>JAVIWB010003261.1:0-437046 GCA_031893035.1 Dermolepida albohirtum | reverse complement strand
AAGTTGGCGAATCTTTAAATAGGAGAGGGCAGATTCTTGTTATACAGTCATGTGAGCGAAAAAAGCAGTGGTCTTAAATTTACTGAAATATCAATCTGTACATTAAATAAAACAAATTCAAGTCTATTGAACTCTTTATTCCAACATATTACATAACTATAACAATAAATATATAGGTTTCTTAATACCAAAGAGAAATTAAAACTGTTTATATTCCAGGACAAATAAAATTGTGTATTAAGATAGCAGTCATGCCAAAATATTAACCAAATGCCATTTTTACTTAGTTAATTGGATTGAGACACTTAATATTTCGTTGCTTGGCTTTTATTGTTTATCACTTCTTGAACCCCGAGAGGGCAACGATTTCGCTAGTTGTCTACATGTCTCAAGCCCATTCGGCTTGACATATTCTCTACAGATCGTCAATATTTTGCGGCTTAGCAGCAGATGCAGTCTCTTTCAAGTCCACCCATAAATTTTCAATTAACTTTAGGTTTGGCGATTGTGCCGGCCAATCCAAAACGCGAACGTTAGTATCTCGAAACCATACTTTCGCATTACGAGAAATATGCTTCGAACTATTATTCTGCATATACAGCCATCTTAGTGGCATTTCTTCTTCTGCATATGGTAGAAGCATAGTTTATAATATACTCACATAGACATCAGCATTCATTATTCCTTCTATCTTGTGTAAAAGGCCTACGCTATACCACGAAAAACACCCCCACAGTATGATGCTGTAGCCTTCGAACTTCACTGGTTTTTGGTATAGTGGTGTTGAAATGCTGCCAATGGTGGTCTTCGTACATGTTGTTTGTATACACTGAAATTACATAAAAAACTGATTTCATTGGAATGAAATAAAACTATATTCGATTCATCGGACCACAGTACATTACGTCACTTGCTTTTGTCCCATTTTATGTGTTCATGTACAAACGACAGTCTACTTTGTATTTGCCTCTTATTTAATAATGGTACCTTCTTAGACCTTCTTGCACGTAACTTTCCTAGTATCAATCTTCGTCTAATAATAGAGGTGTCTATGCAAAAGTGTAACTCACTTTTAATTGCAGTTGAATTTATGAACGGTGTCTTCTTTGCACAAGTTATAATGTTTCTGTCTTCTCTAGGGCTGGTTTTCCTTTCTCCACCTCGATTTTCTTTCACTTTTCCACAGTTCTTAGCGTATGCAATCATTTTTGTAGAACATGAGAACGTATTTTGTATAAACTTGTAGCTTTTGTCTCTTAAGTAGACCGAGTATAATTGCTTTTTTTTCCAACGAACAATGTTTTGCTCGGCCCATATTACAATAGAAATGGATGATTACAAAATTGTTGAATTATTCTGTAACAGACATTTACGTGGGCAAGGTGAAAAGTACTCGGTCTGACAATGAAAGACTGCGACTTAAATTTAAAAAATGATTTTATATTTCTACATAATCTCCCTTGAGTTCAACACACTTGGTCCAGCGTTTTTCTAACATCAATATTCCTTCCCGGAAGTGAGAGTCTGGAAGGCTGTCAAAATATTCTTCTACGGTCTTTTCAACTTCTTCGTTGGATGCGAATCGCTTTCCAGAAACAAATTTATTCAAATTTGGGGATAGATGGAAGTCTGAGAGTGCCAAATCAGGAGAATAGGGAGGATGGCCGAGCAAATCGTACCCCAAATCCCGCAATTTTACCATCGCCAACGCACCCTTGTGGGCGGGTGCGTTGTCCTGATGAAAAATGATTTTTTTCTTCTTCACACCAGGCCTCTTCTCGCGAATTTTGGCATCTAGCTGGTCAAGCAGGTTAAAGTAATAT
Organism: Dermolepida albohirtum; assembly: GCA_031893035.1. NCBI lineage: Eukaryota > Metazoa > Arthropoda > Insecta > Coleoptera > Scarabaeidae > Dermolepida > Dermolepida albohirtum. The sequence continues at coordinate 435,223 of JAVIWB010003261.1, read as the reverse complement.
GCGCCTGTAATTGATCTGCCTTTTCAAGGTAATCAATTAACAAGATTCCTTTTACATCCCAAAAACGCGCTGGCCATGACTTTTCCGGCAGCTGCGATCGACTTCGCTTTCTTTGGCGCTGAACCACCGGCTTCCACCCACTGCTTCGACTGCTGTTTCGTATCTGTCGTGTGGTGGTGGACCGATATCTCATCCATGGTGACAAACCGCCGCACAAAATCGGTCTAAAGAATGATCGACAGTCAGCAAATGCGGCACCCATCTTGCGCCGAGCTTTCTCATCTCTAATTCTTTGTGCAAAATGTTTCGCACTCTTTCTTCCGATATCCCCACAGCCTCAGCTGTCTCACTCACTTTCACTCGCCTATCGTCCAACACAATATCATGTACTTTTTCAATGATTTCTGGTGAGGTTGCGGTTTTTGGCCGTCCTTCATGTGGGTCATCTTCGAGGGACGAACAGCCAGGTTTAAATTCAGCTGCCCACTTTTTAATGGTTGACATCGATGGAGCAGAGTCTCCATACACTTTTGTCAACTTCGGATGAATTTCCATAGGGGTTAAACCATCCAAAACATAGAATTTTATAACAGCACGATATTCAAGTTTATCCATTTAAAAAAATAACACGCACGACATTTACTACAAAAATTCTTGCAAACAAACTACTTGAGAGAATAAGTTGATTAATGTAACGCCATCTCTGTGTCAGGCCGAGAACTTTTCACCTTGCCTATGTATACGTCTGCTTTTTTGCCGCCAGCTATGGTACTGATATTTAAACGCATAGGCAAATAACAGCCTATGACTAGAAAACTCAGTAATTCCCCCTCATATTATGTACTTTACCGGAAACCATATATGTTCAGGGATTTTAAATAATTTCAGTATAGCTGCATCAGAATTGTCTGTTTTAAATGTTATCTATAACTATTAATATAGGACTGCCATTTTCATGCATATAATTGTGTATATATATATATATATATATGTATATATATATGTATATATATGCCCACCGATGCTCTAGAACAGGTATGGTCAACCTTTGACATGTTGTGGACCAAGCTTTAATGTGCAAATACGTTCGCGGGTCGCGTTTAAAAGTAGTGCATTTTAAAGTAGTGTTCATAATTTTTAGCGATAGATATCAGACATGAAATAATACGACGAATGTCTAGCGGGCCGGATCAAGTCTTACAGCGGGCCGGTTGTTGTCCGCATATGCTCTAGAACAATTTTAGTAATATCATCAGATTTCTTTACCAAATATGCAACCATTCTGTTTAAAAGTGATAGTATCAAACAGATTTTGCTGGCAAAGTTCATTTTGAAACACCTAAATTGTCGATTGTCGTTTATAAATTTAGTGCTTCTAATCTGTTAAATCTACTTTTACACAATTCACAAACTATGTATAGGATGATACGTGTATTTTGACAATCGGGCAAAAAAATCACATTTTTAAAATACTAATACAATACTAATACATCGACGATGCCGGATCCTTCATTTTTTCATCTGATCCCTAAATTTTTTTTCCTTAAAATTAATCAGACATTCATACACATATAGTATTTTTGTGTATTGATATAGATAGACGAGGGCAATTTCTCTGTAATATTTTGAAAATTGCAATTGATTATAAATGAAGCTTAGCAACTTATTAACAAGATTATTATATTAATAATTATATATAAACATATAATTAAGTTCTTTTACGATGGGCATTAATAAAAATTATTATTTTCTGCTATTCGATCGTTAATTAAATAGAGCAACCGTCTAGAAAACGGCAGGTAGAGGTTCGAGTCCTTCTCCAGCGCAGAAATTTTTAATTGATTTCTGTGAATTTAATTAACGATGGAACAGCAAGAAATAATAATTTTCATTAACTTAGATTAAGATTATTCTTAACAGGAACAATTTATATGAACAAAATTTTGAATATTAAATAAAAAAAATTGTTAAAATATCAAAATAAAAATTGGAATCTGTTCAGTAAATGTAAAAAAATGTTTAACGGATTACTGAGGCCTCAGTATATTATATATGTGTATTATGTTTTCTATTGGACCAAAATTAAATTAAACTGTTCGAAAACAAAATACTCATTATATTCGGAAAAACCTGTCCTAGCAAATCTGCATCGACGGCTATCTGGTTAGCATAACCAGTTCCAACTAGGAGCATACCACACATATTTAACGAAACGTATCTGATACATATATTATTATTATAAAATTATTTGTAATTCGATTATTGCTAGGTTAAAACAGTATATCTTTTCGATTATCTGCAAATATAGTATGGCGGGTATATGTATTTTCAATAAATGCGTATGAATATATGTATTACTATTAACATATTCATGTTCAGAGATTATTTATATGAAATATAATACTTTACATACTTGCAATGATATAATAGTGCTTTCACCGCCACGCTCTGTAAAATGTTTCATAATTCCGCGTGTTATGCTTACGATTTAATTTTATTGTACCGTCGCCTGCAATTAAAATGTCCACCTACTATGTGGGCACTGTAAAATTCTAACTCATTTTCTCTGTCATTTGTTGGTATAATATTAGAACTTCAGCGTCGAATTGCTTGTACTTTTCTGAAATAGTTTCCCACATTTTGAACTACGAAGGTAGTTTGACAAGTAGTGAGAATGGAAAAGAAAAACGAATTTTTAAATACAAAACAATTTTTATTTTTCAATACATTCTCCTAAAAGAGCAATACATTTATTCCAACGGTGCGATTCCGGAAGGTTTGCAAAATACTCATTTACGAAGATGATAAGCTCGACGTTAGACGAAAATTTTTTTCCACCTAGTGCCGTTTTCAATTTTGGAAAAAAGATGGAAGTCGTAAGGGGCTAGATCCGGGGAATAAGGCGCATGCGGTACTAATTGGAAATGCAACTCGTGAATTTTGGACATCGCAACTGTGCTGGTATGAGAGGCAGCGTTGTCTTGGTGAAACAGAATCTTTTTCGTTGCTGTTCTTGGCCGTTTAGCACAAATCTCAACATTTAATTTCTGTACAAGTTCTGCATAATATTGTCCGTTTATTGTGGCACCTTTCTGAAGATAATCAATGAGCAAAATGCCCTTTGAATCCCAAAAAATTGATGCCATCACCTTGTTTGCCGATAAAGTGGTTTTCGTTTTCTTTGGAGGTGCAGAACCACGTTCTAACCATTGTTTCGACTGTTGTTTAGTTTAGGGTGTACTGTAGTGTATCCGAGTTTCATCGCAAGTAACAAATCGCCTACAAAAATCAACTGGATTCCGCTTATAAAGTTCCAAACACTCATTGGAAATGCGCAAACGAGTGAACTTTTGATCAGTTCTAAGCAATCGCGGCACCCATCTTGCCAAAAGCTTGGAAAGGCCCAATCCTATCGTTAAAATGTGGTGTACGCATTCTGCTGAAATGTTTACCATATCTGCTATCTCTCTCACTTTGAGTCGTCGATCTTGCGTAATAATATTATTGATTTTTATAATCATTTCCTTAGAAGTCACGACTTTGGGTGCTCCAGAGGGCGCTTCATCAGCGCAGCTTGTCCTACCACGTTTAAATTCATTTACCCATCTACTTATTGTGGCGGATGACGGAGCAGATTCACCCAATGTTTCCCGCAACTCATCTTTTATTTCGGTAGCTTTCATACCCTTCATTAGGAAGTATTTAATCACCGCACGATACTGTGCTTTTTCCATTTTAACGAAACGACGTGTTGCTTCTTTTTCCATCCGCTGTCAAAAATAAACTAATCAACCGATTTATCTAAATATCGAAATGTAAATATATAAATAGGCAAGCTAAATTACAGTGCATTTGTGTTACCAATTAGAGCGCCACCTATGTGTCAGTCTCATTACTTGTCAAACTATCCTCATAATTAATTAAAAAAATATATTTTCCAAAATTATTTCTTCCAAAATGAGAAAATGTCTTTGCCTCTATCATAAAAACCGCTTTTCAGCTTCAGAAAATTTAGGTTTTTTTCTTGTTTATATTACAAGTTGTCGATTTTCCAATATCGAAACGTATATAACCGCTCTTCAGCTATTGCACTGTTTGAAGTCCAGCAATTGGGTAATTGTATACTTGTCAGTCAATGGGACGATAACATGCTTTCTCCTTGCTGCTATTTTTAATACTAAAAACGAACACACGACCCGACGATGCAAGAACAGCTTGCAAGTTAAAGCAAGGCTATAGTTTACACGTACGTAATTAAACCGTTCAGATTGTAGCATTTTACATAACTATGTTGTTCGAATTATAGATGAGTTCGGTGTAGATGGAATTATTCATAGATTTCTGTAATAATACTATACAAACTACCTGATAATACCTTCGTAATTGTAGTATTGTAGTCAGCTGTCAAAAATAAACTAATCAACCGATTTATCTAAATATCGGAATGTAAATATATAAATAGGCAACCTAAATTACAGTGCATTTGTTTTACCAATTAGAGCGCCACCTATGTGTCATTCTCACTACTTGTCAAACTATCCTCGTACTTGACTAGCAGTCGTAGTTATCTTTGCTTTTCGCAAATTAAGAAAGTTCATGTAGTGTCGTTGCAAATGTTCTACGCCATTTCTATGATTTTGCATAAGCGTCGCCGTCTTGCTGTGTGTATCGCATTGATTTTCTTTCTACATGCAGTGCCATAACTTACCAATTTCCTCATCGATAAGACTTTTTTGGTGCTCAATTTTTACTTCATTTAGTACCAAGTTACTTGGTGTTGAATCTGCGCAGATATTGTACGCCCCTAACGCATAGTAACTAGCGGAGTTATAAGGTAACAGGTAGCGGGAATTGAGAACATTTCGAAATTTGTACCGTTTCAATTAACGGGTGATTCATTTGGAGATACTTTCTTCAAAAATAAAAAAAAATAACTTCAATTTTATCAGGTATTCTTTATTATTTTTATTTATTTATTATTTTATTTATTGTTTATATTTTATTATTTTTTAAGTCGAGAATTGTGGATCTTGGGGTCCTGTTTGACTCCAGATTAGAATTTACAGATCACATCACTACTATATGTGCTTCGGCGTCGCGTGCTTTGGGTTTCCTTGTGCGTTCCTGCAGACATTTTAATAACATTACAGCTCTCAAGGTTTTATACTATGTTTTTGTCCGGACTAAGTTTGAGTATGCCTCGGTGGTATGGTATCCGTGCTACATTTATCAAAGTTTGTTTCTGGAGAGAATCCAGAAAAGATTTTTAAAGTACTTATCTTAACGGCTTGATGGTACATACCCACCGAGGGGAGTTGATTATGAGGCGTTATTGGTTAGACACAGCTTCCAATCTTTGTCTTGTCGTAGGGATGCTACCAGTGCGAAGTTTCTTGTCAACTTGATTAATAATGGTGTGGATGCCCCTTCTGTACTCTCTCAGGTTTGTCTATTGGTTCCTTCTCATTCCACTCGGTCTTTTGATTACTTCGCTCTTCCGAGGGCCAGGACTAATGTTCTATTGAAAGCTCCGCTTACCCACATGTGCAGGAATGCGAATAGGTTGTCCCCAGATCCTTTTCATGGGTAATACTTTCGGTGGTTTAAGAGTGTGGTACAACTTTGGTTTCATATAAGTAATTTTTCTTTTTTTTTTGCCTCTAAATATATTCTTAAGTTTTTAGTTTTCATTTATTATTATTATTGTATATTTCAATTTTGATATATATTTAAGTTGGGTTCATGTGATACTTGCACACTGTACATATTGTTTGATTTGTCCTTTAAATGGCTTGTCTATTGGACAATAAAGATATTATTATTATCATACAAAAGGACTATTTATGTTTAAAAAATTATTGCCTTGAAATATCAGCCGTAACTGCGCCTTACATGGTCCATTCTGAACTTCCAATTTTCGAGCGTTCATTTCAACTGATATTTAGCGAATAACGCGAGTAATGTTGGATTCCAATTGCTCAATTGTACCAGGCTTATCCATGTAGACTTTGGACTTTACGTAACCCCAAAGGAAAAAGTCTGAACAGTTTGTATCCCATGTTTTGCAGAAGTTCATAAATGAGTAATACTTCAATTATAATTATTATTCAGTTTGACTATTTCGTCTGATGAATTTTTGTTTATATTAAAAACAACCGTTTTCATCATCAGATATCGAATTTAAAGTATGCTTTTTCAAATATAGTTAGAAACATATGTGAACCACCGGTGGTACACGCCGCCAGACGGAGAAAACTAGGTGTGAAGGACCGGTGGTTCACGCCGCCAGATGAAAGCTATGCCTGTGAACCACCGGTTGTACACGCCGGGTTTAACGTGTTAAATTTCATATGTTTGGCTTTTATTTCGTTAATCCGCTAAAATTTAATTACTAGGTACTCTAACTCATATTAAGAAAAGGACATACTCTAATAATTCCTTTCTATTTTATAGTTCCTCAACTTCATTATTATCAATTTCAAAGTTTTAGAAGAGGGTATAGATGGCATAATTAATAATTGCAGTCTATTTTATCTATTCTCCAGCAAAATCATAAAATTAAAATTCAATATTAAACATACCATCAATTTAAGATGACATCAATTATTTAACTAATTCTTATTCAGTTTCCATTCGACTTCTACTTTGAATTCCGTCCCCGGTGGCAATTTAAAATACAAGAATTCATTCATTCAGCGGCGTGTTAATTGGAAAAGTTAATGAACTAGGGTTATAATTTATTATTCGGTTAGGTGATGCGGTCAATTTGTAAATATGACGAGAATCAATTATTAAAAGGAACATAATTAGCGTGTATAATTTGGAATCATTATGTGCGAGTAATCGTTTGTCAAAATATTTACGTGGACTTATTAGATTTCTAATCGGGAAGGATATAATTTATTATCTACGTGAAAAATGAGCTAGGTAGTACGTATAATTAAAATTTGATTATTATTATTATAGCAATTTAATTTTTACACCTATTTTATAGCACAGAATTTTTATAGTACATTTATCGTACACATGTATTATTAATAAAAATGTATAATTAATAAAGTGCTTTTAAAATGAATTTATTAAAACTTAAAGGAACCCAGATTTAACAGTAATTAATTTGAATAGGACTCGGGGTAACCAACGAGAGGAACTATTGGGAGCGAACGTATGTGGACATTGCCGATAGCTTGTATCATGTCGTTGACGCGAGGATGCCTTGCAAAATTGGATTGTTAATTTACGTTAGAATATACAGGAACTTTAATTAATAATAATATTACCCGGTTACATAAGCCAACCAATTTTTTAAAAACCTTTTTCAAAGTTCAATCTCTTTCTTATGTATTTTGATGTGCTGAATCAAAATTTTCAATCAGTTTTTTTCTACCACGTACCAATTTTTCGCAATCTTTATCTTTTGTTGGGTATAATAGTATTAAAATATATAGTTAAGTTCCAAGTTGTGGAAATTTACTTTGAAAAAAATGAATCTGGTCCCTCATAGAGCACTTCGCCCATTTTATGGTCGACATAATCGGCCTTGTGAGCAAGCAATTCGTGCAGTTATTGATAGTTTTCGCACTAATTTTACTCTCTTCGATTTAAAACCATCATCAAGACAAAGAAATGTGCGTACCGAAGAGAATATTGCTGCTGGAGCGCGAAGTATTGACGAAGACCTCGAAATGTCGATTCGTCGTCGTTCTCAACTTGTTGGCCTTTGGAAAAGCTTTGAAAAATTTTACTTAAAGATCGTGGCTTACGTGCCTATAAAATACAGCTCGTGCAAGAATTGAAGCTAAACGACCATCGTTTGCGTCGCATTTTTGCTGATTGGGCTCATTTGAAACTGGGCGAAGGTGAGTATTTTTATTAAAGAATTGTGTTTAGTGATGAAGCTCATTTCTAGTTAAATGGCTACGTCGATAAGCAAAATTGCCGTATTTGGAGCGAAGACAAACCTCAGGCCGTTAACGAATCACCATTACATCCATTACAATTAACTGTTTGGTGGGGTTTACACGCTGGCAGCATCATCGGTCATTGTTTCTTTCGAAATAAGGAAGGAGCTACCATTACGGTGAATGGCAAGCGCTATCGAGCCATGCTGTCTGAATTTTTGTATCCAAAAATTAATCAGCTAAATATCGACGACATTTGGTTCCAACAAGATGGCGCAATTTGCCGTATAGCGCGCTTAACAATCGATTTATCGCCAAATCACTTTGGTGACAACTTTATTTCTCTAGATTACCTTTTATGGGGCTATGTTAAGTCATTGGTTTATACCACCAAACCAGCAAGTCTTGAAGCATTGGAAGCCAATATCCAAGCCATCATTGAGGTTATACGGCCAGATTTATTGGAAAGAGTAGTCAAAAATTGGACTGATCGAACGGACCATGTAACTCGTAGCCGCGGCGGACATATGCCGGAAATCATATTTAAAAAATAAATGCCATAAAATTATTTATCAGATTATAATTTTAAAAAATTCATTCGAACAATATTTCTGTCTTGTATTATCATTTTAAGGTCTCAAGCTCTTAAAAATTACATCACCCGAAAACCTCGTAGGAAAATCTATCTAACAGATAATGTAGATACCCGTAAAATCAACCAATTATATGCAGTTTTAAATATGAATCCCAGTTTTAAGACTTTAGTGCATATAGAGTGGTGTTTAAGTGAAAACCGAGAGTGTGAAGGTAATGCGAAAGGCTTTTTTGAATTCTCGAATATTACTTTATTAGACCTACGACCCTCATTTTCCAAATATACAAACAATTTTTACAACGTCGTAGACTGTTGCATGAATCAACAAAGAAAGGTAAACTGATGATACAATTTTACAACCAGGAGACATCAACACGTAGAAAATAAAAATTTATTTTATTTATAATCACATCTATTCAGCCCTTCCGGCAAGGCTGTATTCTAAGCTCTGACAAGCCGAACAAAATTACAAGTAAAATATGTTTTAATGTATTCGCAAATTATATAAAATAATTTACAGATATAAGTCTTACGCAATCCGAGGAAAAAAATGTTGATTAACAAAATCCGCCGCCACTTTAAAATGGTTTTTAGAATCATAAAAAGGGGAGCTGCTAAACTAAATACCTTAGCATTTCTAGACACGAAGTAAGCAATAACTCACAAATCTATTAAAAATTGTGAGCTCTATATATTAAAATTCGACAATACATTTAACAATTATAAAATCCCTGCATTCGCGTTACTTATTTGTTTACAATAACAAGAGACCCAAAAACATTTCATATTTATTCACTATTTCAAAAAAATCGCGCATAAGTAATTGTTATGCAGGAATATAATTTGTTAAGATTGAATAAGCTAAAAAGTAAATGTTGTTAGAAGCTGGTCAAAAATCCGCGGCTAACAGTCGGGCAGGGCGATTTTATGATCAATTCTGATTCGAAAATTCTAATACAGAAATGTTGTATTGCCATTGAATAAACCATAGGAATTACTTATAGGTGTGGATTTGATAACATCATATAAAACCGTAGGAATGATGTGACAAAATACGAGTTTTATTTAATTCTAAGAAAAATATCGATAGTACCTAATGATAGTTAATGTAAATGCTGAAATTAATAGCCATTGATTTGCAGACAAAATTGTAATTTTCGTGGAATTCAATTTAGGACGTGTCGCAACATATTATTACTTCCTGTTCATTGGCTGAAGTCTTTGTATAAACATGTACCTTAAAACAATCCTAAACAAAGAAGTCAAGGGTATTCATATCTGATGACCATGCATGCTATGCTGGTCCATTTTGCACGATCCACTTATTTGGAAAACGTCCGTTCAACTATGGACTTGTAATTCTTTCATATGAGTTGGTGCACCATCTTGTCTCTAATATATGTAGACTCCGACATTTAATGGAACATTATCCAATACTTCCTCCAACACATTTACATATTCATCTGCATTTAGTCTATTCAGAAGAAATATCGGTCCTACCATTTGAAGGTTTAGGATACTTAATCAAACATTCACAAAAAACTTTCTTCAGTGTCGAAACTCTCGAATAATTTTGAGACCTTCATCCAAATTGTAGTTATTGAAGTTATCTCTTGTGGACACGCAAACATGCATTCGTCACTCTGTAAAAGATGAAACGTTTGGATCTTCTTGAATAATGTTAAAAATTGTGTTGCCAAACTTTGTCCTTTGCAAATTGCCATTTTCGTATAATGATTGTACTTTCAATAATAATAATAATTTTTAATGCTCAACAGATAACAATTCAATTACAGGATATACAGGTTGGTAGAAAAGTTTTGAAAGCGACACCTATTAAGCAGTAGAGGAATCAAAATTCATACGCCATTTTAGTATTTCATGTGTCATATGAACACACAAAAAATTTTATCTCGTTCTGTCAATTCATTCATTGTTAGCAATCCATTTGAATTAGACGTGTCGGTGTATCTTTTAACAATGGAAAAAACGCGCTGTGATAAAATTCTTTGTTTTGGAAGGTTTATCAGCAACAGAGATTCATAAAAAAATGGTGAACGTGCTAAAGGAATGTGCTCCTTCATTTCCAACAGTACATCGGTGGGTTTTAGAGTTTAAACGTGGTCGTACAAGCGTTGAAGATGAACCACGTAGTGGACGACCAAAAACTGCAACAGCAGAAATCATTGAGCAAGTACATAATACACTCCGCGCAACATGAATAGGACCACCCGACCTGTTGCAAGCTTTCGTTGGTTTGAAAAACAATTCATTTACTAAAAATACAATGCAAGTTTGTAATGGTATGATATGGCAAATAATACGCATTATTGCGCAATAGTGCCTAACGTTATGCATTGGGTGACGTAAGTACCACATACATATAAAATGCACCACGCCGGTTGGATACGACCAGTATTTAATAGTAAGCTACCGGATGAGTGTCGAGTTACAACGTGTATCCGGATAAACAAACATCTGTAATTAAGGGTATTGTGCAACGATGGGACGACAGAAGTGCTTAAGTATGGAAGAAATTGGAAAAATTAAAGCGTTCCATCAAGAACGGTATTCCTCAAGGGCTACTGCAAAGAAAATAAGTCGATCACACCAGGTTGTGAACAATTTTATTAGGGATCCCGAGAATTATGGAAAACGTTTTAAAGGGCGAACAACATCCGTTACAACTAAGAGAGAACGTCGAGCCATATTACGCGAAGCATCGAATTCGGCATTAACGGCAAGACAAATCGCGAATAACGTTGGAACGAATGCATCGGTAAGAACTGTACAGAAGTTACTGAAGACCTGTTCGCATTTAAAACGTTTGAAAATTAAACGACGGCCTCCTTTAAGGTAATTTCAGCGCACTGCACGTCTTCAGTTTGCTCAAGCAAAAATGGGGTGGACAAGAGAATGGCAAACTGTTATTTTCAGTGACGAGAAGAAGTTTAATTTAGATGGCACGGATGGGTTTTCTTATTATTTCCACGATTTACGTAAAGATGAAGTGATTCAGTCACGAAGGCGAGCCGATGTTGGTTCAGTCATGGTATGGGGAGCTATTTCCTATAACGGACCTGTTGATTTAGTAATAGTGAAGGGCAGACAGAATTCGGAAAAGTACGTCCAGCTGCTGCAACAGGTGAAAGACAAATTTTCCAACGTTATGGCAGGTGGGCCATTTATTTTCCAACAGGATAATGCCAGTATTCACACCGCGCGCATTGTTCGACGCTGGTTTCAAGAACAAGGCATGGAGGTTCTCGATTGGCCATCGCTCTCCCCCGACCTGAACATCATAGAAAATGTTTGGGGATGGTTGTCGCGTAAATTGTACTCCAATGCTACCCAATTCAGTTGCGCTGACGAACTAGAGCAGGCGCTGAAACGAAGTTGGGCGGAACTTCCCGTTGACTACTTGAGAACCCTGTATAATTCCATTCCATCCCGACTATTTGAGGTTATAAGAAATAATGGCAAAAGTACTCATTATTGAACAATAAAGTATTTTGTTATTGCAAACGAATCTTTTATTTTGTAGATTGGTCGTATTCAAGTGGCGTTTAATTACTCTACTTATTGTCATTAGTAACGTACATTTGCACTGACTTTTACAAAAATTATATTTGGTACCTACATACATCTTTTTATCAACCCTCTTATTTTCGAAAATAACAATTCCAGCGCGCTACCATGTTTATACCAACTACAAATGTCATATATGCAGTTGGTCCTATTCATGTTGCGCGGAGTGTATGGATAGTGAAGATCCGCGTTTGACTAAGCGTGAAATTGCTGATACCATAGGCATCTCAGACGAACGAGTACTCCATATTTTATATGAAGAATTACATATGGAAAAGCTGTTTGGAAAGTTAGTGCCGCATTCGTTAACAATTCAATAAAAACTAGATCGAAAACAAATTTCTCGGCGTAACTTGGTGCGTTTCAAGCGGAATAAAACCGATTGCTTGCGTCGTTTTATAACTATGGATGAGACTTGGATCTACCACCATGATCCTAAATTGAAACAAGAACGATTGCAGTGGACTACGGTTGGTTGTTCAACTCCAAAAGAGGTGAAGTCAGGATGATCGGCAAAAAAGGATATGGCATCAGTGTTTTGGGATGCAAAAGGAATTTTATTGATTGATTATCTTGAAAAAGGTAAAACAATTAACCTGGTTTAGTGAAAAAAAAATAATTTTTCATCAAGACAATGCGCCTTCACACAAAAGTGTTTTGACGATGGCTATATTGAATGAATTAAAGTACCAATTGCTTGAACAACCTCCGTAGTCACCAGATATCGCTCCGAGTGATTACTACCTCTTCAGAAACTTGAAACAATTCGTTCGTGGAAAGCGTTTTTCATCGAATGAAGAAGCTATTTCAGCCATGGAACAGCATTTTACAGGGCTTACAGAAATGGTATAAAATTATTGGAGGATTATTGGAATCATTGTATTGAAGTTGAGGGAGGTTACATTGAATAAAAAAATTAATTTCATTTAAAAATTCGTATTGTTTCATTTTTGCTTTCAAAACTTTTCTACCAACCTGTATTACTAAAATTAAGAATAATAAGTGCAGTTAATTTAATACAAAAAAAAAAGAAAAGCACCCAGCCAAACAAGATTAATGTTGATTAATGCTGTAGTAGAGTATAATTCATTGGCATTTCTGGACATATGTACCCGTGAAGCCATGTAAAAACATTGAATCAGATTCATTTATCATCCAAAAAGATTTTACAAGTAAGGTTTGTACAATAAATTTGGAATTGTCAATAAAATAAAATTGAAAATATAGTACAATATTAAAGATATAAGAAATAAACATCCATGTACATACACATATAAATATTGATAAAACCAAAATTACACGACACGCACCTGATTGACAAACAAAAAAACAAAAAACACAGAAACAAGAAACTCAGATTAGGTGTTGCGTTGGATTCTTGCCCTAGGTATTGAAAAAGTTTTGTAACATGAAGTGGTTTTAAGATTTTTCATAAACACTGAAAGAACTGTCGTCTTTCTCCGAATGTTCGTTTCCTGTACTAGATATGTATTGTTCCAAGTGTAGGATCCTGATGAATAATATCCAAAATTTTTTTTTCAATTTGAATGATCCGATGTCTTGTTCACCCTGCGTCGTAATGACTATTAACAAATGTGCTTCTTTCATGAAACCTTTGATACAATCTTCGAAATGTATTAGTAGAGACGTATTGTCGGTGTGGATACCGTATTGCATATTCGTCTTTTTCCAAGAGCACGTTTTCATTGTAAAACCCAACTATCAAATATATATCAGCTTATCCGTTGACTATATACACTACAAATTGTTTGGGATATCACAAAAGTGAGTTGCAAGTATAGGATCCTGATGAACAATATCCAAAATTTCTTTTTCAATTTGAATAATCTGAGGTCTTGTTCACCCTGCGTCATGATGAGTGTTAACAAATGTACTTCTTTCATGAAACCTATGATACAATCTTCGAAATGTATTGGCAGATAGGTTTGTCGGTGTGGATACCATATTGCCAAGTGCCCGTTTGCATTGTAAAACCCAAATACCATGTGTGTTTTTTTAGAGGTATAGAACTTTAAGTTGGCAACACTTTTTTAACTGGCGGCCATTTTGTCAGCTGTTAAGTGATTTATATTTAGTTTGGTTTGTCATTTCAACATGAATAGACTGACGCCTGAACAATGCTTGCAAATTTATTTTGAAAATCATGGTTCTGTTCGAAATACGTATCGCGCACTACGTCAATATTACGGTCAACATAATCGTCCATCAGAGCAATTAATTCGATTAACTATGGAACGTTTTCGCACCACCTATACTCTAAATGATAACACGCATCCAGAAAGACGTCGTAGAGTGCGTACAGAAGAAGTCATTTCTGCTGTAGAGCGTAGCGTAGAGGAAGATCCGAATCAGTCTATCCGCCATCGTGCACAGAAATTGTATGTGTGTCCATCCACTTTATGGAAGATTTTGCGGAAAGATCTAGGCTTGCGTGCAAAATCCAACTCGTGCAAGAATTGAAGCCACACGATCACCTAGCAAGGCGTAGATTCGGTGAATGGGCCCAAAACAAAATTGCCGTTGATCCCGATTTTCATAATCGAATTTTGTTTAGCGATGAAGCTCACTTTTGGTTGAATGGATACGTCAATAAACAAAACTGCCGTATTTGGAGTGATGATAATCCTCAAGTGTATGTTGAGACACCGTTATATCCAGAAAAACTGACTGTTTGGTGTGCTTTATGGGCTGGTGGAATAATTGGTCCGTACTTCTTTAAAAACGAAGCTGGCCAGAACGTTACAGTCAATGGTGACCGCTATAGAGCCATGATTACTGACTTTTTCGTTCTTCAATTGAACAATCATGATGTGCAGGAGTTGTGGTTTCAACAAGACGGCGCAACATGTCACACAGCTCGCGCCGCAATTGATTTATTGAAGGAAACGTTTGGTAACCGCATAGTTTCACGTTTCGGACCCGTGAATTGGCCTCCAAGATCGTGCGATTTAACGCCGCTTGACTATTTTCTGTGGGGATATGTGAAGTCGCTAGTCTACGCCGATAAGCCCGAAACGATTGACCACTTGTAGGACGACATTCGCCGCGTTATTGCCGATATACGGCCACAAATGTTGGAAAAAGTCATCGAAAATTAGCCCTCCAGATTAGACTACGTCCGAGCCAGCCGTAGCGGTCATATGCAAGAAGTCATATTTAAATTATAATGCCAGAAGATTATCTTTCGAATAAAGTAAATTTCATGTCAATTTAAAAAAATCATATTTGTTTTATTCCATTTCAAAGTTCTATACCTCTAAAAAAAACACCCGTTACATATCACATCATTTGTAGACTGTATACATTACAAATTCTTTGGTATATCACAAAGTCAGATATGTAATGGAAGCGAAAATAGTGAATGTTAAACTGACAAATGTCCAGATTCGACAAATAATTATTTTTAAATTACAAACACTATATTTGGCCAAAGTCGCCATATGTATGTACTTTAAGGTAAAAAAGCAGTTACATAATTGTTTAATAACGCAAAATATTTGTATAAAATGTTTACACCAACTTAGTTTCGCAAAATTTTCTTTTACTGTTAAAGACATGGTTTACTAAAGTAGATTTAAAGAAAATTTGAAATATTTTATCAACGCATTTGTGTATTAGACTTGTTGACACAGAATTTCTACCAGACGATTCCATGATTTTACGGCCACTGTATATACTAGTCATGAATATGTATGATTATTTTATTTTTCGTCGCATTCTCATCTTCTCAAGACTATCAGTAGGACAATCATTTACATTATTGCTTAATAAAATCATTGCTCGCCCAGACAAAACTAATTATGCAGCTTGTAGATGGTATCTTTTAATGCAATCCCTTATTTTATTCAGCTAATTCTGTATTCAAAAACTATTAACGCAATTTCCTCATTTTGAAACGAATTCTCCTACTATTAAGTGAATACGAAAAAAAAAATCTCCTAAAATTAATCTGGGCTCTCCATATTTCTTTTACTAGCCTTATATCGCCCATTCGGTGTAGGCGGCCCCACCATCTCAACTGTGTCTACTCTATAAGTTTCTCTGTGGGTCGTATTCCTAGGTCCTTTCTAATTACGTCGTTCCTCGTTCGATCCATTCTTGACACTCCTCGTACTCTTCTCAAGTATTTCATTTCCGTAGCCTGAATTTTGCTTTTTTGTCGCTGATTCAGTACCCAAGATTCGCAACCAAACGTTAGTACTGGCCTACATTTTATTTTGAATATCTTGATCTTAGTTTTCCGCGATATCTTTTTTTCACTTATGAAGGTGTTATTCATGGAATGGTATAAATTTAGGGTCTTTTCAATTCTCTTGTTGATATCTGACTCTTGTGTTCCCGTTTCATCAATTATTGTTCCCAAATATGGATATATACCCAGTTGTTCAATCTTTTTCCCATCGATGTTAATAGTTATATCTATATGTTCATCTCCTATTGTCATCACTTTGGTTTTATTTTTGTTCATTTTCATTCCATGTTCCTCTATTACTGTGTTCCATATATTCAAATTAGTCTGTAAATCTAATCCGTCTTTTGCTATTAATACAACGTCGTCTGCAAATGCTCCTTCTGGGATTTCAATTCTTTTTAAATTTAAATGTCCTCCGGTGAATTTTTTACTTTTCTGCAAGCACTTTTTGATTATTTCACCCATGAGTATTATGAATAATATTGGGCTTAGGCTTCCTCCTTGCCGAATTCCTTTCAGTTGAATAAATGTTTAATTACGCAAAATATTCGTAGAAAATGATTACAGCAACTTAGTTTCGCATAATTTTGTTTGAATGTTTGTTGAACGTTGTTTTCCAAAGTAGATTTCAAAAAATTCGAAATATTTTTTCAACGAATTTGTGTATTAAAATTGTCGAGACAGAATTTCTACCAGACGATTCCATGATTTTACGACCACTGTATATACTAGTCATGAATATGTATGATTTTTTTATTTTTCGTCGCATTCTCATCTTTTCAAGACTATCAATACGACAATCATTTACATTATTGCTTAATAAAATCATTACTCGCTCAGACAAAACTAATTATACAGCTTGTAGATGGTATCTTTTAATGCAGTCCCTTATTTTATTCAGTTAATTCTGTATTCAAAAACTATTAACGCAATTTCCTAATTTTAAAAAGAATTCTCCTACTATTAAATGAATACGGAAAAAAATCTCCTGAAATTAAGTCCGGGTATATGATTCACTCTTTTGTTCTGACGTGTGTGATTAAGGTTACAAGACCCCTCATTTAAATTAATTATGTACCTGCTGGCTTACATCGAGGATGACAAAAAGGGATTGAGAGGTATGTTATTGGAAGCAATTTAGCTTGGAACATTCTCTTTATAACAACCTCCTTGTATCGGCAGTGTTCTTCGGATCTTAGCACAACATCTCGGGGATTATTTAATCGACTCCAAAACCAAATTGGGATTATCAACTTTACCGAATAGACATCTATTGAGGGACGATTTATCAGTTGTACGTAGACATTAATGCGTTGGAAAAAAAAGGTATATAACAGTATTATAACAGTTGTATTTAATTTTCATAAAATTTATTATATTCGATATGTTGTCATTCTTTTTTCAAGTAATCGCTGCAAAATTATCTAACGTAGGGGTAACTGTACCCATAATTGCCAATTCCCAAATAATTGTCTCTTTAATTAATCAAATATTAAGAAATGCAGTTCGGTTTACTTCAGATGCTGTGCCATATTTAGAAAGTTTTGAGAGAATTGTGTTTTTGCAATTTTACCTAGGCATCGCTAGGGGCATTTATTAACACAACTTTCTACTAATTTAAATTATTACTACTACAAAACTTAACACATTGTTGACCGGCAATTTTACGCTGAAGCTATCTCATGTCACCGGCTATTATTTCGTAATTCAATGTGGAACTGAAACAAAATAAATAACCTTCAATAAACTTTATTTATACATAATGAATTGAAATGAAATTTTGTACAAATCTTTTAGATAACTTTTAATATTTTGTTTTAGTATGATATGCCGTATAGCAATCACCTACGTGTAATGGTACACAGCAGGTTTTGCAAATATATCTTGTTTCGTTCCGCTTTCCTTTTGAAGAGCATACTCTACACGTTCTAGTAGGATTAATTTTTACACCGGTGACTATTTTTTTCTAAAACGTGGTCTTCTAGTTGTCCTGACAGCCTGAAAGGTGGATCATTGTACGGAGCCTTTTTAGAAGAAGTGCCAGGTACAAAGCTGCATTCATTTGAATCTACAGTTATCCATTCCCTAGCTACTTCTAATAGAAATTTTTTGAATCTATGTTTATTTTGTAAGTTAGAATTACAGTAAATTTTAAATGCATTAAATAAAGTACAATTAATGAGAAAGAATGCAACTTTTTTAACCACTTTACACTTTTTCTGAAGATGCTGCTGTTTGCCAAATACTGGTCTGCGCGATCGAATTTTGCTGGTTTAATCTCAGATTCATAACTGTCTTCCGCTAAGCAATCACTTTCCGAATCACTACAATTTATTTCCGAATCACTCGGACAATCAGATAAGCCATCTGCGTATAATTCATTGAAAAATTCTTCGCTATCACGATCTGCTATGGTTGCAATTTTTGCAAAACTAAAATATCTAGAAAAATAACTTTTTTTATAATAAAACGGACACGTCTAAACACGATGAACCAACCTTTTGCAGTATTCTATATTGCCCCGGGTTTTATAAATTGAAATTGCTAATGCAAGTGCAATCACGAGTTAACTCGTGATTGGTCAACAACGTTTGGGCATGAAAACACGAGTTAACTCGTGACCGGCCAACAGCGTGTTAAGAAAGACTAGAATCTCTTAACTTTTCTGATAATTTATTGCACTAATATTATTACAAGCGCTCTACTCTACCTTTGCATTAACAATGGAATGTGAAATACGTAATGATTTGTGGAGGGAAGTTGTTATACGGCACATGTTTGTAGAGCTGTTCATCGAAGTAAAGCATTCGTAATAGTTGATGGTGTAAAAAAAGAACGTTGGCGCATTTAGAGATAGAATAGTAACTTATCAAGTATCTGGCCCTCATCGTATGCATATATTGATGTGGAAGAATTTGTGAATATTAGTGAAAAGCATCATTGATTATATGGTATTTTATATATGTACAATTCTTTGAAAATGAATTTGGAACAGTAATATATTATTTATTAACCAAGAAAGACGTGGAAATAGAACCATTCAGCACTTAAAATTATAACTGCAAGTGATTTATATACATTATTTGATGAATGTATTGATGAAATTAAGAACAAAATGAGTGAATTTCAAAAGCCAAATTCAGATAAGTGCAGATTAATGTTAATGTTTTATTATATTAATTTACTTTGCATATATGCTTTAGAATGGGCGTTGAGCAGTTTTGTATTTAGAAGTGACTATCAACAAGAATAATCCAAAGAGAGGTACCACTTATATAGATTTACCTGCGTCAATAAATAAAAGGAAGACAGTCATAAATGTTCAAAATTCTGACAGAGCACGTTTCGGAAAAATTCGGAAAAGTTAAAGAGTTCCTGTAATCAATTATGCTGACTTTGAGGCTGTTTTAAAACCTATTCATGCGTCAGAACCGAATTTTTCAAACCATTGCGAATTATGTAAAATGTTGCTTTGGTAATAACTTAAGTGAATTGTGACTTTATCGTGAGAAAAGTACAGCTACTCTTTTATAAAATTATACTAACTCGAAAGATTTTATCCCCTCGAACCTTCTGATCTGGTTTGTATTGCCAAGGAGCTGGATATCCCTCAATATTGACGATCTATTCTTGACACTCCTCGTAACCGTCCAAAGTATTTCATTTCCGTAGCCTGAATTTTGCTTTTTGTCACTGGTTCAATACTTAAGATTCGCAGCCAAACATTAATACTAGCCTACATATTGTTTTGAATATCTTGGTCTTAGTTTTCCGCGATATGTCCTTTTTACTTAAGAAGGTGTCATTCATTGCATGGTAGAAATTTAGGGTCTTTTCAATTCCCTTGTTGATATCTGCATCTTGTCTTCCCGTTTCATCAATTATTGTTCCCAAATATGAATATATACCCACTTGTTCAATCATTTTCCCATCCATATCAATATTTATATATTTATGTTCATCTCCTATTGTCATTACTTTGGTTTTATTTTTGTTCATTTACATTCCATATTCCTCTATTACTGTGTTCCATATATTCAAATTAGTCTGCAAATCTGATTCGTTTTTTGTTATTAATACAACGTCGTCTGCAAATGCTCCTTCTGAGATTTCAATTCTTTTTAAATTCAAATGTCCTACGCTGAATTTTTTACTTTTCTTCGAGTACTTTTTGATTATTTCAGCCATGAGTATTATGAATAATATTGGGCTCAGGCTTCCTCCTTGCCGAATTCCTGCATCTGTTCTGAAAGGTTGTGATGTCATGTTATTAGTAATAACTGCGTTGGTGTTATTCTTATATATATATTTCTAATTATGTTTACTATTTTGTTTCGACACTCTCTTCTTCTTAAAATATTCCATAGTTTTTCTCTTGGTGCTCCATCGAAGCATCATCTTGTTTGGCCTTTTCTATTATCTGCTTTATATTAAATATATGGTCCTGTATGCTCCTCACGGTTCTAAATTCGCTTTGTCTTTCGTCTAATTTGTCCTCTATTACTGATCATATTCTTTTATCTATTATTTGTTCTAGAGTTTTCATGGGAATGCTTAGCAGTGATATTTCTCTATAATTATTGCAGCATCTTCTGTCGCTGAACTATGATTTTAAAACTACTTAAATCCCTAACTTACACATTCTTCTATTTAATTAAATATTAATTGTTATAAAATCATTTAGTTATTCTAGACGCACAATCAGTGCTTAAAATAAATCTTTTTTTACACATCAACAATAACACTTAAAGTTTTACAGCCAATTTATTAAACTTTCCTTGTTTCTGGAAAATATTGTCCTTTAGAAACTACATTATCGTAATCGTTATAACACTGGAACTATCATGCTGTAAATTATTGATAGACGCTCAGTCGGAAACCGCAATTGCAATAAAAGTCATTGCTTAGCCATACCTAGCTGTAACCGTTAGCCGCGTTATTATATCCCAACTTGTGTTAATGACATAATGAGAGATTAGAGGAAGGGCTTTATGTTTAAACCGCTGCGGGAGCATATTACATCATAACAGAGTATTTCCGAACTATAGTCGTCTGCTTTTCAGGCGCGGATGATTGATTTTCTCCTATTTAAAGTTCTTTACTGCCATATCTTATTGTTTGCTCTTTTTAATATCCTTATTTTGGTAAATCAAATAGTAGCAGCTAGTTTCACTATGTCCTTACTGAAGAAATATAATTTACAGTTTTCGCAAAATTCGCTAACATTCAAATATTTTCTGAATAAATCTAAAGCATTTACTTTAAAATCTATAATGCTCCGTCTGTTTAGTTGGTTGCAAAATTATTTCATATGAAAACAAGTATCAATAAATAAATAGAATACGAGAGTGATCCCAGAAGTACCCAACCCAACAAAAAAAGCACAAAAATTTTGGAAAGAATTTGGTACGTAGACTTCCGCGGTCGTGGTCCATGCTATCTGCTTCTGGGTTTCCGGGCTGGAATCGCGTCACTAGTATATCTGCCGACGTTTCGTACCCATTTGTATGGGACATCTTCAGGGGAATTTGGAAAGAAATATATTTATTTTTCAACATAATGTCCTTTCACCTCTATACACTTTTCCTAGCGATGTCCAATAAGTTCGATACCTTTTTTATAATAAGAACTGTCTTGCTCCTCAAAATAGGCATTAACTGCCGACATTATTTCTTCATCGTTGGAAAATCTTTGCCCACTGAGCCATTTTTTCATGTTTGGGAACAGAAAATAATCCGAGGGTGCTAAATCTGGCGAAAGGATGCACGAGGTAGCAATTCAAACTTGAATTTATGCTGGTGCATTGTCTTGATGAAACAACACCTCCTTCTTAGCCAAATGCGGCCGTTTTTGCTTGATTTCTTCGTTCGGACGTTGCAATAAGTTCGCATAATACTCGCCGTTAATAGTTTTTCGTTTTTTAAGACAGTCAATGAAAATTATTCCACGCGCATCCCAAAAAACCGATGTCATAACCTTGCCTGCAAACGAAACGGTCTTCGCCTTTTTGGGAGCCGGTTCTTCCCTTTGAGTCCATTGTTTAGATTATTCCCTTGTCTCGGGTGTGAAGTGGTGGACCCATGTTTCATCCATGGTTATGAAACGACGTAAAAATTCTGCTTTGTTGCTGTGTAACTTCGCTAAACACTCAATTGAAACATCTTCACGACACTATTTTTGCTCGAGTGTGAGCCAACGCGACCTTTCACACAGCATTCTCATGTCCAAATTCTCAGATAATATGTGATGTACCGCACATTTTGAAATTCCTACTATGTCTGCTAGCTCGTGCACTTTCAATCGACGATTAATCAGTACCACTTTGTGGATTTTCTTCACCAATTCTGGAGTCGTCACCTTATTTGTTCGACCACTGCGATGCTCATGTTGGCAACTCGTACGGACTCGTTTAAACGCTACTTCCCAATATTTCACTGTTGTAAATGAAAGAGCAGACTCACCCAGAGTAGAATCCAGTTTAGCTTTTATATCGGTTCGGCTGAGGCTTTTCAAATAAAAGTATTGTATCACGTAACGGTGATCAATTTTCCCCATTCTTTCAAATTCACTGAAAACATTCACTATTAATGGCTGCCAAACAAATACTAAACAGCGTCGCATCTTCAGACTTGAAACATATGCTTTATAGATTGTGTGCTTTCTAATACAGTGATATCTTTCAAACAGCTACCGCCATCTCTAGGTCAGTCCGGGTACTTATGGAACCACCCTCGTAATTTAAAATACAAAAATTTTTGGGAGGAATATTGTCCTGCAGAAATATAATATTTTGGCACGCTTTTTTTAAATCAATTTATTATAGTCAAGAGTAATACGAGTAAAAAGGACAAACTATCAAAGGTCGATTTGATTTTGTGAAGTTGTCCGTTCAGGGTGGAACTTTCCAACCTGCTTAGTCGAAGGCGGTAGTGCTGGTTGTTACGAGCAACACCCTGTATAATTTTTTGTCGGGGAGAACAAGGATTCATGTACGCCGTTCTAGGTATCAAAAGTCCCAAAAATATAAACAATATGATGATGAAAAGATAAAGAAAACGCACAAATTCGAGAACGTAATTTTGCTTTAATAAAATTGAAAATTATACATAAATTAGTGTGAAAAAAAGAGATGATATCTAATGTAAAAGTAAAAAAAATGCAATAAAGATAATAAGCTCACGAAAGGGGTAATTAAATAAACGATATTACAAACTAACATAAAAATAAAGAATAACCGAAAGGATAGTTAGACATTGTTTCGCAAAGGTAACCTAATAAAATAGAAATTAAACGATGTATGGCGGCGTACATAAAACTTAACGACAAACAACTCTTAAAACAACAAATAATCGATAAGATGTGAATGCGAAAGAAAAATTATTACGCTTAACAGCAACCAGAAAGAAGTAACATTAGGTGTCATGCTACTTCTTTCTGGTTGCTGTTAAGTTACGTGTTCTACTTTTCTATTGCATTTCATTCTAGCAGGCTGTCCTAGACATTGTAATCTTACATTCTTAGCAATTTAGCAAGTAGAAGAAATTGGTAGATCAAGAAAAACGAATTGAGGAGAATTTTGCTTTAAATAAAGTACAATTCGTGCTGTTAAAGAATAAAGAGTATGAGTAGCTGGTGAAGTATGCTGGAAGGCACGAGTTGGAAACTCAAGTTTTAAAGGCAAGAATGAATTTGAAAATGAACTTTTATGTAGTAGAAAATGAAAAAATAAAAGATTTAATATCTGCAATACAATCTTTTGGGAGTTTGCCAGGTTTTCGTCGTCGGATGTCGTAGGTCGAAAATCCGATGCTGCTCACGATGTATCTTAGATAGTCCATAACATTTTAGTACTCGACTGGTTCTAGGCATAATCCTCTTATCTTCTTCTTCTTCTCGGAGTTTTGTTTTCGATAGGTCTTTCTTCAAAACCTTCTCGGTGGCTAATCTGGAGACCTGAGTAGAGCTAAAATTATTATTAAGTAATTTTGTTATAAATCACATTTTTGAATAAATAATGACGTACATTTATACAAATAAGTTTATTATGATCAAGTTAATACTAATTTAATAAAATAAATAGCAGAAATAATAATTAAGTACATAAAAAATATATATTCAAATGTTATAGGCATCCCAATAAAATAGGTGCTTCACAAAGCAGGTAGTAGTTCCGATGTGAGGGTTGTTGGGAAAGTACTTGTAGCCGTCATTAATAGTATTTAAAGTTGAAATTCGTAGAGAATATCTACTAGGTGGGTATGTGAGATAGAATTTCAGATTTATATATGTATATATTTACAGTGCGATTTTGTTTGTGTGAGTTTGTGTATATTGGTGTACATAAATAATATGTCAAAGAAACCACATTTATCTGCAGCTTTACGAGGCCAGAAAATTTTATTACATAAGCAGGCGTTATAGCGAGTAAAAATTGCTAGTGTTGTGCAGTGCAAAACATAATTAACCCTTACCAAACGACTGGCGGGTATCATAATTTATCTAAAAGTGGCAGAAAACGTATTATAACTGTTCAGGAGGTTCTGCTAACTATAGCGATATCTGCCGAACCCTGTGCTCATGCAATGTTCCATCTTCTGTGCATAAAGTTAGAAGACGGCTAGATGTAGCGAATTTACGTGCTCAGAAACTGCACCGCAAACTTTTATCCACCAAGTTGCATCTCAAGTACTGTCTTACGTGGGCAAAAAAGAATTAAGATTGGAATATGGGCGATTGGGCTAATGTAATTCCTTCCGATGAATCTAATGTTCAAGTAAGTACTTAAAAATATCCTATAATCATTGCAATAAGCATAACAGAACCCAGGGTCTGTTCACCGAAATGGAAATATTCAAAAATCTAAGGCTTTTGGTTAATTCACTACAGATGTACTGCCCCACTGAAGCCAGTTACCTTTGCCGGAAATCAGGAGAGGCACTTCTACATGAACTTCCACAGTAACGGAATCATAATTTGGAGGTGTATGACTGCACAGGGTGCCGGAGATGTGCATTTGTGTGAAGGGTACATAAATGGAATGAGCTATATCGAAATGTTGAAGTGGAAGTTTCTATCGTACAATTTTACGATATCTATTCCGGCGATTATTGCTTTAACAGGCCGATGCTCCTTGTCACAAAATTCGACCTATTATTAGAAGGTTTGATGATAATCAAAGTGAATGAAGCTTTTGGATTGGCCTCCGCAGTGCCCTAATCTGTCGCCCATAGAGAACTTATGGCGTATTTTAAAGGAAAGAACTCGTGAGCCTAACCACAGCTCCAAAGACACGCTCAAATGGATAGTGTTTCAGAAACGTGCGTCTAATTTGTCAGACTTCTTATAAACTCGTACTTACTTCAAAGAATTAATGCTGGAATAAAGGCTGGATGAGGTAGCAATAAATATTACTTTACTTAATAAATATAAACTCTATTATGTAGTTTATTTTTGTTTTGTGTATAGCAACAGTAAAAGAGGTATCCTGCCTATAATATTCGCTCGAATCTGTACGAGGATAGTTTGACAAGTAGTGAGAATGACACATAGGTGACGCTCTAATTGGTAAAACAAATGCACTGTAATTTAAGTTGCCTATTTATATGTTTACATTCCGATATTTAGATATTATAAATCGGTTGATTAGTTTATTTTTAACAGCCGATTGAAAAAGAAGCAACATGTCGTTTTGTTAAAATGGAAAAAGCAGAGCATCGTGCGGTGATCAAATACTTCGTAATTGAGGGTGTGAAAGCTAACGAAATAAAAGATGAGTTACGGGAAACATTAGGTGAATCTGCTCCATCATCCGCCACAATAAGTAGATGGGTAAATGAATTTAAACGTGACAGAACAAGCTGTGTTGATGAAGCGCCCTCTGTAGCACCCAAAATCGTGACTTCTAAGGCTATGATTATAAAAATCCATAATATTGTTACGCAAGATCGACGACTCAAAGTGAGAGAGATAGCAGACATGGTAAACATTTCAACAGAACGCGTACACCACAGTTTAACTAAAGAATTGGGCCTTTCCAAGCTTTCAGCAAGATGGGTGCCGCGATTGCTTACGACTGATCAAGAGTCCACTCGTTTGCGCATTTCCAATGAGTGTTTGGACCTTTATAAGCAGAATCCGGTTGATTTTTGTAGGCGATTTGTTACTTGCCATGAAACTTGAATACACTACAGTACATCCGAAACTAAACAACAGTCGAAACAATGGTTAGAACGTGGTTCTGCAAAGTTTTCTAAAGAAAGCGAAAACCACTTTATCGGCAAACAAGGCGATGGCATCAATTGTTTGGTATTTGAAGGGCATTTTGCTCATTGATCACCTTCAGAAAGGTGCCACAATAAACGGACAATATTATGCAGAACTTCTACAAAAATTAAATGTTGAGATTCGTGCTAAATCGCCAGGAATGTCAATGAAAAAGATCCTGTTTCACCAAGACAACGCTCCCTCGCATACCAGCACAGTTGCGATGTCCAAAATCCACGAGTTGTATTTTCAATTAGTACCGCATGCGCCTTATTCGCCGGATCTAGCCTCTTCCGACTTCCACCTTTTTCCAAAATTAAAAACGGCACTAGGTGGAAAGAAATTATCGTCTAACGACGAGCATGTCATTTTCGTAAATGAGTATTTTGCAAGCCTTCCGGAATCGCATTTTAGAGATAGCATATACCCTTATGCCATCTCTAAAATGCGATTCCGGAGCACCGTTGGAATAAATGTATTGCTCTTTTAGGAGAATATATTGAAAAATAAAAATTATTTTGTATTTAAAAAATTCGTTTTTCTTTTCCATTCTCACTACTTGTCAAAACTACCCTCGTATATTACAAATTTTCAAATTTCGTATTTATAATAACCGCAAATTATATCTAACTTCTTCATCACTGCCTGAATCTGAGATAAATATTTATACCTTTTATTAACTATAATAAATTTAGATCACAATAGCGGGATATTCAAATAATTATTCCCAAATCTATGTCACTCTAATGCCAACATACGAAAGCTTTGAGTACCTTTTATTAAAGAAATTTTTAATTAAATTTAATCATGAGTAATTAGAGTCTGTCCTAAAACCTTAAATAGTAAAAAAATTATTTAACTCATAAAAACATTGTTTGTTAGAAGGCAATCGGTATGAAGGAAAAAAATAATACATAAACGCGGAAGTCTATGATCGTTTCTCCTGCAGCCATTGGCAAGAAAATTGCTTAGTATATTTCATGGTTAAGTACTCTGTATTGTCAAGGGGAAAAACGCCATTCCATGTTATTCGAGGTTAACTTTTAGGGTTGACCCGAAGAACAGATGATGACCATTTTATTTGCCAATTCCAGTATCAATCGTTCGAGTTCGTCTTGGAGTTCTCTCCGAACGTAGTAACGGTCATTCAAAGAGGACGTGAGCGGACAAAATTTTTAACGAACCGAAAAAAGGAGAACTAATCCATAAATTAGATTAAATTTAAAACGCGTACAGTATATTAAGTGCCTAACGGAGGAATTTTCTTTCATTTACTGGTATAACCCACGCTCACTAGATCAAGCAACTAATAGATCCGAATGAATATATTTTTTTGTAAATAATATTTAAAATAAAATGATGACGTTTATAACAAGTTGTTGCATTGTTACGTGATATAGAAATAGAGTCTTGTTGTGTATACAAACCACAGCAACTCTCTTGGAATTACATTAGACTATTACATTTAAAAACACCCTATTCAAAGTAAGAACTTTATTGATTCATATAACGTAAGTACCTGAGATAGATGCCTCATATTTCCTGGTCGAAGACGTTAAAATTCTGAATCTTAATTAATTAATTGCTTTATTTGAAAACTCAATATGTATTCTTTTAGTTAAACATAAAAGTTCACATTATAACAAGCTTATATGCTATTTAAGACAAATAAAATAAGAAAGACCAATATTTGCCATTTTTCGGAGAATGTCGGACAGAAATACAATAGTATGTGAATAGGTGCCGTTATAAAAAATATTTCGCAATTAATGCTTAACATTAAAATAAAAATGCACCTACAAAACTTCAGGTAAACATGAAAACGATTGAATGTTAAAATGAATCATTCAAATGTCCCTGTCTACTACATATGTTTCAGAAATCCACTCATCGTCAGGTAGACTTGTGTTATTAACGAACGATTTCATTTCTCATTCGTTAATGACCAAAGTCTACCTGACGATGAGTGAATCTCTGAAACATATGTAGTAGACAGCGTGCTATTAACATTTGAATGATTCCTTTTAATATTCATTTATTCGGCAAATCACCGTGGTAGCAGGTGTCTGTCTATTGCACGCTATGGGAACTTTGTTCTTTAACAGTGAGATAGACGCGTCTCGTTTTGTCTTTCAATATATTCTTGTGTTGGACGAGAGCGGGAGGCAATGTTTATTCATGGAAATGATTCACAAACAAATTTCTACTTTCCTTTTCATTGTGTTTTGCTACACAAATGGTAAACATGTTTATATTTAGACCAACCATCATGTGATCATTTTTAGCAATCCACGCACTGCGCCCACTATCACATCTTTTTGTGGCTGTGTTTTTTTCTTACATCCAACACATCCGCACTCACATTTCTCAATCTAAGATCATTGTCTGCGTCTTCACAATTCACAATTTCGTCGGTATTAGTATCTGTATCAGAGTCGACTTGTCAAATTTTTTCTTGTGCCCTCGTTGCTCTGGAAACCTGCTCTTTCCTTCGGTTTTAATCAACTTTTTTCTGAATATTACCCTTCTGTCCATTCAAAATCTTGGGGTTTGTGGTTACTGCAGCAATTTGGTATGAATATTTTCTTGGGTTCTTTATTTTAACCAAGTGAATAAGATCAATTTTCTTCTAATTTTCCTGGGAGTAATGTCATCAGTGAATCTACTGCGATTTTGCTGCAAGTCGTGTTGGAAGATATTTGAAAACAATGTAAAAAGGAATAAAGTTTATATTAAAACAAAACGACCAACATATTAGAAAAGAGAAGAACTACTTTCTATTACAGCGCAACCGTACAACATACGAGGGTAGCCTGGCAACACTGTTAGCGCTGCCTCCGATCCGATGATTGCATCGTGAAGTTTGTCATTTTTGACAATATATTTGCCTTGACAGTTTTATTATTCGGTCCCTATTTCTATTGTTGACAGTACCTTGAAAATTTTATGTCGGCGAAAAAATGGAATTAACCCGCGAACATTTTCGTGCAATTATTTTTCATAACTTTCGACGCGGATTATCTCAACAAAAATGATCAACGAGCTGAATTCTTTACATGGAGATGAAGCATCATCGAAAACTACAGTATGTCGTTGGCATAGTGAATTCAAACTTTCATGGCGTTCTTAGGACGATGAATTTCGTGAAGGTCATCTCACAAATGTTGTTGTGTCGGAAAACATTAATGCGGTGTCTGAATTGATAATGACTGTCATGTGATATACCGTGAGATCGAAGCATCTCTAAGTATTAGTAACACCAGCGTGCATAAGATCCTGCATGAACATTAAGCCGATAAGGAACTATGTTCACGTAAGGCACCAGATATTTTTATAACCGCTCATAAAAGGACTCACATCGATTAGTGCCAAGAAATGCACAAAAAATACAATGGCGGTGCTTCAAAGAACATTTATAAAGTCGTAACAGGTGAAGAATCTTAGATCTATGCGTCTGAGCCCGATAGTAAACAGCAGTCGACGGTGTGGGTTTTCCAAAATGAGCCAAAACCAACAATGGTTGTTCGCGCTCGAAACACATCGAAACAAATAGTCGCCAATTTTTTCGGAAAAACCGGTAACGTTACAGCCGTATCTTTAGAGAGTTGTGGAATGGTCAATTCCGAATGGTACACAACTATTTGTTTGTTAAAAGTTTTTAAAGAAATAAGGAAAACAAACCGAAAACAACAGATCATTCTTCATCATGAAAATGCGAGCTCTTACAGGTCTGTTCAAACTATTGAATATTTGATGGGACAAAACATTGAATTGATGAGCCAGCCGACGTACAACTCTGTTCTAGCACCCTGTGATTTCTGTTTTTTCCCACACGTGAAAAATAAATTTCTTGGTCAACGGTTTTCTACGACGGAAGAGGCAGTTAAGACATTCAAAACTCATATTTGGGAGAAACCGCCTTCACAGTGGTAGCAATGCTTTTGGTATTGGTTTAGACCAGCGGTCGCCAACCCATCGATCGCGAGCTACCTGTAGCTCGCAAGGGAAATTCTGGTAGCTCGTACCTCGCAAAACATTTTTAAAATATAAAAGATTTACATTTCCTAAATTGCCCAAATTCTTATTTTCTATGAGCAGTATGTACTCGTATTAAAATAATATTATTTTATTTTTATTATTTTATGTTAATAAATAATAAATATGTGTGGAATACAACTGTGCATTAATTCATTTCGGTTGGCTTACGTCTCTTACAGATAGGTAGCTCACTATCTATTCCAAAACTATCGAAGTAGGTCAACTCATTAATGAGGTTGGCGACCACTGGTTTAGACGAATGCAAAAGTGCATTGATTCTCAATGAAAATATTTTAAAAAGCAATTAAACTATTTTCGATAATAAAAAATTTTTTTTTTGTTTGCTATTCCCGAAATATAAACTGCTACCCTCGTATTACCAACTATACACTAAAATAACTAAGTTAATCTATCTTTTAATCGGGAAATTATTTTAATAACTTGTCTTCACTAGTGGGAGCCTATGGTATACTACGAACATGATGCTCCACTTAAAGTGACCACTTCAACTAAATAGAAACTTGTTTTTGTCTGTCTTTTCAAAGAAGAATTGTTTGCCAAAATAATATCTGTAAAAAGTATTCTTTATATATATATTTTTCTATTTAACATTTAGCATGCTTATCCACAATTTAAAATTATAAATTCTGTAATGAATTTTTGTAAAAATATTTACAAATCAGTTTTGTAATGCAAAGCTGAATTGTAAATATCTAATGACGAAAATGTGTATTTAATTATTATTAATTGTTTGCAAATATATTGTTTTATATCGTGCAAATGAAAATACCTCTGTCAACAATTAAATATTATATCGCACTCAATATTTATTTTAAAACATTTTACGCTTCACTTACTTCGTACGTTCATATTGAGTTGCAATATAATTTTTATGTATTAATAGCTTTGGATCGATTGAAACATTAATTAATCTTCTAACACACAAAAATTTTAGATTAAATCCAATATCGAAGGGGAAGAGGGTTCTGGTTTTTAATTACTTTGGCGTTATATATTTCAATAACAACTCGTCTAAAACTAATACAACCTAAATTAAAATCCGAATCGGTGGGGCTTTAGGACATCAATTTGTCGATAAATCAAACAGAAACTTTTTCACCTCTACTAATAAATATTTTAATATCGAATGTTGATAAAATAATGTTCGTTAATATTTTATGATTTAAAATGTTTATTCAACATGATTTATTCTGTGTTTGTTGTTAAATATACACGCAAAATACGAGGGTAACTAGAAAACAATCTACCAAGTTATACTGCGTTAGATAGAAACATTCTAGTGTAATATTTTTCTATTTATGTGGCAAATTTTACGGCGTTTCGTTAATTTCTTCGTCTTTATAAAGGGTTTTGACAACAAAGAAGTTGCCAAAATTCGAGGAAGTACCCAGAAATAACCGGAATGGTAGCGCTGTGGATGAGGCTTGCCTAGCATGCATTCCTGCTGCAAAAGGAGAGTAACGCAGCTTGTTCTGCGTTCGGTGCATTCGGTTCTTTCGCCGAATAAGTTCGTGTCTTGTTATATTGCATTTTTTTCTATTTTTCTACTTACGTGGCAAATTTTACTTCACTTAGTTAATTTTTTTGGCTTTATAAAGGGTTTTGTTAGCAAAAAAGTTGTCAAAATTCGAGGGAGTACCCAGAAATAACCGAAATGGTAGCACTGTGGGTGGGGATTGCCTAGCACGTATTTCTGCCGCTAGGTGCGCGTGAAGCAACTTGTTTTGCGTTCGGTGCAGTCGGTTTTTTTCGCAGAACAAGTTCGTGTCTTGTTATATTGCATTTTTTGTAAAAGCATTCTCGTTTGTTGTTTTGAGTAATGTCGGACTTAAGTACACAGCGTGCAGCTGTGAAATTTTATTTTATATTCTCTCTATTTGGAGGCTCTGGTAAGACTGCGTAATAGTGTGCGAAGAAAGAGGCCCAATTTGTGAAAACTGGTATTTACACCATGACCATACACCTGCTCATACAGCCATATCAATTCGCCAGTTGTTGGCCCCCTACTCACCTGATCTTGCTCCGCACGACTTTTTTGTTTCCATGAACGAAGACAGACATGAAAGGCCTTCGATTTAACGAGATCGAAGAGGTGAAGAAAAAAGTAACACAGCAGCTCGCAGCCATACAGAAAGACGAGTTCGAATACTGTTTCAACAATGGAATTATCGATTAGACAAGTGTATGAACTTATATGGAGAATATATTAAAGGTATTAAAGTTGTTTTGTAAAAAAAATAAAGTAGCCCCTCCTAGAATATCGCAAATTGTGCAAATTTTTCACGAAGGAATAGATTTTTCTAAAACTATTCAGGAGCAAATGATGCCAGTGTATGGTGACGAGGCTTCGTCATATTTTAGAATGAATAATCACTAAGAACAGTGTCGTTGGGGTCATGAATCCATTAAAGATGACTCAAGAATTGGAAGGCTTTTGTACGCAGCCAATCCAGATGTTTCCATGAAAGTGAACATCGTGTAAAAACGTTTTATCAACCTATAAAATTTAAGTTTTTGCGGACTAAATGCTCGTCTTTTATACACATAATTGTTCTTTCAATAAACAATAGTTGTATCAACATGTGATATACGCAGCATTGGACAGAACAAATGTCAATTTTTTATACGACGCAACTATGTACAGGTTGTTAGTCATAGGCGATAGAAAATTCACTTCTTGGAACGTTAGCCCAACTAATGCACTTACCCAACTGCATCAACAGCGAACGCAGCATTAGATACGAGGGAGCGTTTTTATATTCGCGGAAAGGACAAGGGGTGGAAATAAATAAACCAAAATTATTTTTCTTTTTCAATATATTCACCTGCAAGACGGATACATTTTTCACATCTTTCAATTAATTTATTTATACCCTCATAAAAAAATGATTTCTCTTTATCTGCAAAATACGCCCAAACTGCCTCCTTGACTTCATCATCGGCAGTAAATTTTTTACCCCGCAGCTCTTTTTTCATTTTCGGAAACAGGTAATAATCACTCGGGGCCAGGTCTGGGCTGTAGGGTGGGTGATTCACAATTTCGAAGCCCACCTTATGCAGGGCAGCTAACACAACGCGGCTCTTGTGGACGGGCGCGTTGTCGTGCAAAAGCAGAACACCTTTTGTCAATTTTCCCCGTCTTTTCTCTTTAGTGGCTTCTTTTAGTCGCTCTAATATTGAAGCGTAATATTCTCCGGTTATAGAAACACCTTTATCACTATAATCAATCAACAATATTCCTTCCGAGTCCCAAAATACCGTTACCATGAGTTTCCCAGCTGATTGTGACACTCTAAATTTCTTGAGAGGTGCTGTACCCTTTTTACGCCACTGCATGGAGTCTTGTTTGGACTCAGGTTCATTATGATGAACCCAAGTTTCGTCTCCAGTAACAATTCCACTCAATACACCATCCTTGTCTTCATTACAGAGGTCCAAAAATGCACGCGAACACTCTACGCGCTGTTGTTTTTGCGGCGGCGTGAGCATTCTCGGCACCCATCTTGCGCTGACCTTAGACATGCCGAGATGATCGTGTAGGATTTTAAAAATTGTTGTATCGGATACTCCAACCATTTCTGCGAGTTGTTTCTTCTTTAGTCGAGCATCTTCGAGTACAATTTGTTCAACTTTTTGGATAAGTGCTGGCGTAGTCACCTCAATGCTCCTGCCCGGCCTCGGGTCGTCTTCAAGGGATTCCTTTCCTTGTTTAAATAAACTATGCCACTTGTACACCATGGTTTTTCCTGGACAAGAGCCGCCGTAAACCAATGACATCTCATTCATTATGGTCGCGACTGATTTTCCTTGCCCGGTAAGGAACTTTATAACGGCACGATATTCGATTTTTTCCATATTTCACTTTTCACTCCTGATTATGTTACTTGGTTGACGATAGCTCAAAGACTAACTGTCTAATAACAATGAAACTTCGTATTTATACTAATCATGAGTCGCTGCATAGGCCACGCCCCCAATGCGCCTACTCACCCCTCTACAACCCGCTCATTCCGCGAATATAAAAACGCTCCCTCGTATGTAAGCTATTATTAAGTATATTTTGGTTTGCGTTCATATACATTCACCTTTGATGAGAATAAATTATCTTACGATTGAAAACGCGCTAATATTATTTGCATTCTTTTTTTTTTGTACATTCCAATTCTGGTTACACAAAAACATGCAAAAATATTATTTGCAGAATCTTTTTTTTTTGTATGTCTATTCCCAGTATCAGTACAATTGTGCGTACTAAAAAAACTGGTTACACAAAGACATGCAAAAATAGAGTTTCTCATTTATCAATCCACAATAATGTAGAAATACAGCCTGATGTCGATAATAAATTCATTTTATCACTTCCAGAAGACAATGATTTACCAGAAAATATTGAATTAAATGGAAACACAAATGAATTAAAAATAAATATTTGCACATTATTATTACATCAAATAGGCGCCGATGTGGATATCAGCCATGGGACGAGACTACTTTTTAATATACTTAAAAAATAAATATCGTTCATATAAATACGCACCATTTTAAAGGTACATTTTATTAGTAAAACAAATACAATATTTTGTAGACATAGGAACTGAATAAATATTAAAGTGTTGCTTTATCCGATTTTTTTATCGTCTGTACTTAAATTAGCAGATCGATATGCGAGATCTAAATTCAACCGTCTTACTGAAACCCATCTCTACAAGCATACATGGCCAGCGAGCCTTCACTTGATACAAATTGAGTTGTTAACTGCTTTTATATTTGTACGTAGTGTTTCTTTTACTATTTGTATTTGAATATTAAATTAATATATTGACGATGAAAGTTAGTTACTATCGCTAGTACTTGGTAAGGTCTGAATCATGTGTGCATTAACGACGTGTCTAGTAGGTACCACAAAAAGGTTTACGACGTACTCGAAAATATATCTGCCGAATTAATATAGGATGGTCTTTACGCTATGTAAACAAAATATTGGCAGTCCAAGCATGTCTATTATTAATAACATAATAGTAATTTGTATTCGAACAAATATAGTAATGCACGTAATATACGAATTATTCTTTTGTTTCATTTTATTTATTCATTTTATATATATTTTTTAAATCGTCATATCAATAGAACAAATGAACATTAATAATATACAGTAAACGAAATACAATTAAAATATTTAAGCCTAAACAATTAGGTCATTACATTTACATAAAAACGTATTTATATACACAGTCTGTCTCAGAGAAAACGGAACTTTTTAAAATAAAAACAAACGCTTACTGTTTTGGTAAAATTCTTTTATTTTATCCATAGCAGTCGCCGTCGGCTTCGACACAACGTTTTGCACGATAAATTAACATGTCGAATGAATTTTTAAGTTCATCTTTTAAAGATGTGCTTTAAGATCGCTGTCGACGCCTTTTTAATGGCTTCGACGTCGGTATAACGTTGTCATTTCATCGACAACTATTGTTAGGAAAATAGATGGAAATAGCAGCAGGCCATATGCTTTAATACGGTGAATAGCTGATGATTAAAATGCCTTTTCTAGTTAGAAAGTCAGTAATAAGTGTAGAGCGGTGATGCATTATTATGTAACAAAGAACGGATACCACTTTCACGATATTGAGGACGCACACCACGAATACGCGTCAAAAGACATTTCATAACACCAAGATAATATACAGCATTGACTGTTTGACTAGTTGGTACAAACTCTTTATGCACTATGCCTTTCGAATCATAAAAACAAGTCAACATTGTCTTCACTTTTGAGTTCTCCAATCGGTTTTTTCTCGGTCTTTCTTCGCTTGGATGCTTTCATTCAGAGCTTTGCCGCTTGGTCTTTGGATCATATTGAAAAAGCCGCGTCTTGTTGCCAGTTACAATAGAATACCTGAAGTGTTCGTCCTTTTTATAGTTTAATCAACTCTATACAATGTTGAATTCAGTTAGCTTGTCTGGTACAAATCTTGCACACTTTCTCAGTCCCAAATGCTGTGTCAAAATGCGATGAATTGAATCTTTGGAAGTACTTGATTCCATTGCCATATATCGCAATGAGGATTTCGGCTCATTTGTTTTCAATGAACGATTTACCGAGTTTAAAACAGAACTTAATATTTGGTCTTTGTTTAAAATGTCTCGCTGTTACTTTATGCCCAATTTCTCCTCTTTTAATGATGCAAACGTCATAATATTTTGACATGACATTGGTGACATATCTTCCTTACCGACGCATATTCTTTTTAATAGATGGCGCTACTAAGAATTACTATTTTATAAAAGTTTTCTCTGCGACAGACTGTGCATATACTTTTCGTTGTATTAAAAAAGAAACAGTTGACTCAATTTATTACAATTCCTGCTGATAATTTGATCGAATTGACAGAAGAAAATCACTTTCTTCTACCAGTTTATTGAGATTTGAAAAACTAATTATTTACTCCATCGAAGCGCAGAGGTCAGATTATTGCATTTTATAATTTAAATAACGGTCCAGCATTTCTGAAAATTCATTTTGTACATAATGTACACTTCCATTCGTAATGACCTAATTAATTCTATTTGTGAATATTTTCTACTCACATCGAAAATTGCAATTTTCGAAATCAATTGGAATACTGGGGCATTTATTCACTTTTATGTCCGTATTAAATTATTAATTAATTATTAATCTCTGTGACATAGTTGTAAATTTAAGCACGTTTTGTCACTTATTTAATTAAAATACACAATAAATTATTTCTCTTTTTCGAACTCACTCAAATTGACATGCGTCTATGTAGTTAGTACATGCGAGTTTCACCTACACTATATTTTAATACATGCCTAGCGTTTTATGACATTTAAAAGCTACTTTATTGTTGTTAATGTTTTGTTAACACGACACTGTACGGTCACAACAATGAATGATTGAAATGTAAATAATTCAAATATGAATATTTATTGCACTACTTCGGAACCATTTTGTGTCAATTAATATTATTTACAGTACAAATTGGGGAAACCCCATTAACCACTAGTTGTCCCATGAATGATAAATCATTCATTATTGTACATTTTATGTATACATTTATATAATAATCCCATCAAATAGATAGTTATCTATTTGCTAGGTAAACTTTTAGTTTCTCCTCTAACTTTGTGGTAGTCATTCTATTGATGCTGCTACGTTTGCACTTACCAAACTGATACATCTTACGTAGACTCAGTATAATAGTAATTATATGGAGTAAAATAAGTAATCCTTCGATCGTTTATTAATTTTTATCCTTTCGATAATACAGTAATATATGGATAATCTGAACAGAAAGTTTGCGGACCCTATTCAAATTATCAAAATATTAGATTACAGGACTCACTTGAAATAGTATCTGTAATACATGGTCTTCCAAATTATAAAGGCGTTTCAAATTGCGCGGTTTTTTCAAGAATAAATAAAATATAGATGGTGCACTGAATTTGTCTAGGTATGTGGGCATTTAAGAAGTGTGATGTATGACATTTATAAAAACGGCTTCGTACACGGTACAACAACCCGTTCAAGTTGTTGAATTATTTTATGAGAATCAGCGTTATGTGAAGAGTTTTTAGAAAACTAAGTGAATTTTATGGTTTATATAATCGTCCATCTGAAAGCACAATTGGTCGAATTATTAAAAAATTTCAAAAGACTGATTCCGTGGAAGATCAAAAAAGTGAAAAGTGCAGTCGTAGTGGTCGTTCACAAGAAAATATTGGTTTTCTTCGTGAAAGTGTTGCTGAAGATCCTGAAATGTCCACTAGACGACGTTCACAACAACTTGAACTTAGTGGATTCACAACATGGCGTATTTTACACAAGGGTTTGGCTCTGAGGGCATATAAGGTTCAAATAACACAGGAACTGAAGCCATTAGATCATTTAAAACGTCGTTTATTTGTCAATTTCAGCTAATTTTTCTCAAAAAATAATGTTTTCCGATGAGGCACATATTGAACTTGGTGGCTATGTTAATAAACAAAATTGCCGTATCTGGGGTGAGGAAAATCCACGAATTATTCATGAGAAGCCTATGCATCCTAAATGAGTTACTGTTTGGTGTGCATTACTCACATGGTGTAATTGTACCTTACCTTGAAAATGCTGCTGGTGAAGCTGTAACTGTCAATGGTGATCGATATCATCGGATGATAACCGAATTTTTGTGGCCTGGTTTAGTGAATGTTGATCTAGAGAATATGTGGTTTCAACAAGACGGCGCTACACCTCACTTTGCACACGAATCAATTGATTTATTAAGAGAAAAATTTCCTGGACGTGTATTCTCAAGAAACAGTGATGCTAATCGGCAACAAAGATCATGTGATTTAATGTGAAAAGTCAGGTATATAACGACAGTTCACAATCAATTCCTGCTTTGAAAGATGAAATTATCCGTGCCATTGGTGAGACAGAGCTTCAATTATATCAAAATGTCATTGAAAATTTTAACGAAAGAGTGGACACCTGTGGAGCTGCAAGAGGAGGCCATTTGGCAGATATTATTTTTCGCATATAAATGTCATAACTAATACTTCAATTACCAATAAAAGTTTTTGAAAGTGAATGCAAATTATGTGTTTTATTTATTCTTTAAAAAGCCTGTGAAATTTGAAACACTCTCTCGAATTCGAAAATTGAAATTTATTAAGTCTATACGTAGACGTCTTATTGATCGTCTTGTTACAAGTTCATTTTTGTCATTAGTGCAAATTCTGTGTACACCGCTGTCTGTGGCGATGTAATAATCTTCTATGAATGTAACATCCCGTTAAACTTTCAAATCATTTATAAACCCATTTGCGTTTCTTAAACGCATAATTTGTATCTGATTTAATTTGTTTTATTACGGTCCTGCTTTGTCAAATTTATTAATATATACATATTAACTTAAGCCTCATTGGTGGCGATGATATATGTATTTTGAAAGTGGTCATATGTACTCGAAGTCGAGATTCATATGGGTATTGTACGTGTATGAATGCCCGATTAGATTGATGGTGAAGAATCGATGGCGTTCTTTGTTATCTTCGAGGAGATTTAATAGATTTTTTAACCAATTTTCGACATTCGAATACACTGAGACTATTATTAAATGTATTGTTTGCCATTTCAACATTTTGCCGTACAGTATTTTTGGGTGTAAAAGACTTGTTAATAGCAAACAGCACCGATTAAATGCGCAACGTGATGTACTATATTTTAAATTTTTATATGACTTTATTCATATATTGTGTGCAACTTTCCATGAAATATTGCGGACAATGAAGAATTTCAAAACTGTTGGGGGAAATACGTTCCGGAATGGAGATTGCCAACAAGATATCAATTACAGTATAATTTTCCTCGGGTGAAAAACACTATTACGGATCAAATGAATGTAGAGTTAAAACACCAAAAAATATGGCTGACGGTAGATGAAACAACTGATGCCAAAAAAAGTAGACCAATTTATAATTTCGACCAAAAATGGTTTTATTAAATGTCCAAAATGCATTCGTGAGTTTAAACAGGCTTGTCCGGATATTCCTCAATCACCAAAGCCGGTATTGACGAGATGGGGAACTTGGCTTGAAGCTGTTTTATATTATGAGAGATTTTTACGCATTATTAAACCTTGTTTCTTGAATTTAAATCCGCAAGATGCTCAAGCAATTTTAGTAAATCGGGGGCTTGTTTCAGATATCGAAATCCATACTCCGAAAATTATTCAATTCTTTTAGATACTATTTCCAAAGGTGTCATAACATGAAGCGCCAAATACAGTGTATTACCTCAAAGCCTCGTTAGGAAATCTAACAGATACGATAGGAAGATTAACAAACGATAAATTGTGTGCGGTTGTAAATTAGAATCCCAATTTTCAAACTATGGTGCGTATAGATAAGTGTTTAACTGAAAACTAAGAGTGCGAAAATGATGCCAACGTCCTTTTTAAATTCGCGAGCATCACATCACTAGACGCAGAACTCTCCTTTTCCAAATGCACCAACATATTTTCAACTCACCGTAGGAGTATGACCTAGCCAGTATACAATAACACAATACTACAGCGAATTTTTGCGTCACTCTACATCAATAAAACAAAGAAAAACTAAAATAGTAATTACATTTATTATTTTTAATATTGATAGTAACTGAGCCGTACGCTACTGCGAAAGCACTCGTTTTTGCAGCCTTACATAATAGTTCGTGTTTTTGATACTGTTTTTCTTATTGTGCGATAATTCGTTGATTTCGATGATGTAGGCATCAGGATTAATACTCGTAGTTTCATATACACTATTGCTCATAAGTATTTGGTCACCCTTGTTTCATAACAGTTTCTATACAAAAGCTGTAATTATAAAATTTA
This sequence comes from Dermolepida albohirtum, assembly GCA_031893035.1. Lineage (NCBI taxonomy): Eukaryota > Metazoa > Arthropoda > Insecta > Coleoptera > Scarabaeidae > Dermolepida > Dermolepida albohirtum. The sequence continues at coordinate 394,225 of JAVIWB010003261.1, read as the reverse complement.
TTTCTGTTGTAAGAAATAGTTTCTTAGTAAATATCTACAATCTATAAAAGCTTATTCAAAAATAATTAAGCGATTACCCTATTATTCACCCTAATAAAACTCCAGGTAGAATAAGTGAATTTGCATCTCTCAATTCTTTGAAATTTTCGATTGTTATGATTTTATTTTAAGGCAGGGTGTTATTGTAAACTGTTAAGTATTTATACATACTATATTATGTATACTAAATTGCAGTTCGTTTTTGCGAGGTGCCCATAGTGATAACATCGCGTATTTTGAAGAAGTTTAATCGGTTAGAAATCCCTAAAAGAAAATTGCGTGTATAAACACGATCGTTTATAATCGCATACCATAAAACTGGCAAAAGCTAGCGCGAAATTGCCACAGAACTTAAATTAAATCAGTCCACCGTCGGTTATATCATCAAAAAACACCGCGAATGTGGAAGTGTGTTGAGCAGAACTCGAAAAGGCAGACCAAGTATAACAACCGCAGCAGAAGCTGTTGCAATGGTGGTACCGCAATTTATTTTAGATATAAAAATATATATTTTTCGTATATGTAAATAATAAAAAGATGTTAGTATTTCAATTTTGATTTTTGTTACAATTTGCGGGTTAATTGCGAGTGACCAAATACTTATGAGCGATGGTGTATACTCGTTTTGGTTTTTATAATTAACTGTATTTAAGGAAGAATGAGCTTGTACTAGTTGTTTTTATTACCTGTATGTAACCAGACATGCGTCACTGACGTTCTTTCTCGACTATATAATGCTTCTAAAACATTCGAATTTCATTTCTAAGTGAGTTGCCATCGTGTGCACACCTGTAAGTTAGTCGCATCCGTTTTTCGGGTTGAAAAATTTAAACGTACCCCAAGAAAACGTCTTTCTTCAACTATTCTTTTATTACGGTACGTTTGAGTTTTATTTCATCGAATATTATTTTGGGAAATTGTTGACACTTATTTGCATAAAGTTTCCTTTATTGACCCTCTACAATCATTGAGGTAGGAATACTAATTATAGTTGATTTTATTTTATTACTTGTTACCGTTTTCCTGTGGAATTTTGGAATCTTTTTTAACCGCTGAAAAATCTTTGACAAAGTCAATTATTATAGAAACAATTTAAATACCACACCAAGCAGCAGGTGGTCTACAGTAGCAGTTTTTGTATGTCTGGACCACGAAGTAACCGAACATCCTTCTGCATCCATCGAAACATTCATGGTAATCTCTTAATTGCCTCATTAACAGCACAGGCTTACAGTGACTCGGCCACCTCCGAAAGTAGAGGAACAATTATTTGTTGTTTGCATTAGTAAATTAAGTAGTCGTGAGATTTATTAAATATTTAGAGAATATACATAGGGTAATCTGACTTTAATTGGTATATTATTTTGTCGATTTGTGAAGATCATTGACACTGGATAACTACTAAGGATTTATGTACAGGTATTGCTCATTTAAATTATTGGTTATATGCTAATATTTAGATTTATATTTCGAAGAATTTATATACAGATTTATTCAAGTAGCCCTTATTCATATATATAGTATATATATAATCCATTATCCCTTATGGTGTCGGGTTTTTGTTTCTTCACAATACCTTGCTTTGTCTTTTAACTTTGTATAAATGTTATCCATTCCTTTCTCTTCTTTGCCAATTCTTCTGCGTCCCTCTTTGTCTTTCCCTTCATCTTTATACTTCTTGCTATTTCGTCATTCCAGGTCTGTCGTGGTCTACCCCTCTTCTTATTTTTCTGTATTCGTGCTCTCCGTATTTGTTTGACTAGTCCCTTTTCTTCCATACGCTGCAGATGTCCCCACCGTCTCAATTGCATTTCTTTTATAAACTCTTCTATCGATTGTATTTCTAGGTCGTTTCTTATCACTTCGTTCCTTATTTTACCTTTTCTCGTCATTCCTCTAACTCTTCTCAAATACTTCATTTCTGCAGCTTGTATTTTACTTTTTTGTTGTTGATTCATTATCCATGATTCACAGCCAAATGTTAGCACAAGTCTATATATTGTTTTAAATATTTTCAGCTTGGTTTCTCTGGATATTTCTTTTTTATTCATAAGAATCTTGTTCATTGCGTGATATAAACTTATTGTCTTGTTGATATCTGCTTCCCGTGATCCTGTTTCATCGATTATTACTCCTAAATATGGATATGCCCTTATACATGTGCTAGTAATTAGATTGATATTTTGGAGGACTTATATACCAGGATTGTTCATTTACTCCTTGATTGTTTGCTAGTTATTAGATTAACATTTCTGAGAAAAGCTGAGAAAGCAAAGAAAATACAAACATTTTGGGAAGAAATATATTGACTTTTCAACATAATTTCCTTTCAGCTCTATACACTTTTCCCAGCGAAGTTCAATAAGTTCGATACCTTTTTTATAATAAGAACTGTTTTGCTCTTCAAAATCGCCAGTAACTGCCGACATCACTACTTCATCGTTGGAAAATTTTTGACCAATGGGCTATTTTTTCAAATTTGGGAACAGAAAATAATCCGAGGGGGCTAAATCTGGCGAATAGGGTGCATGAGGTAGAAATTCAAACTTGAATTCATTAATTTTGGCCATTGCAATAACGGTTTTGTGAACCGGTGAATTGCTGATGAAAACAACACTTTCTTCTTAGACAAATGTGGCCGTTTTTGCTTGATTTCATCGCTCAAGCGTTGCAATAAGTTCGCATAATACTCGCCGTTGATAGGTTTTCCTTTCTCAAGATAGTCAATGAAAATTTTTCCACGCGCATCCCAAAAAAACCGATGCCATAACCTTGCCTGCAGATGAAACGGACTTCTCCTTCTTTGAAGCCGGTTCTCCCTTTTGAGTCCATTGTTTTGATTGTTCTTTTGTCTCGGGTATGAAGTGATGGATCCATGTTTCATCCATGGTTATGAAACGGAGCAAAAATTCTGCTTTGATGCTACGAAACTTCGCTAATCACTCAATTGAAAGATCTTCACGACACTTTTTTTGCTCGGGTGTTAGCAAACGCGGCACCCATCTTGCGTACAGCTTTCTCATGGCCAAATTTTCAGATAATATGCGATGTACCGCATTTTTTTTAAATGCCTACTAATCAAATGCAGACTCACTCAGAGTAGAATTGAGTTCAGCTTTTATATCGGTTGGACTGAGGCATTTCAAATAAAATACTATATCACGTAACGATGACCAATTGTCTCCATTTTTACAAATTCACTGAAAACAATCACTATTGATGGCTGCCAAACAAATACTAAGCAACGTGGTGTGTTCAAACTTGAGACGTATGCTTTATAGATTGTGTACTTTCTAGTACACTGATATTTTTTCAAACAACTACCGCCTTCTCTAGGTCAGGCCAGATACTTCTTGAACCACCCTCGTAAAATACAGAGACTTCCTCATCAGAGTTAAGTTTTGTTTGGAATGCGTTCTCTCTATTTCTTGCGAATAGTGTCATGTTCGGTGATGTTAATCCGTATTATTTAGCTATCGCTTTTGACTTCGCATTGTTGATTATCGTTATCGATTAGACTTATTAACGATAACATGTTACTTTTCATTCAATGGTTGAGCACTTCCGTTCGTTGTTTTAGTAATTTCGGAATAAGTGTATATAATTCTTGTAATAAATCTGCAGCAGAGATGGGATACTTTACAAAAGATGGAAATGGAGACGAACAGCTTGATTTAATATTGATATAATATGAATATGTCTGGAACCTTGTGCAGAGTTCCTTTATAAAGAGTCTGTATAAAGTGTATTTCTGGGCATTATATATTTTCTGTATGAGAAATATTTAAACATCTTATTTTTCAGTCCAATATCGCAGTAGTTATTCTATTATTTTCACCGTGGTCTTTAAATTTTTGCTTCTCTTTATGTTTCAGATTAACTTAAAAATAAAAGAATTAATTCACTACCCATTTGTGTAAGAGTAATTCTAAATTACGAGTATTGCCGGGGATTCCTTGTAGGCGTCAGTCGAGAGCTAAGCTTCGAAACTGAGGAATTATCCGCGACCAATTTAAAACCAACCTGATTATTTTGCATGAAAGAAAATATTCCGAATGTGTGCTGTTTTCATTTTGTAGCACGTTTATCCATCAGTCATTCCAAAGTACAATGAAAGGTTTAATTCGCATTACCGATTCACGTCATTTATCCATGCTGGTATTGACAGTAAATTGACATTTCTCCGCGTTCGTATTTGTGATTTAATGCCTTTTGCTGCTATGTGAATATAATGCTGTCGAATGCGCGCTTAGAGATACGCAACGTAAAAAATTTTCCGAATAACATTAAGCTCAACGTTTAGTAGCGGCTTTAAATTACAGCCTGCGTATTTTTGTGAATTAGTACGTGATAGGAACCTACTGCATGGATAAATTAGAAAGAACAATTGTACACATTATTAAACAACCTACACTGGAAACGTAGTGTTGTCTCATAAATAAGTAAACAGAGTTAGAACTTATTATCTTTGTTACATATTTATTTGACCTGAATGTAAAGGTGTTTCAAATTTCGCGGCTCTTTAAACAATAAATAAAACACATAATTTCCATTCACTTTCAAAAGCTCTTTATTGGTAATTGAAGTATCAATTATGACATTTATATGCGAAAAGTAATGTGTGCCAAATGGCGTCCTCTTGCAGCTCCACAGACGTCCACTCTTTTGATAAAAATTTTCAATGACATTTTGACATAACTGAGGCTCTATCTTATCAATGACACGAGTACTTTCATCTTTTAAAGCTGGAATTGATTGCGGATTGTTTTTATAGACCTGACTTTTCACATAACTCCAAAGAAAATAGTCTAACGGTGTCAAATGACATGATCTTGGTGGCCAATTAACATCACTCACGTTTCTTGAGATTACACGTCCAGGAAATTTTTCTCTCAATAAGTCAATTGATTCGTGTGCAAAGTGAGGTGTAGCGCTATCTGGTTGAAATCCGGTTGAAACCACATATCCTCTAGATCAATATTCATTAATTCAGGCCACTAAAATGCGGTCCGACGATATCGATCACCATTGACAGTTACAGCTTCACCAGCAGCATTTTCAAAGAAGTAAGGTCTAAATACACCACCTGACCATAATGCACACCAAATAGTAGCTCGTTTAGGATGCATAGGTTTCTCATAAATAATTCGTGGATTTTTCTCACCCCAGATACAGCAATTTTGTTTCTTAACATAGCCACCAAGTTCAAAATGTGCTCCATCGGGAAACATTATTTTTTGAGAAAAATCGACTGGCTGTTCATTGATGAATGAACGACGTTTTTAAATGATCTAATGGCTTCAGTTCCTGTGTTATTTGAACCTCATATGCCTTTAGAGATAAATCGTTGTGTAAAATACGCCATGTTGTTGATCCCCTAAGTTGTTGTTGTGAACGTCGTCTAATGGACATTTCAGGATCATCAGCAACATTTTCACGAACCAAACCAATATCTTCTTGTGAACGACCTCTACGACTGTATTTTTCACTTTTTTGGTCTTCCACGGAACCGGTCTCTTGACATTTTTTAATAATTGGACCAATAGTGCTTTCAGATGGACGGTTATGTAAACCATAAAATTCACGTAATTTTCTAAAAACTCTTTTCACAGAACGCTGATTTTCACAAAATAATTCAATAATTTGAACGCGTTGTACCGTGTACGAAGCAATTTTTATAAATGTCATACATCACGCTTTTTAAATGTACACATACCCATACAAATTCAGTGCGCGATTTATATTTTATTTATTCTTATAAAAAACGCGCAATTTGAAACACTCTTTATAATAAAGAATATGGGGAGATACAGTTTGGTTAAAAAAGCTTTGCCGCATCAATGTTCATATTATATATACGTACTTCGACAAATAAGATACCATCATCAGCAGAAAATGATCACGTTTCGCATTTGGGTCAGTGTTAAAGCATACACAGAAATGTCGACGAAATTAATACCAAACACACATTCTCTAATGTAGAAGATATCGACAGAATTTTTCAGTGTTACAAAAAAATAGTTTACATCAAAGACGGCTGAAATTTTTCTAAGTAAATTGTATTTTATAAACCAAAAAATGTAAATAAAACTCCTTTCAACACCTGAGTTGTCATCACAGTGTCGGCCCTGAATTCATCATAAAACTCGCGCAGAAACAAGTCCGTACCAGATTTTAACAATCAAAAGCAAAGCAAATATAGATTCATTTTACATAAGTTAAAATATATTCTAGTCTTAAAACTAACTACTTATCTAAAAGTGCACCCCGCTTATACCCGCAAACCTTTTTTAACGGTATTATTTTTCTTTTTTAGGAACACAAAGTTGCAAAAGCATATTATTGTACCCTTATCGGCGTTAATTACATGGTTTTTGTTCTTTGAAATGTACGAGGGTGGATCTCTTTGCTCCACTCCTGACCCTCACTTACTTTTATTTTTCTACATTGTCTCCATTAAGGTTAACACATTTTTTCCATCGATATTCTAGCATTTCTAATGATTCCCGAAAAAAAATTGTTCAACTCCTAGAAACCACTGATTTACCGCACATATCACATCTTTTGATGGAAATCGTTTAACACGCAAGTGTTCTTTCAGTTTTGGAAACAGTTGATAATCACTGGGGCCAAATCTGGCGAATATGGCGATAGATTGCCTGAGCTATTGCAGCTGTTGCAATTGCGCGCCTGTAGTTGGGTGTGTTATCCTGAGCCAAGATAACATCTTTGCGCAACCCCTTCCGACATTTTTCTTTTATCGCGGCACGTAATTTGGAAAGTTGGTATAATAAGCGCCTGTAATTGTGCCTCCTTCTGTAGTTAATATGCTAAAATTACACCTTCAGAATTCCAAAATACGGATACCATACCATGACTTTCTCTGCTGAAGGTTGCATCTTGAATTTTCTCGCCGGTGGTGAATGCCGATGTGTCCAATCCTTACTCTCTATTTTGGTCTCTACATCATAACATCGACTCTAGGAGGCATCCGTTGTCACAAATCTTGCAAGAAAATTTTCTTTATCCTTTATCCTCAAAGAAAAATGGTTGGTTATTTCCCGAGACAATAAACCACACCAAACAAAATATTTTTGCCTAAAAAGTGATCGTTTGTGAATAACACGGGGTTTTTTCTCCTCAAATATGACGATTTTTTTTATTCCCCGTCCAATTTAAAATAAAATGTGACTCATTGCTAAAGATTGTTTTATACGAAAAATGTGGATCTGTTGTTTTTGAACTTGCTTTAATATTCAACTAACAAAGTTTCTGCATTGTCGATGATCCATCCCTAAGTTCTTGTTTCAATTGAAATTTGTATTCCTGCAATTGAAGGCTGTTAGCTACAATTCGCCGTAAATTAGTTGGAGTACTGTCTAATTCTTGGACTTGTCATGGAGTTGATGTTGATGGGCCACTTATGACACTCTCTTATACAGCGGCGATATCATCAGAACTCGTAGATTTTGGCCTGTCTGAATGATATTTGCCTTGAACATATAGTACTGTGCAAAAGAGAGAAGCACCTTCTTGAATTTTACAAGAAACTATTATAAAAGGATAAATAATAATCTCACATAAGTTGAAACTTTTTTTAATGTATAAAAACTAACACATATCGACATTTAAACATAAACAACTTAAATTTTCAATATTTTGTATGACCACCTTTATATTTTATGGTAACCTGCATTCTTTTTGGTAGGCTTTCCATTATTGAATTAATGAAATTTTCAGGAACATTGTACCACTCTTCCTGTAGTATGTTCCACAATTCATTTTTGTACTTTGGCCCCCTTTCACGCATTTTTCTGTCAAGATAATCCCAAACATGCTGAATAATATTGAAGTCGGGACTTTGATGTGACCATGTCCATAGTCTGCAATACCCCATTTCCTTCCTGTTGTGTTAAATAAGTTTTCATAAGTTTTGAGGTATGTTTGCTAATAAGTTATTACTCTGATGGTATGGCATATTCTTCTAATAGGGTTCTGTATTTCTCACCAGTTAATTTATCCTGTATTTTAACAATTTCACTTACACCTGCTGCCGAAATACAACCCCAAACTTGGATATTGCCTCCTCTATGCTTCATGGTAGTGTGTAGACATGGCTCTAATAACGATTCACCAGGGCGTTGTCTAACATACTGACGTCTGTTCGTTCCAAATAATTGATATTTAGATTCGGCAGACCATAGTATTTGTCGTCACTCATTGTATCCCAATATTTCATGGTCACTGGCATATTATAATCGTTTCACTCTATCACCTCATCGCAGCAAGGGTTTTCTCCTGTCCACGCATTCCCTCAAGCCTGATTTGAGCAAGTATCGTCTTACTGTTGAAGCATGTACCGAAGTACCAGATGTTTGCGCAAGATCTTGAGCTAGTTTTGCGCTAACTTTCTTACCATTTCTTAGGGAACTAACTTTTAAAAACTGTGCACAAGCTTTACTGAGCTTTTTTGGATGTCCACACTTTGGTCTGTCACACTGTCGGTTTCAGTAATTCTTTTTATTGTTTGTTGCATGGCATACCGAGAACATTTCACTATCGTTGATATTTTCACTTGACTATAATCCTCTTGGTGTAAAACGATAATTTTATTTCTGTCTAGTATTGCTATTCTATGCATTTTCTATCTACTATAACAATTTACAACCCACAATTCTTTCTTAAAATGAAAATTTCACTCGTAGGCGCGTTTTTTAAGAATCTAAATAAATTCTGTTGTGCAACCGATCTGTATCGTTTCTACTACTGAATTAAAAACAAAATCTTGTAGATAAATAACTCCCGCTTGTAACAAAATTTATTACTTTAACCCTCTCATCAGGCGGTGGATCTTACCCCTACGCGGAGGTATAATGTTATAAACTTGGAAATTTTCAGTGATTATATTTCTACCAATAAGTGAATCGTTCTTGGAAAGATGTATTAAGTATTATAAATTAAATTAACCCAATAATTATTAGTAAAAACGTTTTAGCAAATAAGTTTTGGAAAATATTGTTAGGTGCTTCGTTCTTTTGCATAGCACTGTATCTAGTGTCTTAAAATTTAACTAAATTTCGAATAGCTAGCTCAGTAGGAAGGAGTCCCAAAAGTCTACGATTTCTAAGATGGATTTGTTTTGTCTACCGACCATTCGCATAATAAATTTTTATGATTTCAATGCGCTCTTCTTCAGAAAGCAGCACCACGGTTCGATTTAAATAAAAAACACAAGAATGTATATGAAATTTCACCCGAAACAAAATAAATGCATTGAATCTATAGCCATTTAAACTCATAGAGTCGTTTTTGGAAAATCTATTATCATAAATGGAGAGCATATTTAGAAGGCTCGGAATGTTCTTTTGGGGCGTCTGCATTTTTTTAATGGAAATGAATATATACCACCACTCTACAAATGGTTATTTATTATTTTTAAAAGAGACATCATTGAATACTTTATGACAGAGTTCAATAGTTAATAATAATGTCTTAATTAAAAATCTTTGGTTATAAGTGGTCGACAAGCGACCCTTTTAATTTTATGACCCCCCATAAAATTTTATCTTCGCTTAACTGAACTAAATTGATTTTCATTACGGCAGTTACTAATCCGATGCACAATTGCACATTATTTTTTTTATTTATAGAGGCGTATTGTAATAAATTGTGTTACTTAATTGGATACATGCAATTAAAAGAATTACTCGTAGGCGGTTTTACTAATTAAAACGACATAATGAGTGAACGCAACAACAAAAGGACGAAAAAATGCACGTATATATCTTATTACTTCGCAAAATAATTCGCTTATAATTATCTACTGGAATTTAATTAATGAAAAAGACCTTCATTGTGATTTAAGAATGAATGGAAAATCAACGGAGGCGAAAGCAGATGAAATACAAAAAAAAAAGGTCGAAGACAAACGGGAAACTGGAATAAAGGCTTCGGTAAAAGTAAAATACCCCGTAAACTTCAAGTACTGCGCCCTAATATACCTACAATATAGACTCGGTTAGTTGTAATTTTCTTTTTATTCTCTTCCTGCTGAGGAAAAACGTAATTATATACCTCCGTTGCAAGGTCATCCCAAGCAGAACGTAATGTAATGAATTTTTTTTCCCCACCCCCTTCACGTATAAGAGATATCACGGCTTAAGTTGGCGTAGCCCCGTAATATCTGCGGTATTTTTACGAATGAATAGCTGAATTTTATATTTTTCTCTTTTGAAATTTTGTAGTTTTTTTAAGTGAACAATGTTGTCTCTAGAACAAAGTATTTTTGTCCTTACATACATGTATACATCGTATACAAATAAGTTTTGCCTCTAAAAGCAAAAAATAATGTCAAAATCTTCTTCCTGCTTTTGTTTATTTACTTTTTTCTAGTGAGGTTGCCAACTTTGAATATAAGCCTTTGCCAATTCTTTGCATTTTCATCTTTATGGCTATATACATATGCCTTGAAGCAAAACTTGAGTGTCTTTTTAGGTCATCCATCTAATAAGGAACCAGTTCTCTATTTGCTACTTTTAGCACTTCTTTCGCCCTCTTTTTATGTTGGATATGTTTGTTTTATACTGCCGTTAGAACAGGTTATTTATCCCTTCTACTACAGTATTTCTCAACCTGTGAGGCCCGCCCCCCAAAAAATAAGAAAATATTATCTGCTTCTGGGTTTCCGGGCTGGAACCGCGTTACTAGTATATCTGCCGACGTTTCGTACCCATTTGTATGGGACATCTACAGGGCTGAACTACTGCACTGAAACTGATGTCCCAAACAAATGGGTACGAAACGTCGGCAGCTATACTAGTGACGCGGTTCCAGCCCGCAAACCCAGAAGCAGATAGCATGGACCATGGCCGCGGAAGTCTACGTACCAAATTAAGAAAATATTAATTTTTTTTGAAAATAACAAGCTTAATAATTATCAGTGACTTCCTTGTGACTGTCTTGTATAGTTTTTCGGTAGAAGTTTTAATATTTGAAATTAACACCATGTTTTCGTTTTCTCTATTTAGTTGAGATTTATATTTAGTCTTAGCAGCCACCGTAGAAATTTCGGTTTCGCAAAGGTAGGGTGTTGAAAATGCTAATAGTATACGAAATGTTCCTGTTTTCGTTGCACAAAATTCATCATCCACCTCCACTCTAAATTTAAAGAATGATTTATTACTAAAAATCGTCGATTTCGTCACTTTTTGTGAGGTCTATGAAGATTTCTTCTTCGGCAGTGATGAAATCTTCAGATGTATTTTGAAATGGGTTCCTAATCCAGTGGTAACTTGATATGAGCTTGGCGTTGGCAAAAAAATACGTGTTCAAAATCTTCGCCAGCATGACAAAATTATTTTCAGTGGTTATAAAAACAACTTCAAAATATTATTCTTCGATCATGTGAGTTTCAAAAAAATTCATCGACATTTTCTTGCTTTATATTTCTACTTCACAATTTCAATTTTTTACAAAAAGCATTAATTTTATCACTCGCATCCAAGATAGGTGTGCTTGCTCCTTGAAGTTGAAGATTCAAGGTATTTTATTTCTCCAATATGAGGGCCAAGTAGCTCAATTTCACAAATAAATCATTTAGAATCTTCCCGGTTTCTGGTCTGTCTCCTTCTTCTTCTAGAAAATGTCAATTTCATCTTTTAATTCATAAAGGGGTTGCAAAATTCTTCCACATGATAGGCTCATTGTCTCGCTATAAAACAATAATGCTGAATGTGTTGCACTAATACCTTTACAAAGTACAGTCAAGATCCTTCATTTAATCGGTCTCATTTTCAACCAATTTACTACAATTTCAACAGTCACAAGCACAATATTCAGACCGGAACTCATTTATTTTCAAGCCGGAGCAGATATGCATGCAACTGCAAGTTCTTAGTTACAATTTGCCGTAAACTGGTTGGAGTACTGTATAATTTTTGAGCTCGTCGTGGAATTGATGTTGATGGGTCATTTATGGCACTCTCTTGTACAGCAACGATATCTTTATCGGAACGTGCAGTTTTTGGTCTGCCTGAATGAAGTTTTGTCTTGAACAGATCTAGTGTCTTCAAATTTGTTAACTAAATTTCGAATTGCTAGCTCAATAGGACTATTAAAAGTCCCAAAGAGACTACGAATTCTACGGTGGGTTTGCTTAGTCGATCGACCATTCGCATAATACTTTTTTATGGTTTCAATAAGCTGTTCTTCGGAAAGCAGCGCCACAGTTAAATTTGTATTGGGAATACGCCAATGTATAAGAAGTTTCACCTGAAATAAAATAAATACATATATTGAAGCTATGGCCATTTATAATCCTATAGTAATTTTTGAAAAACCTACAATCGTGAATAGATAGAATATTATGTGCGTTTGCTCCTCGAAATTGGTGATTCAAGGTATTTCATTTCTCGAATATATCAGTTAAGTAGGTCAATTTTACAAATAAATTATTTGTAAACTTCTCAGTTTCTGATCTGTCTTCTTTTTCTTCTAAAAAAATGGCGATTTCGTCTCTTAATTCATAAACATGTTCCACAACTTTTCCACGAGGTAAACATCTTGTCTGTCTATAAAATAGTAATGCTGAATGTATTGCACCAATGTTTTTACAAAGTACTGTAAATATCCTTCACCTAACCGGTCTCATTTTCATATAATTTACTACAATTACAACTGTCGTATATAATATTCAGAGCAGAACTCATTGGTTTGTAAACCAGAGCAGATACACTATGGAGATTTTTGTTTCAGAAGTGCTTGCAAACTTTGTAGTTTCCCAGAGATTGTATGAGCAACATCGGTGTATATTCCGACGCAGTTTCTAAATTCTATCTAAGTTTATACATACCATCACAATATCGAATACAGGCAAGCAAATGATCATTTTTATTGCTATCTGTTACCTCATCAACCTGAATTAAAAACTATATGCCAAGCGACTTCTTGAATTGAGGAATAATCGCCTACATCTTCAGCTATATCACCAACTCGACGGTCAACAGTGTCTCTTGATAAATGTATGGATTGCAATTATTGTCTGCAAACGTTGTTTCTAAAATCGCAACGCCATTTCAATTGCTACCTCATGAACCCTATTCGCCAGACTTAGCCCCATCGGATTATCTTTTGTTCCTAAACTTGAAAAAATGGCTCAGTGTTCAAAGATTTTTCAACGATGAAGAAGTGATATCGGCAGTTAATGTTAACTATTTTGAAAAGCAAGACAGTTCTTATTATAAAAAAGGTATCGAACTTATTGATCATCGCTGGCAAAAGTATATAGCTCAAAGGAGGTTACATTGCAAATTATATATCTTTCCAAAATTTTTGTGTTTTCTTTGTTGGGTCGGGTACTTATGGGATCACCCTCGTAAAGCTTTTTCATTCACAAACAAAACTTATTTTTACAATTGATTACTGCTTTTGACGTTGAGAATTTTCATTAAAAATTAGGTCGTAAATATTAAAATGTTAAATAACGCTGCACCCAAACGGTACGTACTCCAGAAAGGAAATTCTTCTTCAGCAAGTAAAACAATAAAACGTAATTTACCATTTAAACAGCTTAAAAAATAAAACAAAAAAAAACTCTCTGAACATATGCATGTGGGAATTATAATAACAAATACCCAGCAACATAATAGACTTCATACAAGTCCCTTCCGGAATAAATTTTTGAATAAAAAAATCTCTAAGAATACTCGTGGGGTTCATGAAAATACGTTTTCGTTCAAATTAAGTCTATCATATTATACACAATTTGTTGCCCACCATAAATGTCATATTCGTTTACAGACACGCCTCGGGCAGAGCGAATTTTCATATATGTAGTGACAAGGAGAGAAGACGAAATACTTAAACTGGATTGAAAAATACTTTTCGAAACATTAAATAAAAGAAGTAATATCACGTCTGATTTTAAAACCTTGTGTAACTCGTTTCACTTGTGTAGTTTGCTGGCGTGTATTAACCACTATTTATGCTTTTGACATATGTATGCACTTGTTTGCTCTGAAAAAAATGTATCGACGTAGATTATGTTAATATCTATGCAAGAAATATTGGGTTACCACAATTAATTATAAAGTTGACGTTAATTATTAAGGTATTCAATTAGGTCGTCATCCATCTCTAGGAAGTCGTTCGTCTTTTTCTTGTTCGATCATATATAAGGATGAAAACAAAGAGATTAAATATTACAGAATAAACTAACTGTAATAAGAATCTATTTTTGTCAGTTTTATATAGGATATAAGGAAATAGTAGGGGTTAAATTTATGTTAGTTCAAAAATAAGAAGAAATGCGCCTGTAGTGAGTAATGATGTCTCTGGAATATTTGACAAATGGTACGTCGAATCTTTATTCATATAAATTTATGAAATATCAGTTGTATCTAATATCAGACGTACCAGGAGTGCTCAAATTTAAATTATAATTTAAAATTGGCGTCAAAAAAAAACAACGACCAAGAGTTGGTGGTATTATCTGATGCATAGGAGTAAGTCCTAATCTTTTTCAGTTCATCAACCAGTATGCAGTACTAATCTCAACAATGACACGAATAATTTCAACTTTCAAAGCAAGAATTCATTGTGGATTGTTTTTATAAACCTGACTTCTCACATAACCCCAAAGAAAATAGTCTAACGGCTTCTTGAGATTACACATCCAGGAAATTTTTCTCTTAATAAATCAATTGATTCGTGTGCAAAGTAAGGTGTAGCGCCATCCTGTTGAAACCATATATCCTCTAGATCAATATCCATTAATTCAGGCCACAAAAATTCGGTTTTCATCCGACGATATCGATCGCCATTGACAGTTACAGCTTCACCAGCAGCATTTTCAAAGAAGTAAAGTCCAATTACACCACCTGGCCATAATGCACACCATACAGTAACTCGTTTAGGATGCATAGGTCGATGCATAAACGAACGACGTTTTAAATGATCTAATGACTTCAATTCCTGTGTTATTTGAACCTTATATGCCCTCAGAGCTAAATCCTTGGTTAAAATACGCCACGTTGTCGATCCATTAAGTCCAGGTTGTTGCTAACGTCGTCTAATGGACATT
Source organism: Dermolepida albohirtum (assembly GCA_031893035.1). Classification (NCBI taxonomy): domain Eukaryota; kingdom Metazoa; phylum Arthropoda; class Insecta; order Coleoptera; family Scarabaeidae; genus Dermolepida; species Dermolepida albohirtum. Next base: position 379,107 of record JAVIWB010003261.1, on the reverse strand, counting down.
TCAGAATCTTCAGCAACACTTTCACGAACCAAACCAATATTTTCTTGTGAACGATCACTACGACTGTATTTTTCAATTTTTTGATCTTCCACGGAACTTGTCTCTTGAAATTTTTTTAATAATTCGACCAATAGTGCTTTCAGATGGACGATAATGTAAACCATAAAATTCACGTAATTTTCTAAAAACTCTTTTCACAGAACGCTGATTTTCATAAAATAATTCAACAATTTGAACGCGTTGATGTACCGTGTGCGAAGCCATTTTTATAAATGTCATATATCACACTTTTTAAATGCCCACATACTCAGACAAATTCAGTGCGCCATCCGTATTTTACTTAGTTTTAAGAAAACCGCGCATTTTGAAACACCCTTTATAAATGCAAATTTTGAAACTGTATAAACTGCTCGAAAAGTATACATAATATTTCGTAAGGGATATGATATTTATTTATAACTAAAACACAGACAGGAAAAAAAAATAATAAAATAAATGACTACAATGAGATATGTTTTAATTATAAAAGTAGAGATCGATTTAAGTTTGGTATCCCTTCCATTTCCTTGTATTAAATAAATTTAACTTACAACTTAAGCTAAATAGGTAACTCCACTTTAAAACGTAACGTAACAGCCATTTGTAGTACAAATCTTGAATATGATACTGTGTGATAAAATCTCTTCTGAAGATGGGGTTTCCTAGTTCGTCCTGGAGTCTCAAGTTCCCAATAATGTGAATTGTTGGTGCTACCGATGCCGTTTTTGATAAAGGAGGCAAAACCCTATATTTCTCACTAACCATCGATTAATTTCAAGTCTTGATGCGTGGTCAAATTTTAAAATTTTTACAGGTAAAATATGGTACTGGTACAAACCGAAATAAAGTTAAGTTTTCTATAGTCTTATATGACCTACGCTATGCTAATGTCTGTTGAATATTCTTCGGACACTAATAGAAGGTCGAACGTCAACCATATTCAGCATTGCTGATGTTCGGAAGTAGCCGCAGGAAACTTGCCTGTTTCTTTACAACATCGTTGAACATTGCTAAAAGTAGTTTTACAAGACATTGTACAAGTAGGGAAGCGCCGTCGATAATTATAAAGACACATTGGCGTATTTTCATTCGAAAAAATTAACACACCTTTAAGAGCAGTTTAATAACACGAAAAACCCTATATTTCTCACTAACCAGCGACTAAATTCAAGTCTTGATGCGTGGTCAAACTTTAAAGTTTTTGCAAGTAAAATATGGTACTGGTACAAACCGAAATAATGTTAAGTTTTCTATACCCTTATATAACCTACGCTATGCTGTCTGTCGAATATTCTTCGGACACTAATAGAAGGTTGAACGTCAACCGTATTAAGCATTGCTTCTTCTCAATGCTCTCATTGTGCGGAATGTTCAGAAGTAGCCGCAGGAAACCTGCCTGTTTCTTTTCAACATAGTTGCACATTGCTAAAAGTAGTTGTACAAGACGGTGTACAAGTGGGAAATCGCCGTCGATAAATACGAAGGCACATTGGCGTATTTTCATTCGAAATAATTAACATGCCTTTAAGAGTAGTTTAATAACACGAAAAACTAACGTTTACTCTCAAAATGAGTGACTAAACACAACCACACCGCCTTTTTAATAACAATTTTAATAACAAAGATATCAAGCGGTACATAACATAATACCTGCATTAGTGGAGTTATATAAAACTCGTGCTCCTAACTCAAGTGTTGGGCGTATGTTGATTACACATTTTTAACTTCAAATTGCTTAAGTAACACATCTCTAAGCTGTGGCAATCATGCCGAGGGACACCGGTATATCTAAATACCAAACGTAAAATAGAAAATAAATTTAAAATCTTTCTATTATTCAAAACTCGAAATGATGTAGGTAAGTCTTGGATAATATATTGGCAGTTTGCGGATTTACAATGCAATTTTCTCCTGCAGTTCAAGCTTTCTGATATAAATCCCCTAGACACCGTAATAAAAGGAAACGGAAATAATCTGAATGCAGAGATAAGCAAGTAATAAAAATTTCTTCGGTACTATTTGAATTATCTCTTGTTCTTGCTTATGTAAATATCTTTTGTAAGCTATTTCGTTGTCTGCGTTCTAGTATTTAGTAGTTCATGTCCTCTCTAATTAAATTTATATCAAAATAGAAATTTCTTTTTCTAATTTTGAATGCTTCAAGGAACTGAGTATAATTATGTTAAACTTGCTAAGGATTATTCAACTGAACACGAAGAACAAGAATTTCTTTAGAATATTTGCAAAAGAAATAAAATCACTTTACTGCGTTCGTATTGCATGTACATTGCTGCCCTAAATTATCTGTTACGTATTACATTACGAGGGTAGTCCCAGAAGTACCAGATTCAACAAAGAAAACACAAAAATTTTGTAAAGAAAGATATTTCTTTTCCAACATAATCTCCTTGCAGCTCTATACACTTTTTCCAGCGATGCTCAATAAGTTCGATACCCTTTTATAATAAGAACTGTTTCTCTCCTCACAATAGCCGTTAACTATCGACATCACTTCTTCATCAATAGAAAATCCTTGACCACTGAGCTATTTTTTCAAGTTTGGGAACAGAAAATAATCCGAGGGGGCTAAATCTGGCGAATAGGGTGCATGAGGTAGCAAATCCAACTTTAATTCATTAATTTTGGCCATTGCAATAACAGATTTATGAGCTGGTGCATTGTCTTAATTAGACAAATGCGGCTGTTTTTGCTTGATTTCTTCGCTCAAACGTTGCAATAAGATCGCATAATACCCGCCGTTGATAATTTTTCCTCTTTCAAGATAGTCAATGAAAATTATTCCACGCGCATACCAAAACATCGATGCCATGACCTTGCCTGCAGACGAAACGGTCTTCGCCTTCTTTGGAGCCGGTTCTCCCTTTCAAATCCATTGTTATGATTGTTCTTTTGTCTCGAGTGTGAAGTGATGAACCCATGTGTCATCCATGGTTATGAAACAGCGTAAAAATCGTGCTTTGATGCTGTGAAACTTCCCTCAGCGCTCAATTGAAACATCTTCACGACACTATTTTTGCTCGAGTGTGAGCAAACGCGACACTCATCTTGCACCCAGATGTCTCACACTTTGAAATGCCTACTATGTCTGCTAGTTCGTGCATTTTCAGTCGACGATCATTCCACTTTGTGGATTTTCTTTACCGGTTCTGGAGGCATCACCTCATTTGATCGACCACTGCGATGCTTGTCTTGGCAGCTCGTACGGCCTCGTTTAAACTCTACTGTCCAATACCTCTCTGTCGTAAACGAAGGAGCAGACTTACCCAAAGTTAAATCCAGTTCGGCTTTTGTATCTGTTGGGCTGAGGCCTTTTAAATAAAAGTATTGTATCACGTAACGATGGCCGATTTTCTCCATTTTTGCAAATTCACTGAAAGTGTTCACTATTGATGGCTTCCAAACAAATACTAAACAAGGTGGCGTCTTCAAACTTGAAACGTATGCTTTATAGATTGTGTACTTTCTAATACAGTGATATTTTTCAAACAACTGCCCCCCATCACTAGGTCAGGCCGGGTACTTATTGGACCACCTTCGTATACGAATTGATATTATAATAGTTTATATTTCCTTTCTAAATACTTACAAATAATGAATTTTTGTGCAATAAATTTCATCCCATGACTTCGTATAATTCTTTTCAGAAGAATTCAAAGAAATGGGTTACTTATGCCTGTTCGTGTTTATTTACAACATAGAAATACATACTATATCTTATTTTAAAATAGGGTGAAGCTGCTTGTACTTGAAACCAAATAAGTATGTTTGAAAATAACCACTTTACTACATTGTAATTTTTTTTAAACCTTGGTTGCATACATTATCTATTTTTACATAGAACACAATTCTAGCTATTAAAATTCATTATAAAGTGTAATAACACAAATTTTTTGAAATAAGTCTACAACCAAGAGATCATTTCACAGAGAAACAAAGATTGTTTATAAATTGGAGTAACAAGTAATATATATTCTTACCCTGTGTTCATTACATATAAAGGGTTTTCCAATAGGGATATAACAATCCCTATTGGTTTGCCTTTTTTGGCCTTTAATATGAATGCATCCTTGAAAGTGTTTCATGATCAGTCAACGTTAAAATGTCAGCCAAAGTTAACATTTTTCTCATGGTGAAGTTCACAAACGAGCAACGTTTAGAAATTGTTAAAAATTACTACCACAATTCTGAGTCGGTGGTCGCAACTTTAAGAGCGTTTACTACAATTTTCGGTCGTGTTAATCGTTCCACCGGACATGCTGTGTGTGCTATAGTGGATAAATTCGAGTCAAAATATTCACTATTGGATGTTCCTGTACTAGTGAGGTAACGCACCGGTCGAGGTACCGAAATTATCGCAGTCTTCAATGCTTCAGTTCAAAATTAGCCAAATAAATCGATTCCAAGCCGTTCACAGGAATCGGGAATCTCTCAAACCATATTGTGGCGAATTTTGCGCAAAGATCTTGGCTTATACCCTTATAGGACAAAATTAAATCAAGAACCGAAACCTCTTGAACATTTGAAGCGCCGAAACTTATCCGATTGGACTCAACTAATGTTTGAAGGAAATTCTCAATTTCATCGAAAAATCATCTTCAACGTTGAAGGTCAATTTTGGATTAATGGCTTTGTCAATAAGCAAAATATGCATTATTGGACTGCGATAAATCTATAAGTGCTTCAAGAGACTCCATTACAATCACAAAAAGCGACCGTGTGGAATGTATTTCATGCCCGAGGTGTAACTGGATCACATTTGTTCGTCGATGAAAATGATTGTTACGGTCAATGGAGTTCGCTATCGTGCCATGTTAGGAGACTATTGGCCAGAATTAGTTGAACTTGGCGTCAGTAATACGATCTTTGCTATTGGCACATACAATTTTACTTTTACGATCTAGAATACATTGCGTATCTTTTTCTTTCGATCGTTTTATTTATTGGAATTTTAGGCGGTTCAGACATATTAATTCATCCCTTCACTCAACAATGCTACATCATATTGTTACGATTAGTCGATCCTCTTGCTATGTAAGGCATCACCAGTTCCTTTATTGACTCTTTTAGAAGGATTCTGCGTTTGTGAGCAACTTGGAAGTTGTTCGGTAATAATTATGATAATAATAATATAATTTTTGTGTTAAGGAATGACCTCTTCATTATTTTGTTTTTATATACATACGTCAGAATTAATTAAAAAGAATTCATCTATTATGACACAATAAATTAGACATTCTATCATATATAATCTATGTGTATTACTCCTTCTGAAAAGGTGTTTATACAATTACAAATTTTGAAGCTACGGGCATATAAACTACTCGAAAAATATACATAATATTATGTAAGGGATGTGAAATTATATATGTTATAAGTCTGAGGCACAAAACATATTTTTAGGCTGCTCTCTAGTCAGTTACTTGGAACGGAAAGTAATATTAGTAGACAATTAACTGATGCTACCTTCTTAATTTAACGAAACGAGCAATAGATAAATACATTTATAGTGGAGAGACTTATAAGGTACGACTTAAAAAGGGACATTTTTTTTCTGCAGAAAAGTTTACTACTTCTTATTGAATATTACTGTTGCTCCGTACTTTTCACAAATTACGTTTACTTATCCTAAAATTTTTTATATTTAAGCTTATTCCAGTTGAACAAAGCTCCAGTAAAGCAAAACTCCTGCACTGGCTTTCTAAAGGACTTTATTTTCAAATACCATCCGTCAAAAACTAAATTCGTATTTTGTATGCGTTTTCCATATCTGTTTTTTCTATTCTTGTATTTTATTTTATTGTTTTCCAAATCAAAGCCGGGCACGAAATGAAACGATACAAAAGCAATACATAAATATTTCAAAACACAGGCTTAATCTCTTAAACAAAGGTTCCATTTCACTCAACAAAATGGCATTAGAGCTGGAACAGTCATGAATAAGGATTAAGGATTATAAGATATCTCGCAGGATTTTCCGCACGGCGGTTTTGTTGCGTAAAGAAATGTGATTTCGTTAAAACTTTGATGGCAAACTGTTTGACATTATAGCACTGAATTGTATGAATAGATATCCATAATAATATTCCATTTGAGGATTTGTGTTATCTGTTTCCAGGAGTTTTACGGTCTGAAATTTTCCTAAAGTGATTTAAATATTCGGTATTTATCTTGTTCAAAATTTGTATGAATTTAGAAGTATATATGAAGTGCTTTACTTTACGTTTTACGTATACATTGGTATTGCAATCCTGTGCAACAGAAATAGACATACCATATAAATTTTGCTTTTTATAATGAACAAAATAATAGAACTTCTTAAATGAAAATTTTTTTAACTGTATGTATAATATGTACTTGTACGAGGTGTGTCTATTAAATAACGAGACTGACGCTGTAAAAAATTTATTTTGATTTCATAAATATTTACATATTATCACCTTCAATATACACCCCTCCTCTATCCCAACAACGCTCCATGCGAATCTTCGATGGTTCGAAATAATGCTCTAAGTCTTCTTCTGTCAGCTCCTTCAGGACGCGTGCTGTTTTCAATTTCACAACCTCAACGGACTCAAATTTTGTTCCCTTTAATTCAGATTTCGCCCGGCGAATAAACCGGATGGTTTAACACTGGGATGCTGTACTTTGCTAGAAACCTCTTCACTGACAATGCGGAATTGTCTTGGTGGCTTCCACAAGTCGGGTCGTTTTTTCCTTAGTCTTTCACGGAGTTGAGCAAGAACGTGAAGGTAGTAATGTTGATTAATAGTTTGACCTTCAGGAACCCAGTGAAGGTACGCAATCCCATGAATATCGAAAAAAACAATCATCATTGCTTTGAATTTGGATTTGCTCATTCGAAATTTTTTGGCTCTCGGTGAAGATAGGCTCTTCCAGTGCATGGATTGGCGCCTCGTTCCAGGATCATAAGTAAAAGACCACGATTCGTCACATGTTATTATCCTTTCCAATAAGTTTGGGTCGTTTTCGCTGGCATTCTATGTGTCAACATTTTTGCGAGTTTCTTGTTCAAACGTGAGAATTTTAGGCACCATTTTGGCACAATTTTTGCATATTAAAATTGTTATGTAAAATTTGCCGTACGGATTCTTTATTAATTCCTACAGTTTCAACAATCACACGCATACTTAACTGACAGTCAGATCGAACCAGATTACCGATTTTTTCGATATTGTCATCCGTCTTTGACGTAGAAGAGCGACCCGGGCGTGAATCATTTTTAATGCAATGTACTGTGGTTTGATGAATCAAAAATAGTTTTATTTCATTCCAATACATACCAACAATACGTACGAAGACCACCATTAACAGCATTTCAACTCCAGTACACCAAAAAGACGGTAAAATTCAGAAGCTTACCTCCACAGTATCTTCATACTGTGTCTTTTGTGGTATGGCGTAGGCTCTTTACACAAAATAGAAGTCATAATGAATGCTGATGTCTATGTGAACATATTACAAACTATGCTTCTTCCACTTTTTGAGGAAGAAATGCCACTAAAATGGTTGTATATGCAAGACAACGATCCGAAGCTTGTTTCTCGTAAAGCGAAAACATGGTTTCGAGATAATAACGTTCGCGTTTAGGGTTGGCCGGCACAATCGCCAGACTTAAACCCCATTGAAAATTTTTGGGTGGCCTTGAAAAACTATCTGCTGCTAAGCAGCAGAATATTGACGATCTGTGCAAAATATGCCAAGCCAAATAGCAATCAATGTCAGCAGAGACATATAGGCAACTGGTGACCTCGTTCCCCCACAGGCGTCAAGAGGTGATAAACAATAAAGGTCAAGCAATTAAATCCTAAGTGTTTCAAGTCAATTAACTAAGTAAAAATGATATTTGGTTAATATTTTGGCATGATCACTATTTTAATGCACAACTATTTTGTCTGTTCTAGGTTATACAGTTTCATTTTCTCTTTGGTATTAAGAAGCCTATTTATTTATTGTTGAAGTTATGTAACATATTGGAATAAAGAGTTCTTCTTCTTCACTTAACATCTGAAGTTTCGCAATGCTCAAACCTCAGGCCTCTTTTGCTTTCTATTTTTATAAATGACCTTGCCGAAATTCCCAACTATCAGAAGTTATTATTCGCAGGCGACTTGAAAATAATTATATTACGCAAGAAGTAACATCAATAACTGCACTCATCAGAAACAGTTGAATGCTATTCAGACGTGGAGTAGCAATAATACGTTTCACTTGAACATTTCTAAATGTAAATGTCATATTTACACGAAGAAGTTCCAGGAATTTGGATTATTTCTCCAAGTATTCCTCACAGTTTGCCTTAGTATGTCTAATGTTGAATTTCGAGACGAATAAATATTACATTTAAGACTATACCAGAAATCGTCAATTGAGTTTAGGGCGATAGAATTATCTAACCACTGCAATATCTTCAAATTCCTTTCAGAAAATTTGACTTTTTGGTGCAAGCAATGTGAGAAATTAACCAGCTTCTTACTGGAGAACGGATATGTACATAAATTTTGCGGATGATACAGGAAAAAAACAATCATTTTTACCAATTTTTCTTTATTGTTTTTTAAAATATTCGCCTTAATGATCTATGTATTCGGTGGAACTTGCTCGTTTGGGCCCTTTGTTTTTCAGTCACCTCAAATGCGAAATTTTCATAGACTTCCGGGGCATTAAATTTCAATTAACGCATTTTGTCTTTTATGTATGGTAATAAAAAGAAGTCACAAAGTCCCAGGTCAGGACTACAAGGCGGATATATCATCAATTCCGTTCCTCACGATGCCCGTCTTTGAGCGAAACGCGCTCGCGTTGGTATTAGTTGTGCCACCGTTCAACAATCGCCAAGGATGGTGCTTCATCGCCAAACAGTCGCTTGATTTTTTGCGAATACTCTCGTCGAGTGAGACCGTCTTTAAAATTGTAGAAAATGTTGGTTCAGAAATTTTCGCGCGTTAATTCCATTTTTCACAAAACTCAATTTAAAAAATTACTAAAAGGAGGCAACAGCATATATTAGTCATCAATAAATGCCATTCTGACTAGAAATTTCTTAGAAGTTTGTGATAAATTGCATATTCTAAACGATTATTATTTTTAGATATTGTAAAATCTAAAAGTTTTAAGTTTAATTAACTTCTGTTTCAGTTGTAAATTTTATATTTGAGTGTAAACCACTAATAAAATGAGAAAGCTGTCTTTTAGTAACTATAAAATAGGCGAATATATCCTTCACGTATTTGTGCCAATATTGAAAATTCTTAAACAACAGGTGATTATGGAATTTTTTTTAAGTTAAAAAATTTTGTGAAAATCACACAATTGGGTTTATACAGGGTTGATCAATAAGGTTAATATATAACCCCTTTCCACAATTAACTATTTGTAAATTCTGTATACGTATTTCGACAACCAAGTTGTCATCATCAGCAGATAAAATCAAAGTGTCGCACCTGGTAAAACACGGCGAAAAAATTGTACGAAAAATATACTCCGTACGCGATCCGCATCGTTGAAAACCAAGATGTGCACTGTGTCTGTTTCACAAGGTTTTTAAAAATACTTTTACTTAAACTAACATGCACTACGCCGAAAAAGGTTATTATGGTCAAAAATGTGTGTGATTTATGTGTGTTTTATGACATTGCTCCTCTTGTCTTTCAGTAGAGAAAAAAGGGGCGTTTGCAGGGGGCCGGCGTCATAAACATTTACCAGATGGCCTGAATTCTTTACTATGTGCATGCTTTCATACGCGTCCAGTTCGCGATAATTGTACACGTTCTTTATCAAATGTAAACAAACCATATTAACACTGTGGTTATTTTCTAATACATGTCTCGCTATACCCGATACAGATTTACAAATAGTTAATTGTGGAAAGGGGTTATATATTAACCTTATTGATCAAGTCAATAAACCACAGGCTCCATCAAATTCAACTTTATACAGGGTGTTTAAAAAAGAATATCCGTATTTAGAATGCATTTATTTATTAAACTTTAAGACATACGAATATGAAACGTTACACACGTATTTACGAACCCCTCAAGTTCAGATTACAGAACAGCGACACGAAAAATATCACATCGATACTCAAATTCCTCCCATACTCGGGCAAACATGTCCTTCGTCACTGATGTTATGGCAGTACGGATCCGGTTCTTCAACTCTTCAGGTTCTGTGGGAGTGGTGGTACATAAGCGTTGTCCTTAACGAAACCCCACAGGAAGAAGTGACATGGTGTCAAATCCGGTGACCATGGAGCCCAGCTATACTAAGTCGCCAACTCCTTGACGACCAATCCAACGGTTCGGTAGAGTTTCAATCAGATATTTACGCACTTGGCGACTCCAGTGAGGGGGTGCTTCGTCTTGTTGAAAAATGAAGTTGTCGAGCAGCCTCGGAAATAACCAGTTTTGTAACATATCGAGATACTGCTGACCGTTAACCATGTTTCCATCAAAGAAGAATGGGCTGTAAACAGATGAACGGGATGTTACACAAAATACATTGATTTTATGCGAATCTCGTACATGTTCAATGGCTGCATGTGTGTTGTGTAGACCCCAAATTCGAACATTGTGTTTGTTTATCAGACTACTAACATAGAAAGTCGCTTCATCACTGAACACGATGCGTTGTGCGAAAGTGTTATCATTGTCAATAGCACCATGAATCTCGTTACAAAATGCCACACGTTTCTGTTTGTCATCAGGACGCAGAGCTTGTAACTTGTACGGCTTCATAACCAATCGACGTCTCAAAACACGCCAAATTGTTGTAGGCAGTTGTAACTCCCGACTGGCACGACGAGTTGATTTTGAAGGATTACGTTGGAAAGCAGTTTGAATTCGTGCAACATTTTCTTCAGAAACACGAGGGCAGCCATCTTTCCTTTACTTACACATCTTGTATCTATAAACTGTCGATATCATCTGCGAATGTTCCACCCATTCGGAGGATCAATTTGATAGCTCAACCTGAAACGTCCTTGCACTGTATTCACAAAACGATTTCCGCTGCGGAGTAGCCATTTTAAACATATGACTTTTACCAAGAAAAACAGAAGACAACTGATATTTAGCGGCTATTAAATAAACTAGACTATGTATTCGATTCTCCAATAGCCTTCTTTTTGAAACACGCTGTAGTTAATCTTTTAATGGATTTTTACAAAGTAAAGGCTACATCAGTTAATTAAATTTCGACTTCTTACAAGATTATCGACAAGTCTAAAAGTACTTTCTACACGTTAATATACTCTTATTCATATTTTCCTGTTGTATTAGCTTTTCAAACTAAGTTCAAATCAATTTCCATTCCGCTTACAGTATTATTTTACCTCCTGATATTAGTTGCTAATGCTCTTATACGGACTTCATGGTGGTAGCAAAGTCACACCACGCAATTTATTCCGGCAGGATATTAAAAAGTAATTTTCTTCGAATAAAGAATTAGGTAGTCGACCTGTTTTGCCTTTATTACGTACTTAATTAATATTACCTTTTAATTGGAGCCATGTACTTTGTGTTTCTGTTTCGTTTAGAAATGCGAACAAAGTTTTAAATAGACTCCGGCATAATCAAAATTTTAAAAAAATACTTAAATTTCCATTTTCTACTTTGCACGGGACAATTATGAAGTAAAGAATATAGATCTGTCGATAGCCTTATTGTAAGTAAGAAAGTAATTACTTATTACATTCACCAGAACGTTCTTTTTCATAGATTTTTCATTGTTTTCTAATGTATTTAGCTTTTTAATGATTATCTAAGCTATTCGTAGAAGCGGACTGAAAAAATTAAAAAGCTCTGAACAATTTATCGCAAGATGTATTATATACGAAGGTGGTCCCACAAGTACCCAGCCTGACCTAGAGATGGCGGTAGTTGTTTGAAAAATATCACTGTATTAGAAAGCACAATCTGTAAAGCATATGTTTCACGATTGAAGATGCCACCTTGTTTAGTATTTGATTGGCAGCCATCAATAGTGAACGTTTTCAGTGAATTTGTTTAAATGGAGAAAATTGGTCATCGTTACGTAATAGAATACTTTTATTTGAACTCAGCCCAACCGATATAAAAGCTGAACTGGATTCTAGTCTGGGTAAGTTTGCTCCTTCGTTTACAACAGCGAAATATTGGGTAGCAGAGTTTAAACGAACCCATACGAGCTGTCAAGACGAACATCCCAGTGGTCGACCAGATGACGTCTCCAGAAATGGTGAAGAAAATCCACGCAGCGGTACTGGATGATCGTCGACTGAAAGTGCGCGAGCTAACAGACATAGTAGGTAGTGCTGTGTGCAAGATGGGTGTCGCGTTTGCTCACACTCGGGCATAAACCGTGTCGTGAAGATGTTTGAATTGAGTGTTTACCGAAGTTTCACAGTAACAAAGCGGAATTTTTGGGCGCTTTCGTAACCGTGGATGAAACGTGAAACATTACTTCACACCCGAGGCAAAAGAACAATCAAAATAATTGACTCAAAAGGGAAAACCGGCTCCAAAGAAAGCAAAGACCGTTTCATCTACAGGCAAGGTCATGGCATCGGTTTTTTGGGATGCGCGTGGAATAATTTTCATTAACTATCTTGAAAAAGGAAAAACTATCAAAGGCGAGTATTAGGCGAACTTATTGCAACGTTTGAGCAAAGAAATCAAGCAAAAACGGCCGCAGTTGGCTAAAAAGAAAGTGTTGTTTCATCAAGACAATGCACCAGCTCACAAATCCGTTATTGAAATTTCCAAAATTAATAAATTAAAGTTAGAATTGCTACCTCATGCATTCTATTCGCCAAATTTAGCCCCATCAGATTATTTTCTGTTCCCAAATTTAAAAAAGTGGCTCAGTGGTCAAAGATTTTCCAATGATGAAGAAGTGATGTCGGCAGTTAATGGCTATTTTGCGGCGCAAGATAGTTCTTATTATAAAAAGGGTATAAAACTTATTCAACATCGCTGGGAAAAGTGTATAGAGCTGAAGGAGATTGTATTGAAAAATAAATATATTTCTTTCCAAAATTTTTATATTATCTTTGTTGGGTCGGGGACCACCGTCGTACGAGATGAAGTGTATCAAACGTAGGCCTTTGTGACACTTTTCACTCGACGAAGAAAATGTAACTTATCCCAGATATACTCAGTGGAAAACTTTTGTAATTAATAAAGTCATAAAATAAGCTTTATTTTTTACAAATAACACCATAGATTATGTAAAAGCTAAGGTAACAAATACCGTACTTGATTATTTAACATCCAAAACTAATTAAATAGTAAAAGTTTCAAGCTTCCTCTTTACCTTGTACCTATTCCTGGTCTCATATTTTTTTCAGACTTACTTTTTACTATTTTTATATACACTTCCTTTGCTAAATATAAAAGGAATAATTCGACCCAATTAAAAGCACTTTATTAAATATACACATGCATTTTTTTGATCAACTAAAAAAAGAAACGAACTCTACGTCGTGCAAAAAAAATGATAATTTTATAACAAGAATCGGTGAATTTAGAGGACTGGCCTACATCGAAAACTCAACATCCAAATGTAACCTTATCTCGAATATTACTCCAATAATTTTGCTTCATTTATGCCATCCACATGAATGCATGAAAAATTTGATTACTCTGCAGTATATCACACATTTGAAACACTATTTCGAGTTTCCATCAGAGTGAATTGGTCGAATTGTTCTCAACGATCAGTGGCAAATGGGCAATACCCTTGACTGTCCATTATGACCGCTGCTAAATATTCAGATGCCATTTCGGCCCGAATTTGACACTTACCTAAAGTGTATAATGAGCTTTACGTTAGTAAACTATTCTAGTTGTAAATGTTACTATGAGAATGTAATTAGAAATGGAGCATATCAATTTACAATTCGATTTAATCCCATTGGATAATTTTTACATTAAAATACGATGCTATATTTTTTAATGAAATTGAGTAATCGGACTTTCACTTAATAAAATGAAATAAAATAATTCAAGGAATTCACAAATAAATTTTCTTCATAAATGAATTCGTAGCTAACAGCAAATTATTTTCGATAGATTGTGGTTTTTAATGGTCAGAGGTACGTCGTATCCCTTTGTACTGTTAGAATATGCCAGTTCAGCAGGAATTACTTTTGACATTAAGAGATAAAGTGCTATAGCAGGCGTCAGAGGCTCCATAGAATATTGGAAACCCAGTTCACTTCACTATACGAAAAAATATAAATGTAGGCTTACTAAGATTGTTTACCACGTCGGCATAACATATGATATTTGAAAAAACAACTAAAGCGAAGATCTAAACCTTTACGCTGGAAGATTCCCTGAAGAAACGCCTTATTCTAAGAGAAAAAACTGTTCTAAGTCTACCAGCAATGGATTTTATACTGAATAAAATGTATCAAACATAAAGAATTGACATCGCTTAGGTCGACACTATGTTTTAATTAAGCGAACTAGGCGCCAGCAAAATTCTACATTTAACACCCGAGGTTATAGCTTTGTACGTCAGAAAACGTTGTTGGTTTTATTAAACTGGTTAAATAGCATAGAAGACTCGAATGTACTACTTAGATTCGATGCGAAATCCTTATTTGAACAAGGTCTTATAGAGAAAACCTTGTTTATGGTCAAAATTTATCATAATCACGCAAATTGTTTTACACATTCAAACGTTGTGTGATAAACACGTGCATTATCTATAATAATCGACATTAATGGCAAGGAGTGCTCCGATGGAATCACCGCTGTCCCCTATTGTAGCGAACATCTTTATTGAGAATTTCGAAAAGAAAGCTCTCACACTCGACAGCGGGTAATAAGTCAAAGTTTTGCTTACCCTATGTGTTCCACACTTTTGTGATATAGCAGGCTGATGAAATAAATCTTAAACAATTTCTAGAATATCAAATCCCTTTACATACCAAGACATAATTCATTATTAAGACGAAAGATAAACTGCCGTTCTTGAATGTTCTAGTAATGAGGAAAGGAGACGGAACTTTAGGAATAATACACAGAAGACTTACTGATATAGACTTTTACCTGAATGCGAAGTTACACCACTCTAATACAAAATGGATACAGTACAGTTTCAGTGAACAAAGCGCAAGTCAAAGAATAAAACCGAAAGAATCATGCATAATGGACCGTATCAGTACAGTACTCAACAGACAGTTTTAACACGATATTTATTCTAATATACGTTCTTCTCTATGTCAGAAGAGAAGAACGTAAATTAACGGTAGAAGATCTAAAATTCAGTTTACAACATTTTGTTACAATAGGGTACAAAGTAAATGTTATATATATATATATATATATATATATATATATAACGTTAGAAGAACAAGGACCTTTCTAGACGTAGTAGTAATTATCAAGAATGACCGTTCCTTAGAACACGCCGTTTACCGAAAACCCACCCATACAAATTGTTGTCTAACCTCATCACCCTTTTCAGCTCTAAACAATAGTAAAAATTCTATTCTTTAGATAACAACGACTCGCAGATACAGATAATATACACGCAGAAACGAAAAACATCAATTTTAATATAATAGCAAAAGATTTCTTAAGCAGCAGCATAAACAAAGCACGAAAATGCAAAACGCCAAGTGAAGAAAATAAAATAGACAAAACACTAAGACAAGTAATAGAAAATCTTTAAAATAGAATCCTTTTAGAAGAACAAGGTGCGTATGAAATATCATTGAGTGACTACAACCGATCCTACGAACAAAAGAATAAGAATTCGTTGCGAAAAACACTACAACAACTAACCCAGCACACGATTATGACATGTCACAATATAAACTTTGACTGAACAAAAGTTACAGTAGAGAATGAACACCTACCTACAAGTATAATACGACAGACGATGGAAATAGAGAAGCGACCCAACAACCTGAATAGGCGTGATGACGGACAACGCCTGCCACCTGCCTGTAAACTATTAACTATTAACATCTGTACAAATGTACAAACAAGGCAGAGATGTGAAATGAACGACGAAAAACATACAACTACCGACGCATATAGCCCTACCATCATCCACCGTCCAGCGCCGATTGGTCCAAGCAACAGTGACGACGAAATGTATAAAAGCAGGAGCACCGAATGCTGATTGAGAGACAAGAGAAGAAGATGAGTGAGATTACATTGAAACGCCACTGGGACAGTTCTTTTAAATCCTACTGTGTGTCTTGCAGGCATGTATGGATACCCAAAAAACAATTCATACACACAACGCACACACACACATATATATATATATATATATATATATATATATATATATACGACTTTGTTAAATAAAATTTAAATAATTATTAAATATAAATAAAGTAAAATAAATTCTCCTAGAACATATGTTTCCGAACAATATCATAACATATTTTTAAGTAAATTCCAGCGTGCGGTCGCACACAGGCGTGTATCAATATTTTCACATTTTCCGGTTGCACTTTATTTCTCACGTATCCCTCTTGTGCTGTACAGACTGTAGTAGTATACAAACATTGACATACACATACACGTACAGAGTACATGTTCCAATATCGGTTTTGATATGTGGTCCTCTCGTCTGAGTTCACCGCAAATGTTTACTTTTCGACTTCAATCGTTCAAAGTGCCCAACGTTCATTGATCACCTCTTGTTTGTCGATATGACCATTTGGCTGCCGTATATATAGACACTAACTTGGTGAATCATTAGTGTTACTCACCGACTTCAATATTTTACCATTATAGACAATAAACTAACTCGATGCGACATTGTTAAGATTATTATTGCGAAATAAATCCTGCTGGTACGTTTCTCAGCGTAGAATTCGTCCTTTTATTTTCTTTGGCCGCCTGTTTGGTCGGGTCTTTTATTGCGGAATTATGGACGGAATAGTTCCTGAATTAGAACGCAATTAATGGAACATAATTGATTCTGGTTGTCGCGAGCTCTATTTGCGTCTATATGTCCGTACACACGGAATCGCAAACATCGTAGTAATTTATGAAAATAGAAGTGGTAATGAACTGCTATAACAGGGAAATCCTCTCTACGTGTATCCTGTACACAAATTTTACATACCGCTCTGCAATGGATTTCATGAGCGCTTACAGAATTCTATTATTTATTCAGTCGATTGTGTGTACGCTTTTAAAACATGTCGATTGCTCTTCTTGTCTTTAATTTAAATAAATTACATGCTCTAAAGATTTGTTAAGATCTAACGATACCAACTGCTTCTGAAAATAGTATTTCTAAATGAGAAAATTTTTTAAATTAAAAAAGGCTGAAAATGTGTATGTATCTGTATCGGGTGCCTATATTTCGATAGTTTATTACATGCTCATTTTGATTTCCGTGCAGATTTTGTGTATTTCACTGTATGAGGTAATATAATACCTTTTGTGAATGTACTATCAGGTTAAATTTTCAAATTATCGATTCATTCAAATTTCTTAAACGCATAATTTCCATACGATTGAATTTGACTTATCACGGTCCTGCATTGTCGAGCTTGTGAACGTAAGCGGCATTTCTGAAATTAACTAATTAAAATTGACTTAAGGCGTTCTATATCTTATTTCTTTGTGATATTACTAGCGCCCTCTCAATAGTAGTACCGTAAGTCTGGTTATTTACAGGGTAAGGTATTGATAGTTCCTTGCTTGGTTGCTACTTTCTTTGTTTCTTTTATAAAAAAGAAGGCGTTTTCGTGTTTTTACTGGTTGTTACATTAAGTTGGAAGGGCATTCCAGCTCACATTTGTTGACGAGTAATCGTAGTGTGCGAAAGAGTTGTTGATCCAAAAGGTTACAGTTATAACCTGAGTTTATTGTTTCACCAGTTTGGTGGTAATCCATGGACAAGTTTCTTTAACATTTCAAAAAACATGCTAACATTTTCTTGGCTGATGTCTGTACCACATACTGGGTTCACACCAGTCCCTATCCTCTTAGTTTGATTGAGAATTATCGTGGTAGACACAAGTCTCAACCGTAGTGATGAAACGTTGCACAAAATCGTTTTTATTCTTTCTAAAACGCTTCAAATGTTGCTAGGAAAGTCGCATTCGAATGTGTTTTTGTTCCGTTGTTAACAAATGCGGCACCCATTTTGCACACAGCTTTCTGAAACCCTAAACTTCATCCAAAAATATTGCTCACACTGCCTAATTGTCTCAATTAATCGACGATCTGCCAAAACCATATCTTGAGTTTTTGCTACAATTTCTGGTGTTGATGCACTTTTCGATTGTTTTTCACGTGAATCGGCTTTAAGACTTATACAATCACGTTCAAGTTCAGCAACTAATCTTTTTAGTATTCTCATTGAAGCTGAAAGATTCCTATACACTTTTAATAATCGCTTATGAATTTGTTTTGGTGCTACACCTTGCAAAAATAAGAATTTTATCACTGCACGATATTCAATTTTTTCCATTATAAAAAAAATACTGCTACACAAATTTGAACACCTGTAAATAAACAAATGACAAAATTTGAATTGAGAAAACTTCACACGCGTTCATGAAAAAGTAGTACAATTTTTAGAAAAATAAAACGACGAACCTAATGTCATTTTTTATTAAATGACAAAACTTATTGAACACTAGGTTTCAACTGTTCGTAATAAATGGTATGTATATATATAAATATATATACATATACATATACATATACATATACATATACATATACATATACATATACATATACATATACATATACATATACATATACATATACATATACATATACATATACATATACATGTACATGTACATATACATATACATATACATATACATATATACATATATATACAGGGTGGGGCAGAATAACGAGCGATTTTAAAAAGCCCGCGATTCGCGCCGTGTCATTCGGAGGTGGTAGGGACACTATCGGCCATGTTTCCTTGATATTAGCATTTAGTAACAATGGAGCGTTGGACCCCTCAACAGCGTGAGTACTCTGTTAAGGCGTTTTATGAAAATGATAATTCTTACATACGCGCGCGTCGTGCCTTTCGAAATCATTTTAACATTAATCGCAATCAACCAGTGCCGTGTGCCTGTGCCATTAAAAAATGGGTTAGGAACTTTGAGGAAACTTCGTCAAAGACAAAAAAGAAACCTGGTCGGCCAAAATCGGTGCGTACGCCCGAGAATCTCGACCGTGTAAGAACTGCTATTGAGCGAAGCCCGCGTCGTTCAGCTCGCCGGCATAGCACTACACTTGGGATTTCAAACCGCACTGTCAGACG
Organism: Dermolepida albohirtum; assembly: GCA_031893035.1. Lineage (NCBI taxonomy): Eukaryota > Metazoa > Arthropoda > Insecta > Coleoptera > Scarabaeidae > Dermolepida > Dermolepida albohirtum. The sequence goes on along the minus strand of JAVIWB010003261.1, from coordinate 359,769 downwards.
AATATTGCACAAGGATCTCCACCTTCATCCATACAAAATCCAAATCGTACAGGCTCTTAAAGGCACGGATTATGTGAGTCGACAACGATTCTGTGAAGAGTTTTCAGATTTAATTAATCAACATGAGGATATTGTAAACAACTTATGGATGAGTGACGAAGCCCATTTCCATTTGACCAGTTACGTCAATAAGCAGAACTTTAGATACTGGAGTGGCGTAAATCCTAGACAAATGCATCAAGAACCCCTTCACTCCACAAAAGTTACTGTGTGGTGCGCTATGTCTTCATCGGGGATCATAGGGCCTTACTTTTTGAAAATGCTCGTGGCATTGCTGTGACAGTAACCTCACAAAGATACTCCGACATGTTGGAAAACTTTTTTGAACCACAGCTTGCACGCTACGAAGCTAATCAGGAAACATTTTTTCAACAAGATGGAGCAACCTCCCATACAGCCAGAGTATGCATGAATATTGTTAACAGATTACTTCCAAATAATGTGATTTCTCGAAATGGGGACATCACCTGGCCTTCCCGTTCACCGGACCTCACACCGTGCGACTTTTTCTTGTGGGGGTACATAAAAAGTAAAGTGTTTCAAGATAACCCACCACAAACAATTCAAGCCCTGAAATCCGACAGGATGTGGAAAACATTCCCCTAGCAATGCTGCAAAATGTAATGAAGTTTCAAAACACGATTGGAAGAATATGTACGCCTGAACGGATGTCATCTTTCCGGAGTTATTTTTAAAACATAAAATAATGCTTTTTTATGTTCTTTGAGAAAATAATGAATTTATTCCTAAATATTGTTTTTCTTGTTTTTTACAGCCTTTTTAAAATCGCTCGTTATTCTGCCTCACTCGTTATATATATATATATATATATATATATATATATATATATATATATACCAGGTGTACCGGAAAGTTATTACCGGTTTTCCTAACAGATGCTGCTAGGTTTAAGTATGCAATGTTATGCGAAACTAACACTGTCATAGATTTATGCCCCTTTGAAAATGTCGAGTTTCGTGTCTGAAAAAGTGCATTTACGTTACGCATTCTTTATGCATTTCTTATTTAATCAAAAGAAAAAAGCCGCTGAAAGTGGAAAAATGGAAGCCACATCAATTAAATGAAGGTAAATGGAAAATCGAAAAAATCGTCTGCGAAATGCTGCTTCAAAGGTATGATAGGAAGTCATTTCTGCATCCAATAGTGACGGTTGATGAAAAATGGATTTATTTTGACAACCGTAAGGGCAAAGAATCATAGTTATCACCTGGCAAAGTCGGTCCATCTACTCCAAGGTCAAATCGTTTTGGTCGCAAGACAATGCTCTGTGTTTTGTGGGACCAAAGTGGCGCAGTGTATTACGAACTATTGAGTCCTTATGAAACAGTTCGTACACATTGCTACCGACAACAAATTACCAATTTGAACCATGCATTCATTAAAAAACGTCCAGATTGGGCCCGAAGACACGGTAAAGTGATTTTACAGCACGGTAAGCTTCTCATACAGCAATACCGGTCAAGAAATCTTTAAAAGCACTTAGTTGGAACATAAGATCGCACCCGCCGTACTCTCCACACCTTGATCCTCATCAATGAGACACGTGCTTGCAGAGCAACATTTCGCCAATTTCGACAATTTCGACGAAATTAGAAAATGTCTCGATGAATGGTTTTGCTCAAAGAACAAACAGTTTTTTTGGGATGGCATCCATAAATTGCCTGAGAGATAAGCAAGATATGTAGAATCAAATTGCCAATACTTTGAGTAAGTAAATTTTTCTATTTTCTTGTAAATTATGTAGTTTTTTTACGAAAAAATTGGTAATGACTTTCCGGTACATCTGGTATATATAATCAATATTTCCCCATTCAATTAGACCTTCGTTTTGCCGATTGCGATACAAATAGGTATATATTAAATCTCTGAAAGTTTAGTGTTAAACAAGTTAGGGTGAATTTGAAATGATTTTCGTCACTGGTATTGAACTCCTACTACTGTCTACTAATAAACGAGATACTGATTGTGAGCATCGAAATGTGGACGCTCGTTGTACTTCATACGGAAAATCTGAATCCAATCCACTGTCGTACCAAATTGCGTTCTCTAACATTTCTACGGTAACAAAAAATAACAAATCTAGTATGTCTAATGCTAATATGTGTCATATTTCAGGGCTATTTTTAACTACGCAATTTCGCCTGTAATTTTCGGCATAGGTCCGAGCAATTAGACAGAATCCAATCTAACTATGTAAATAAGCAATTTGACCCGCAGTATATTTTAAAACGTACACACGCAAACACAAATAACGTTACTGGCAGTCATTAAAGTTTGAAATTACATTACTCTCACTTCGACGGTACGAGCAACCCCTATAATTGTATCTTTATGTGCCGTGGTAAAATCCCATGTACGTCATGACCCGGCGCAGAACGGCCAATTTATAATATCTTCAGCGTCGCTGAAATGAACATTAGCTCATCAAAGTAGTTTCCCAAGCTGTATGTTGTGGTCTTCGTCGGGTTTCGTTTTCCGACATCAAACATCTTCATCCTTAGGGCACTCCGTGTAGATGACGAAGTTCATCAAAGCGATCCTCCGACATGTTATTGCTATTTTCGAACATACATTCAAGACAAAATCTAGCTATTTCCTGATCCCTTTTACATTTTCAATTTAAATTGTGTTTCTCGCATTATATTTGCATGAATTTTGAAACAGTTTTCTTATATTATTTGGAAATATTTTCTTTGTACTTTCGTAAGGTTTTAACGGATCGGTCATCTCTCTCAACTTCATAATTTTCCCTCATATAGTGCATACGATCTTACAATACTCGTATCTTGATTTTTTTATGGATAAACCTCAAGCTGATGTTTATATTTAAGTTCGCTTAACAGTTACTCAACGTTGAAGTAAAAGAGCAGCTCGCATTGAGTGGTATTATTATTTACATGATAATGAACAATTAATAATAATAATAATAATACTAATACTAATAATAATAATCATCTTCATTGTCAACAAATTACTCCATTATGAGGAAAATGCAATAATAAAATACGGTGTTAAATAAATAAATAATCCGTAGAAAGTAAAATTAGAATTAAAAAGCAATAATGTGCATATAAACAAAACATTTATTATATTGTATTTTCTTCTGCGCTTCCGTGCTGGAACCGCGTCACTGGTGTAACTGCCGACGTTTCGTACCCACTTTTATAGGACAACTTCAGGGCTCAACTACTGCTACTGTTTGTTGCACTGAAACTGATTTATTATATGTACTTTTCAATAGCGATTTTTTGTCAGATAAAGCGTGAGTCGTGTCAAACTTTAACGCTATTTTAGTTAAATATTATGTGACATTTTATTATGGAAAAACTCTGCCTGGCACAGCGTCTACAAATTATTCAGCTGCATTACGAAAATCAGCGTTTCGCTAGAAATGTGTTTCGTGCGCTGAGAGTAATTTATGGTCTACGTAATCGACCCACCGAATGCGCAATTCGCTATACCAGCTAAAAATTTGAAACGCAATATTAATTATTGGATAATGTGCGACCAAGTAGACCACATCCAGCATGTAGTGAAGAAAATATAGCGATGGCAGCTGAGAGTGTACCCGATGATCGTGAAGAATCGTTTCGACGCAGGTCTCAATAGTGTCGTACGCCACAATTTGGCGTATTTTACGTAAGGATCTTGGTTTAAAAGCATACAAAATTCAACCTGTTCAGGAATTGAAAGTGGCCAACCTTTCGAATCGACACCTTTCAGTCTTTGGGCTCTTGAAAAGTTTGAAGAAGTTCCACTGTTTTCTACTAAAATTTTGTTTGCCTAGCTATAGCTTCAATGAATGTTTCATTGGATCTTGTTCCATATTTTGACACTTTGATATCAACAGCAGATAGTAAGTTCGGAGCCTTAGTGACATCGTTAGCTGTCTTAAACATAAAACTAGTACTTGCAATCTCTCTGCAATTTGAAATCGAGAAAAACTTATGTATTTGTATCAATTCCTGAAAGTCAATATACCTGGTCGGATGTTTACCACTAGACATTTCAAAAAAACCTCGACACATTTCTGGTCGAATTAATGAGGGTGCCAAGTAATTGACGCATATTCCAGTTTTGGATGTACCAGAGTAGAGTGTCTTCAGCCTATCTGGATTTACGAATTTTCGAATAATCGAATAATCAAACTAAAACCACCTGAAGTGGACGTACCAGAGTTAGGTAGAGTGTCTTCAACGTATCCGGGTTTACAAATTTTCTGTTTCGAGCATGTGATATATAGTATATGCTGGACGTCTATCAAAACGTCGTCGATGATAGTATAACATAGCGCGGCTTCTACTATGCACATATGAACATTTCTCAACATGCAGCAACAAGCAACTTCCTACGATTCATCGTTGCGTCATTTTGCAAAACTTTCCTAGTAACCATTGTAGAACAAATACACAGTTAAATAAAAATTGCCAATTAAAATATAAAGGTGCCCGTTTGGCTATCGCCTTATGACGCAATGCCGAATTGCGGTTTATAACACACTAATATAATAGTATTACAATTATAATAGTTATAATAATTACAGAAGCACACTATGGCGTTGTTTCAATTGTCGCCGTTAGAATATTATGCAGTTCGTGTGCTGAACAACGTTCTAGAAAAGGGATTCCCCCAATTCCCTCGCGCGCGCTGTCGTTTTCGTTATTTTCTATGTCGCGGCACCTTTTCCCCCTCCTCGCAACTCCCCTCGAGTACCAACAAGTTCTTGTGGACAGACGAATGAACGAACGCGTACCCATGTCTGTGCTGTTATTAGATAGTCATGTCATATGATCTTACTTAACCGATATTTCTTCTACTATGAGTGTATAAGTGATACATTTCCTCCATACTTCTTTATTTTTGGTATTCCCTTTTCATGTGTCTAGCCGAGTCTTTCCTCTTCTAAAAACTGCACAGTGCTGCCGTTCCATCATATACTTCCTTTTTTTTCATCTATACTTACTTCCCATTAAGAGAATAACTATTGAGTCGATCTAGTCAAGGTAAATTAATTGCAATGGGTTTTCCTATGGTCAATGAATTTATCAAAAAATACATAATGAAATGTCTCCAGAAATATGGTAAAAGTGTTCTAAAGATAGGGTGTATGTGACATATTTACGTCGTGAACTAAATTTTAAAACTTTTGACTAATTATCACACCTACTAACACTAGAAGTTTGCAATGGATTTAGAAAATGTTTAGCTTTGTTTCCAATTTAGTAATTTGAATTTAGATTGTTTACTATTTCGTTATTTAAAGTCTTCGCCGCGAAACTTAAAAATTGTTTCATTTAAACATTTATTTATCAACTATCCTATGCTAAAGGCATTCAGTCGCTTTGTGTATTAGAATTTAATATACACTATCGCTCATAAGTATTTGGTCACTCGCATTTAACCCGAAAATTCTAACAAAAATCGAAATTGAAATACTATTATCTTTTTATTATTTACATATATGAGAAATATATGTTTTTACATCTAAAATAAATTGTTGTATAATATTTTATCTAAATTTTGGACTCGTCTAGACGCGGTTAATTTTCGTAATGTGTTTTATTTTACCCCATGCTGTTGCAGGTTATTCTACATATTAACAGCAGATGTGGAGCCGATTTGGCCACCTCTCGGTCAAGTTCTTCCCACAGCAACTCGATGGAATTTAAATCGGGACTCTGGGGAGGCCACGCCATAACTTTTATGATTCCTTCGTTCTCAAATTTCTGCAAATTTCAGCAAATATTCCCTGCATGCGTTTTCCTCTAATATGTACTTATACTATTCTTTCTTTAGTATACCTTCGATTTTTATGGGTTCGCCCACATTTGATCCTCCATATCATGACTAAAGCTCCACCGTGCTTAACAGTAGGGGCTATGCATTCTTCCCGGGTTTGCTCAACCACAAACCTCGCGAGAACACGTCTTCGTGAACCGAAAATCTCGAATTTGGATTCATCGGTCCACAATACTTTATTATGGTCCAGTTTTGGTGATCGCGTGCATTTTAAACGTTTTTGCTTGCTTTGCTTGCGTAGAAGCGGCTTCCGCATTGCAGTTCGTCTATGAAGACCTTCTTTTAACCGCCGTTTAATTGTGGAAACACTTATGGGCTTTCGACGAACAGCATTCATTTCTGCTGTGATTTCTGGAGCCGTTTTTCGTGTATTTCTCTTGCTTGTTACTACCATTGCACGATCTTCTGCTGAGGTTGTTGCCCTTGGTCTGCCTTTTCGAGTTCTGCTCAATACACTTCCACATTCGCGATGTTTTTTGATGATATAACCCACGGTGGACTGATTTAATTGAAGTTCTGTAACAGTTTCGCGATTGCTGTTGCCAGTTTTATGGAATGCGATTATAAACGATCGTGTTTTTACACTCAATTCTTTCCGTTTAGGCATTTCTAACCGATTGAACTTCTTCGAAACACACGATGTTATTAATATGAGCCTCACAAAAACTAACTGCAATTTTGCCAAAATACCAAAGTATAAATACTTAATAGTTTACAATAACACCCTACCTTAAAATAAAATCATAACAATCGAAAATTTCCAAGAACTGAGTGATCTAAATGCAATTATTCTACCTGGAGTTTTATTATTGTATTATCGTTCATTGTGAATAATAGGGTAATCGCATAATTATTTTTGAATAAGCTTTTATAGGTTTTAACGTTTACTATGAAACTATTTCTTACTACAGAAATAAATTTATTAATTACCACTTTTCTATAGAACCTGTAATGAAACAGGGGTGACCGAATACTTATGAACGATAGTGTATATACTAGTTTCAATTATTCTGATCTAATACAAACTCGGTTTCCTTTCATATTTATCTTTCAGAACGTATATAAAAAACAAAATTTTGGTTTATTTTATTGTTTTTCATGGACTACCATTTTTACTTTTATAAAGAGGAGACTTAAGAAGAGTTAAATCATACTATACAGATATAAAGAAAAAGATGATTTAATCCATACGACTGTTTTCATTTGCTCTATATCTTATTTCTGAACAGCTTCCGACACTAACAGATTACTTACTAAATCGAAGTCTCTACAGGGTAAATTGTATTTCGTAACCTGAAAAATATTCTAACTTATTTCCAACAGTTTGTGCAAACATTCTTACTTACTTACTTAATCCTATAGACTCTTATACCTTTCGGTGTCGAGTCATGCTGGAGTCGAGTCCTCCGCTTCCCCTCTCCATATCTCCCTCCACTTTCCTCTGTTGCTCGCCAATGCCTTTATGTTTTCCCATCCTACTCCCCTCTTCACAGCCGCCGCCCGCACTTCATCCCTCCACGTTCTTCTCGGTCTACCCCTCTTCCTCTTTCCAATCTCCCTGGCCTCAAACACCTGCCTTATTAACCTCTCCTCGCCCCTTCTCATTATATGACCCAACCACCTTAGCTGACCCTGTTCTATCGTCGTTTCTATTGGGATTATGTTTAACTTTTCCCTAAATACCTGGTTCCTAATTTTATCCATCCTCGTTTTCCCCTCTATTTTTCTCAGGAATCTCATCTCTGTGCTTGTAAGTCTACTCCTCTGCCGCTGTGTTGTTGTCCAAGATTCGCACGCGTATGTCATTGTCGGTTTTACAACTTTTCTAACTATTTCCGCTTTTACCTGGCTTGGTATTTCCTTCTTGCTTAGGAAGCTGTTCTTTATGTTGTTATATAACCTACCGGTCTTTGCTATTCTTTCATTTATTTCGTCGTCCAGGGTTCCATCCTTGTTTATTATCACGCCTAAGTATGTGAATCTATCCACCTGCTCTATTATCTCGCTATCTATCTGTATCATGTGCTTCTCCTTCCGTGCAAACATTCATTAGTAAAATTTCGTGTTATTAGAACATTTACATTTTATTTGAAACTCTAATCGAGAAATTATATTTAGTACTTGCTAAATCGAATTATTTACGCAATATATTTTATTTCGTAACCTGAAAAATATATTGACTCACTCAATCGTTTATCTAAAAATTTACTAGTAAAGTTTCGTGTTATTAGAACATTTACAGACGATGCGGAGCGCGCGTCGAGTGTAATAATTTGAAACTCTAAACGTTCGTAAAAACAAATATTTTCTCGCGTCCCAACTAGTCAAAATATTTAAACAACTGTCAGAGGGGGAAGACTTAAAGCTCGACGGTTTTTTTATACCTTTTCTTTTGAAGATACGTTCAACTATGTGTTGTGTAAATTTGGGGTTCCGAGATGTAAAGTTAGGTCTATAAAAAACTTATCAAACTAAATAATGAAATTGCTTAGATATTTTCAAAACTTCTTGTAGTGCAGAAGGAAGTATACGCCTTCAGTGAATACAAAAATTTGTTATGCAAGTTACACGTCTATAAAAGTAACATGATTTTTTTGTTAATATGTAAAATAATTTATCTTATTTTACATGTTTATATGTATGCATAATAAACTGGACGAATTCTTTGTTAAAATAGAGAAAAATATTTGATGAATAAATAGATATACAACACTGTGCAAAAGAAAGAAACACCTTCTTGAATTTTACAAGAAACTATTATAAAAGGATAAATAAATAAACTTAAATTTTCAATATTTTGTATGACCACCTTTGTTTTTCATGGTGTCCTGCATTCTTCTTGATAGCCTTTCCACTAATGAATTGATGAAATTTTATATATAGTACCACTCTTCCTATAGTATGTTGCACAATTCATTTTTGTTCTTTAGCCCCCTTTCACACTTTTTTCTATCAAAATAGTCCCACACATTAAATTAAATCCGGACTTTAATGTGGCCATATCATAGTCTGCAATACCCCACTTGCTTCCTGCTGTGTTAAATAAATATTCACAAGTTTTGAGGTAAACTAGGGATCATTATCTTGCTGTAGCATGAAATTATTGCCAATAGGTGGCTACTCTGTTGGTATGGCATATTCTTCTAACAGTATTCTGTGTTTCTCACCAGTTAATTTACTCTTTATTTTTACAATTTCAAACCCACCTGCTGCAGAAATTCAACCCCAAGCTTGGATATTGCCTTCTCCATCCTTTATGGTAGTGTCTAAGTATGGTTCCAATAAAGATTCGCCAGGGCATCGTCTAACATACTGACGTCTGTTCGTTCCAAATAATTTATATTTAGATTCGTCAGTCCATAGTACTTGTCACCACTAATTATATCCCCGAAGGCTGTTTCATCGTTCGAGAAAGTGATGGCGACAGTTTTTTTTTGAGTAATAATGAAGTAGTGGTAATCAACTATATTGGAAAAGGAAAGTCAGCATGCTGCACATCATTACTTGATCAGATGGGAACAATTGCGGGAAAACGGATATATTTTAAGAACAAAAAGTTTCGTTCCACCAAAACAACGCATCGTTCTACACTTCAATGGACACCATGGGAAAAATTAACGCATTGGGATTAGAATCGATGAGCCACCTATTCTTTCCACCGAATCTTGCCACCAGCGACTTTTTTCTGTTTCCTTGACTCAGATTTTCGCTCGAAGGACAGAAACTTTCATCAAATAAGGATACCATTGCATTCGTAAACGCCTATCCTACATTCAAACTACTATTTAGACGGATTAAAAAGATTTGATGAGCAGTGAGATGAATTTTTGGACCATGTCGTTACAGGAGAGACTTGGGTGTCTCACATGACTTGTGAATCAAAGCAATAATCAATGGAATGACGGCGTATATCGTCGATAACCAGAGTGAAACACAAACAGACAATTTCAACACGAAAGATCATGACAACCCTTGTTTGGGACATTTATTATCCATCTTACTGTTCAAATCTTGTACTAAATGATTTTCGCCTGTTTTGGTACTTAAAAGAGTTCTGTGGGTGGTGAGTTGTTCAACGACGATGAAGAAGTAGAAACTGTTATCATGGTTTTTTTCACAGGCGGCCGATTTCTTTGGTGTTGGAATTCAAAAACTTGTTGAACGACATGGCAAATAAAGGGTTTTTCAATAGGGACTTGACAACTTTTAATTCAATTTGTGAACGCACATTTCACTAATCATCGAACTGTCACTGTCAATTTATTCAGTTAACTTAACATTTTCATCATGGTAAAGTACACGAACGAACAACGTCTGCAAATTATAAAAATTTACTACAGAAAATCAGAGTCGGTGACCGCTACTTTAAGACCGTTAACTCCGATTTTCGGTCGTAATTCTCGCCCTAGTAGACAGGCAGTAACAAGTTTAGTGCAAAAATTTGAGTCTACATATTCGTTGTGTGATGTTGCCGTGCCAGTGAGACAACGAGTTGGTAGAAGTGTCGAAAATATCGCTGCCGTTGAAACGTCCATAGCAAATGACCCAAATCAGTCAATTCCACGGCGTTCTCAAGAGTTTGGCATCGCCCAGACTACTTTATGGCGAATTTTGCGTAAGGATATTGGTTTACACCCGTACAAGATCAAGCTGACTCAATAATTGAAGCCGATGGACCATTTGAAGCGACGTACGTTCTCCGATTGGGCTCTGGAAAAGATGCGCCAAGATGATCAGTTTCATCGCAAAATCATTTTCAGTGACGAAGCTCATTTTTGGCTCAATGGGTTCGTCAATAAGCAAAATATGCGTTATTGATCGGGTGAAAATCCACATGTGTTTCATGAAACACCACTTTATCCACAAAAAATAACTGTTTGGTGCGGTTTGCACCCCAGCGGCGTCGTAGGGCCATATTTTTTCATCGACGATAATGATCGTCACGTTACTGTGAATTGTAATCGTTATCGCGCCATGATTACCGATTATTTTTGGCCCGAATTGGAAGATATGGACTTGGAAAACATGTGGTTTCAGCAGGACGGTGCCACAAGCCACACAGCACACGTTACAATCGATTTGTTGAAGAGTAAGTTTGATGAGCGTGTTATCTCAAGAAATGGACCAGTCGATTGGCCGCCTCGTTCGTGCGATTTAACGCCTCTAGACTTTCTTCTTTGGGGCTACGTCAAGTCATTGGTCTACGCCAACAAGCCGACAACGTTGGAAGAGCTCAGAGCCAACATTGAACGCGAAATAGCAGCCGTATCGGCCGAATTGTGTGGCCGAGTCATCGAAAATTGGGTCCAACGAATCGACCGCTACAAACGTGCCCGCGGTGGCCATATGAACGAAGTCGAGTTCCATTCATAAATGTTTTGATTGTATTTCAACCCCATAATAAAGTTTTTGAAATATTTCAAATGGTCTGCATTTTATTTTGAGTATATGAAAGTATGTAAAATATGGAAATTTATTTTGATGTTATCTACAGTATTTTTCTTCTTATTTAAGAAATAACCCTCGTAAAATTTATTAATTGTGTTCCCTCCAAAAATTGTGAAACTCTGAAGAACTCCAAAAAGCAAATTAATTCACTCAATATTTAAAAAATAAAAATCCCACCCAGCCTGAATTACTATTATATTAATAGCACCGACCTTCCATTTCATTTAGTAACAATGAAACAAATTTTAATCAATTCGAAGACATTGTGTTCACAGTGTATCTCCCCCGTATTCAATTTCGAATTCATTGAAGTGGAAATTTTACGCGAACGTAATCATTTATCTATTACAAATAACCTCTGTTTTACGTCTTTGATAAAGGAGCGGAATTAATTTATTAATATTTTAGGACGGCATAAATGAAATTCCGGCAATATAGTAGCTTGTTAATTTATATCCTTCATACTTAAATCCTGCTCCGACACAGTTAGAGGAATCTGTCTGCTTCCCGAATGATTTTTTATAAAAAAAAATTCTACTATTCTACACCTTTAGAAGGCTCCCCAAGATTCGGTTTCATCCATTTTACATTTCGTTCAGTGAATCCTGAAGTGACGGATGTGATTGTGAAGTAGGAAAAAGGGTGGCGTTTTTTGATTACCAACAGACAGGTCTCACACTGAAAGGAGAAAGATACCCTTCCAGCTTCTCATCTGGTTGGTTGCCGACTTATTATATTGTTCGTGATCACGGTTATTTGAAGGAGGCGGACAATAGGGAGGTGGTTGTTATTATAGCACGCGTTCGAACCCCTTTCCATGATGAGTAGCGTTGAGGGGTCGTTGAAAAATAAGTTGGAGTGTTTTTTTCTCCTCCTATTTCCTCTCTACCTTGTTATTCCGCGAGACAGGCGACGTAGGCGCACCTTCCACATTGAAATGCAAAAAAAATCCTTTTAGCTAATTATTTTATGACATGTTTAATAATAATCCCATTACAGAGGAGATATTTTCGTATTACTGTTCGCTGACGTTGTCATGGTTTTATTGCGGTCTTATTTTAAGTGGATAATAAACTTCTGGAAATAAATTTTTGCGTCTCTTGTACATTGGAATTCTTTTCTGCGCTCAATTTAATATTTATCCGCGACGAGCTCTGAATATGCAGATTATAATTTAGAATTTTGATTTGGAGCATAAGGAATTGTTGTTTGTAATAAAAGGAAGATGAATTTTGTGAAGCGCCTACTTGATTTCATTGTGGTATAATAAAAAATCAAATTGAATCAAAATCACATTGAACGTCGACGTTTGCGACGTTGATGTACATATTTTTTTATTTTTAAAATTCCAAAATTTTACTGTTCATATGAATCCAAACTTTAACCACAACATTGACAAGAGTCGGGACTCAGTATTCAAGACTCCTTTAATTATATCTTAAACATCGATTTTGATAGATCCTCCTCCAGGATATCTTTTTTTCCAGTTCTGTTTAATACTATTTCGGCAATTACAAAATATTTCCGAATAAGTAAATAATATAGTATAAGGTCTGACGGCTATTATAAGTAACTGAAGATGAAGGTACCTCATTATCCAAGACTAGGTGCATTACTTTTCTTAATATGCATCGACCATCTACTGAGAAAGCTTAGTGGTGAAGTTCATTTCTACTTTTGTTTTTCCAGCTTTCTAGACATGTCCACTGCGTATGTGCACACGGCAAAAAAAGTATCGACCATCTACTGAGAAAGCTTAGTGGTGAAGTTCATTTCTACTTTTGTTTTTCCAGCTTTTTAGACGTGTCCACTGCGTATGTACACACGGCAAAAAAAGTATTGTCATACTCTAAAACCGTGCGTATTTAGGACGAACTGAAAGCTTTTCACACAACTCGGATAACGCGTGGGTTGGTTATATTCGTGCATTATTTATATTTTGAAATAAAAATTTAAAGCGATATCTTATTCACAATATATGTATATCCAAACGAAAATATTATAAATCTTATAGAAAAATGATTACCGGTTTCATATCTAATCTATTTTTAAATATTTAATCAATATTTTTTGTGATTTATAATAATAATAATATCAACATAACCTATTAAATATATATATAATAAAAATTACATTTTTATAAAAAAGGATATCCAATGCCATTTTTTGGATTGCATGTGAAGAATATTAACCCTTACGATATATCTTTTATAATCTAAAGAATAGAAGACAAAAAAAATTGCTGAAAATTCATTTTTTTTATAAATACCCCGAGTTATTCACATTTAAAATTGAAGAATCCAGAAAAATCCATCCTATGTCCATCTCCTGTGTCCTGCGAATATATATCCAATCCATCTATCTTATATATATATATTGGGTCTGGGAAAAAGTTCGTGGCGTTTTTTCAGTAAAATTCAATTGGTCCCCGCATGGCGCGTGGACGAATTCATTTAAACCGAATATGCTCCATTATTATCGACAATGTTTCGCCATTTTTTTGGTAGATCCATGATCCCATCGGTGAAAAACTTCTGTGGTTTCTGGTCGAAAAACTGAATCAAGTAGTTTTCACAGGCTTCTTTTGAAACCAACTTAATTCCATTGAGAGACTTCTGCAGAGATCGAAACAGATGATAGTCAGAGGGTGCTATATCCGGACTGTAAGGTGGGTGCATCAAAACTTCCCAACCAAACTCTCTCACTTTTGACGGGTCATCAAAGAAGTGTGTGGTCGGGCGTTGTCATGATGGAAGACAACACCTTTCCTATTAATCAATTCGGGCCGTTTTCTTTCAATCGCCTGGCGTAATCTCTCTAGTTGTGCACAGTAGAGTTGAGAATCAATCGTCTGACCAGCTGGAAGTAGCTCGTAGTGGACGATTCCCCTCCAGTCCCACCATACACACAGCATCACTTTTTTTGGCGTCAATGTTGGCTTAGCGAACGCTTGTGACGGCTCACCATCCTTTATCCACGATCTTTTACGCTTCCGATTATCGTACGTAATCCATTTTTCATCTCCGGTTATTAAACGTTTCAGAAACGGCTCGATTTCATTCCGTTTCAGCAGCGCATCGCAGATGTTAATTCGGTCCATCATGTTTTTCACGCTCAACTCATGAGGAACCCATACGTCAAGCTTTTTTTGTAACCAGCTTTGTGTAAATGGTTCAAAACAGTTTTGTGGTCAATGCCCAGCTCCATGCCAATATCGACACTGCTGATATGCTTATCTTGTTGGACTTTTTCAAGAATTTCATCAGATTTTTCAGTGATTGGACGACCGGAGCGTGACTCATCTTTCACATTGAAATTTCCAGAACGAAAGCGAGCGAACCATTTCCGCGCAACAGATTTCGATAAAGTACATTCACCGTACACAGCACAAATTTTATCACAAGCCTGCGCAGCGTTCTTCCCCTTATCATAATAATATTGCAGAATATAGCGAAATTTCTCATTATTCTTCTCCATTTTCAAGTGCGAATAACTTTCCAACCACTGCACCGATTACAATGTTTCTACGCTCAAACTAACGTTCGGAAGGTCATCTAAAAAACGAGCCGTAGGTGGTGTCGCTGTGACTTGTTGTTCTTTAGTTATCGGCAACCAATGCCATCTATCGGGAAAAACGCCACGAACTTTTTCCCAGACCCAATATATATATATATATATATATATATATATATATATATATATACGAGGTGTGTGAATTAAATAACGAGACTAATAAACTTATATTTAACTTTTGTCTCTTTCTAGATAATCTCATCCTCTATCTATACACTGCTGTATACGTGTCTTCCATTGTTCAAAACAATGATGTAGTTCATCACCTCACAGCCTCTTCAATAACTCTGCCATTTTTGCTTTTACATGTTCAATGGACTAAAAATTTGTTCGCTTTAATGCATTTTTCACTTTTGGGAACAGGTAGAAGTCACCTCGTGTGAGACCTGGTGAATACGGAGGATGATCAAGCACAGCAGTGCACTTGTCCGCTAAAAACTGCATCACAGATAGCCATTTTTGCACAAACTTTTGTCATATTTATTTAATTATTCATGTAAAATGAATCTTACTGTTGTTTCTCCGTTATTGTTTATCATATCGGCAATCATCCGAATACTCAGACGTCGGTCTCTTCGCCCAATTTCATTAATTTTCTGAACGTTACCTTTAGTTCTTGCAGTTACAAGTCAACCAGGACCTTTATCATCTTCGACCTCTTCCCGACCTTCAGAAAACCGTTTGTGCTATTCAAAAGCTCGCGCACGAGACATAACGTTATCACCAAATACCTCCTTTAACATTCGTAAACATTCTTTTCGATTTTTTTAATTTGAGAAGGAATTTCACGTTAATTCGCTTTTCGATTTTTATGTCAGCCATTATCACGGCATTACTAACAATAAGTAAATGTCCTCTATAATTAAAGCGCGAAAGTAAACTAAAGCAGACAGAGAGACGAAACTAAAGGTTATTGCTTGGGAAGTATCCAGGTAAATGATTTTCTAATTGCAACTTCGCCCGGCGCTTCTACGCGACAGAGGGAGCGCAGTATCATTATTTAATTTCCATACATGTACATATATATATATATATATATATATATATATATATATATATATATATAAAGATAGATGGGTGCACTCGGAAAAGTCGACGACTGGTTTTGCATCGAAGCAAAATAACAGTAAAAATAGATAATATATTAAGTGCCAAGAGCAATCACTCCCTGTCACATCAGAAATAAAGTTTTTAGGCTTATACATCGACATAGGCTTCTTGGAAAACTTGCAATACATTGAAGTAGCGAAGGTGCCTTTTCTTGCTGATTCGATTCCCAATAGTAAGATGCTATCTGCTTTTCCAGGCACATTACGTAGCTTTTTAAAGCCATTCGCGCGTAAAAAGTTATTCGAGCTTCACCAAACTAACTGGAATCTATAAATGGCACTTTTTGTATG
Organism: Dermolepida albohirtum; assembly: GCA_031893035.1. NCBI lineage: Eukaryota > Metazoa > Arthropoda > Insecta > Coleoptera > Scarabaeidae > Dermolepida > Dermolepida albohirtum. The sequence goes on along the minus strand of JAVIWB010003261.1, from coordinate 343,468 downwards.
TATACTCATGCTTTATAATTATGAGTGTATAGATACTTATTATTATTTTAAGGGTGGCTCCATTTCAAAGCAGTTACAACTTGCATACCGCATGGCGGGGATGTTGTAGCTCGTTATTGAAAACCTTCGCTGGTTCGTATTTGGTAGCATCCATGTGGCAGTTGCTGTGAAAATAAGAAGGGTACTTTGAATATCTCATTTGATTTTTAACTTTTGCCGTTTCTTCATAAACTACAGTGTTTTGTTTGTATTAATTAAACGATCTTAACGCAAAATATTTCGTTATCCAAACCGACTCATTTATATTGATATTAGGCCGTATATAACCTCTGAGATTTGTGACACATTTTCTTAACACCTTGTATATTCTATTATGTACGCGTACATATGTATATTACCCACATTATACGAATACATCGAATGAACGTTCTGAAATAAAATGTTTTGCAATGTAATAAACTGCAATAACCAAATTCGCCTGGTTGTTAGAACGATTTTAGTGCGTCAATAAAACTCACGATGTGAAGCCGTAAAACTGGAGACACCGATTTCACTATTTCTGGTTTCGAAATTGAATTGTTACAAACATACCGTTAAGGGTTACAACTATGATATCTTAACGCTTTAGGAGTAACGCAAATTGCTTCTTAGCTGTGTACATCTCCTCGTTTTCCCTCTCACTTTCTCCGCCTTTTTATGGGGGCAACACTGAGCTCATTTCAGACATATGACACTTAAACAGTAGTTAAAATGCCATCCAAAAGTTATAATCAAATTTGCGAAGAGGACGTCCCAGCGTGAATAAAATGTTATTACGGGAGAAAAGTGGCGTTGCTAAATTATCGTGGATTACTGACATTGTAAAACTTTTCAAATATAAAACATTTAAACTGATTACGTTTGGAGTTTGTCTCAATATTGCCTAATATTACGTACAAATTATATATACTTAGTTATAAGAACGTGCAGTTTAGTTCAAGATTGTAAGGCATTACATAAAAATTTAAAAAAATTGATTATTTTTCCAAGTTTAAAAAGAACTACGTAAAGTGACTCCCAGTCAAAATGATGCAGTGTTATAAAAATTATATATTGTTGAAATTATATAACAAGAAATCGCTTTTGGAAAAGAATTAAACACATTGCGGTTTTGTAAGCATATTATATATTTTTATGGCAAAACTAAAAGTCAATTCATTCAACACAACACAATTAATACAAAGGGAACTAGGAAAGTTTTGCAATACAGCTTTGTTTATTTAATTTTTTCAAAGTAATTTTCTCTAGACTCAATACACCTCTCCATCCTCCGAAACCAATCTCTAAACCAGTTCTGCCAAGTTTCACTAGAGAGTAAAGTACACTAGTTGTCTCAAGCTCGCAGAAAGTCCTCATCACTGGAAAGTCGCCTCCCTTTTAGCTTCATTTTCACATGCGGGAACAGTGCAGGGTCACAAGGAGCAAGGTCTGAACTGTGGGAGGGGTGCTCGAAGAAAAGTTTCAATCCTGTCGTGGCCAATATTCGGTGCAGGCTTTGGCGCGCTGAGCTGGACACCTGGTTCCTCCATCACGATAATAATGGAGTAACCAGGTGTACATTCTTGACTTTGGCCGCACGTTCTTCATAAATCCAATGACTTCAGGTAGGCACTGTTCAGTATACCACTTAGCTGTGACTGTCTTCTGTGTGTCCAAAACGACGCGTTCCACAATTCCACTCGATTTGAAAAATACAGCTATCATTTTCTTCTTTACAGATCGGGATTTTCTGACAACTATGGGTGTGTCCTCACCATCAACGACCCAAACTTTGTTTTGAGCTTTGGTCTTCACATCGTAATAGTACAGCCAAGTCTCGTCATCTGTCACGATGTTGTTCACATACCGAGATTGTCCCTTATTAAACTTTTTAGCATCTCCCGGCACCAAGTCACACGTCGTGTCATCTGCTCTTCAGTCAGTTGATGCGGCACCCAGAAAGAACAAAGTTTCTTCACGTGCTAATCATCATGCCGAATCGAACGAATTGCTGGTGTATTTAGGTCTGAAGTACCCTCTATCTGTTGGTAGGTCACTCGCCTGTCCTCGCCAAGCATTGTCCTCACAGTAGCAACGTTTTCCTCCGTAACTGACGTTCGTGGCCTTCCCGGCCACCCAGCATCCTCCACAGTTAAATTTCCCCTTTGGAATTCTCTATACCACCTGAATATCCTTGTGCGATGTGGACAAATATCACCTAGTGCATGAGTCATTTCTTCGAAGCACTGGTTTGCGTTTAAACTACGCACGAAATTATAACGCAAAACTGCCCTTATCTCATTTCGTGACCACGATGCCATCGCAAGCACTTTACACTCTCAATGCTAATGAATAACTGAGCCTACCGACATGGCGCGGCTACTGCTATTTATGTACGTATGAATATGTCTCAACATGCAGCAACAAGCAGCTTCCTACGATTCAATGTTGCGTCATATTGCAAAACTTTCCTAGTACCCTTTGTATTAGTTCAAGTGAGAGGAGTCGAGAAGCAACAGTAGAGGAGCGAAATCTTGTTATCTTTTATTTTAAAAATAAAAAAAAACCAAGAGAAATAGTCAACAGAAACAACAGAGTAAAGAACAAAGAACGAATAAGTACAAGAAAAATATTTAACTAACACGATGAGGGATGAATTGTACGAACTTCAAAACAGAACCCGTTTTTGGGTGCGTCAAAGTTAACATCTGAAGTAGAAATGGTACTTAATAAATGATTCGAAGAGTTTGCGAAATGCCGAATTGTACGGCAGCATAGCTCATAGGAAACCATTTGTTAGCAAGTGAAATAAAAACCGTCGTTTAGAGTTTGCTTTAGAACATCAAAACAAAGGTTTCGTCTTTTGGAAAACAGGTTTATTTTCGGACGAAAGCAAATATAATATTTTTGAATCGGGCGGCGAAATCACAGTATGGAGGAAAAAGAATGAAGAAATGAATTTAAAAAATTTGAAACCTAGTGTTACGCATAGAGGTGGGCATATAATGGTACGTGGCTCTGTCTCTGCCACAGGGATAGAAAATCTGCCCTTCATTAAAAGAATTATGAACATATTTATGTATTTGGAGATCCTAAAACAAAATGTGAAAGATGCAGTTCAAAAACTTGGAAATGAAAACAATTTTCAATGTTATCAAGACTACGACCCGAGGCAACGATGAAGAAGTGATGTCGGAAGTTAATGGTTTTTTATCCAGTTAAATAACTTTCTGATAAAGTGTAACATTTTCAACGACTTCCAAAACAGCTTTACCAAGGACAAATCTATTGAAACTGCACTTTTTTATACGGATAGAATATTGACAATACTAGAAGAACGTAAATATGCTTGTGGTATATTTCTAGATCTAAGTAAAGCCTTCACCATAAAATACTATTGACAAAACTCGAACTTTACGGCGTACGTGAAGTAGCTAATGAATTGCTGTCGTGTTATTTGTCAGACAGACAACAAATAGTATTTTTTGTAATGGCGGGACGGCTTTTTCGCGTTCACATTTTTTTGATGGGGGAATACCTCAAGGAAGCGTACTTGAATCTTTGCTTTTTAACATTTACCTAAATGGTATCCATAACATCTTCCAGAATGAGCAACATTTGTTAATAAATTATGTTGATGATACAAATCTCCTATTAGGAAGAGACAATTTACTTCATTTAGCGAGTGAATGTCAATACTATTTCGGGACTATGAATAATTGGTTCGATGCAAATAACTTGTTATTAAATGAGTCTAAAATGGTCTGCATGATATTTAGAACAATCAATAGCACTCGTATATCATCAGAATTGGAGCTTAACAATAAGGTATATAACACTGCTAACTCATCCAAATTTCTCGGTATACATATTGATCAAAATTTAAACTTGCGCAGTGACATTGAAAATTTGGCTAAACAACTAAATACTTTTTGTTAACTTAATACCTGTTTTAGATTTCGCTACTATAATGAGCATTTATTATGCCCTTTTTTATGCCAGATTGAAGTATGGCATTGTGCTATGGGGCCGTAGCAGCGACATAAATAGGATATTTATAGCACAAAAACGAATTATTGGATTGATTCTTGGTCTTAATTTTAATCAAAGTTGAACTATATTTAGGAAAAATAATATCCTGGCTGTGTATGGTGTTGACGAATGAATGTGTAATGTTTTTCATAAAAAACAAACAATATTTTGAAAATTCTAAGATTGCACATCATTATAACACACGCTCAAGCAATACAAATTATTCGTATCCCATCCACAGACTCACTCTCACAGAAAAGGCCTGTATTACTCTAGCTTGCAAGCATACAATAAACTTTCAATATTTATTAAATCCACATAACCTATTAGTTTGCTGAAGCATAGATTACATTATTTCCTAGTTAATCTTGAACCATATTTTGTATAAATATAATAATTCGTTCGTTATTATTAGTAATATATTCGTTTTACTTTTCTTTTAATTTACTTTATTTTATTATTAATATAGGTTAATGCCTGACTTTTGTTTTTGTAAAAATTTACAAATACAGTAAATATTATTATTGTTATTTGAGGAGCAAGACTGTTCTTATTATAAAAAGGGTATCGAACTTATTGAACATCGCTGGGAAAAGTGTATGGAGTTGAAAGAGATTATGTTGAAAACTAAATATATTTCTTTCTAAAATTTTTGTGTTTTCCTTGTTGGGTCGGGTATTTCTGGGGCCACTCTCGTATAGTTTACGCTTTTAATAATACCCTGCATTTAGAATAAACGACAACAAAGGAAACGTTTGATCTTAATAAATTTATTTGCCTAACGGTTCAAAACTAATTGCCAAAATAAGCCTGTATTACGGTGGACGACCGTGGGGCTCCATAGATCACGACCATAATTTCAAACATTGCGCCAAAGATATATATTACGTTTAATGGACAATTTCGATGATTGCGGTGATAGTTTTAAAACGGCAATTCATTTGAGCCGAAGCACCGTGGACTGCTTCGCATACAATCGCCGTTGAATCCGTACATCTCACTAAACGATAACAATGATATATTGTTCTCTATTCAACACGCACATTTACGAAATCGAATATTCCGGTGTGTGTGATTCCGCCGAACGAATGACTAAGCGTAAAACTAGGGATTCCAACGTATTACATGGTCTTGATAAGCGCGGTCTTTAAAAAAAAAAGGGCGGATTTTCTCTAGTACTTTAAAAGATTTCAGTATACAAAATTCATGAGTGCAAACTTCGTGTAATCTTTTCGTAACTAAGCCTGTAGCGATAATTAACCACGCATTAAACTATGAATAAGTAATTTAGTAGGAAGTTGTAGAATACAGAAGTTTGCTTCCTGTTCTTTTTGTTACGGAGCGCTTCAAACTTTTTCAAAAAAAGTATCAAAACTACGGTGCATTTAGGAATGTAATTTAGCTGTGACAAATGTTTGTTGATATAAATTAATGCTCGAGGAACTGAGTAAAAGTAATAACTGAATAAAAGTAACGGTTTCTCGGAATCATTCGTTTCAAACACCTACAACTCTCGAGAATGATTTATGAACAATATCTCTTCTACAATAAGGACTTGTGATTCGCTTTATAATAATAATAATATGCCTTTATTTCCCAAGAAGTAGTTATACAAGTAATGTAAATACAAAACATTCAACTGAATGGAAAATTCTAAGAGGTGGTTCAGATGGATGACTAGAAGTCATCCCCTGCTCTAACACCAAACCCTTAAAGTTATAAAGAAATATATAACAAAGTAATTGCCTAATACTATGAACTAATAAAAACCTAACCTAATTGAATTATTCTGCCCGTGCACACAACCGTAACCCAACAAATATATACTAGGTGTCTCATGACATGAACGCCATGACGTAAGGATGTGCTAGTAAAGCAATTTTAAGTTAAAAGTATTTAATGCAAATATGCCCAAAACTGGTTTGGTATTGTATTATTAACGAGCGTCTTATTGGTCCAATTATAATGAGAACGTTTCACGACAGTTAATTATTTACGTTTTCTAGAAGACTACTGAATGATGTTCCTCTTAATGCAAGACGCCGACAATAACAGATTTTCTTAATCAAAATTATATTAACCAGTGGATTGGAAGAGATTCGGCAGTTGCTTGGCCGTTAAGACCACCAGACCTAAATCGCCTATATTACTTTTTCGCGGGGAAGGATGAAAAATTTGGTTTACGCAGAACAACTTGTTGCTAGACTTAGGAATGCCGTAGAAACTGTTCCTATTAATCTTGAGATTGTTAGCGGAGCTACCACTTCAATTCTAGAAAGACCTGAACTATGTATACGCGAATGGGTGTAAATTTGAATAACTAATTCAATAGTTCTAAGAAAGTCGTATGAATAAAGCTGTGTTTAAAAAAAAGCAATTATTCATTACAGAACAAAATAGAAAATATGGATTATGCGAGGGTAGGTTGATAATGAGTGAGTTTGGAAAAGAAAACACAATTTTCTAGTAAAAAATTATTTTATTTTTACTGCATTCTAATTATAAATGATGATATTTATTATTATTATGGCGATCTCTTTACAGTCTTAGTACTGTAGTGTGCATTCCTTGATCCACCGACTTCTTTGGCCTACTTCTTCCTTCTTCTCTTTGGGATCCATTGCCAGGCTTAAGTCGGTAATCTGTTCAGTCATCTCAAATGGCCATACCAGGAGAGGGGTTCTTTCTCTATACATAGCATCTGTGCTTTTTCTACGTTCATCATTTATTTAATTCTGTCCATTCTGTGGTCTTGTAATGTGAGCCTACAGCTTCCCAGCGCCAATAGCTGTTTTTTACTGCATTTATTCAGTTTTGCAAGTGCCTTTTCACAGTCTATACTTCTGAGCCGTATGTAATAATGCCAACAACTATTGTTTGGAATATGTGTTTTTGTTTCCTTCTGAATATTTTTATTCCATAAAAATGAGGTTCATACTTACTCTTCCTTTTCCCGCTTTTTGCAATGTCCCTTTCATATTTTCCATCGTCTGTTAGGGTAACTCCAAAAATTTACATTCCTTAGTGTTTCTAATTATTTTATCATCAATATCTAAGTTTTTTGCCTGTTCACCCTATTGTCATATATTCAGTTTTTCCATGTTAATTTCTGGATTCAATTTTTTAAATTCCGCCACCAGTTTTTTAAACGTATATATTACATTTTCAGCATCTTCCGTTGCAGCATAAAGGAGCAAGGTTTCCGTCCCCAATTCGAACTCCCATTTTTGTACATTTTTTGAACCAATGTTTCAGAACCGAATTTACATATATAAATTTTGAAAAGCGTAGGAGATAGACAACACCCTTATCTCAGACCCTTGTTTGAAAGTATTCTGAAAGTTCCCATCGCGTCTTAATATAGCTGATGTTTCCTTTATAGAAGATTTCTTCTTTACAAATCGGGATTTTCTGATAACCACGGCTGTGTCCTCATCATCAAAGACCCAAACTTTGTTTGGAGCTTTGGTCGGCACATCGTAATAGTACAGCCAAGTCTCGTCACCTGTCACGATGCTGTTCACATACAGAAATTGTCCCTTATTAAACTTTTTCAGCATCTCCCGGCACCAAGTCACTCGTCGTGTGATCTGCTCTTCAGTCAGTCGTTGCGGCACCCAGCGAGAACAAAGTTTCTTCACGTGCTAATCATCATGCCGAATCGGACGAATTGCTGGTGCATTTAGTTCTGAAGTACCCTCTATCTGTTGGTAGGTCATTCGCCTGTCCCCGTCAAGCATTTTCCTCACACGTTTTCCCCCGTAACTGACGTCCGTGGCCTTCCCGGCCTCTCAGCAGCCTCCACAGTTAAATTTCCCCTTTGGAATTCTCTATACCATCTGAATATCCTTGTGCGATGTGGACAAACATCACCTAGTGCAAGAGTCATTTCTTCGAGGCACTGGTCTATGTTTAAACCACGCACGAAATTATAACGCAAAACTGCCCTTATCTCATTTCGCGACCACGACGCTATGGCAAGCACTTTACACTCTCACTGCTAATGAATAACTGAGCCCATCGATATGGCGCGACGTCTACTGTGCACGTATGAGCATGTCTCAACATGCAGCAACAAGCAGCTTGCTAGGATTCATTGGTGCTTCATATTGCAAAACTTTCCTAGTACCCTTTGTACAGCTATTGCTATGAAACAATGAAGATGTAATGTGAGGTAGTTGTCCAACAGTATTCCGAAAAATAAGATTATTTCCAAGGTGGAGTACTTTGAATGCGGTAAAGCCTCTAATATACCGCTAAATGCCTATATTTTGCTATCTAAAAATCTAATGGTAGCACCTGGTATATTTTGATGGATACCGTAAATGTACAAAATACAGTTGTAGCTTGCAAAATATTCTAACAAAAACAACCCGTAACATACAGGAAAATATTGAATTTAGTTTGTCCAATATAGGAGAATATTTGTATAGTGTTACCCCCATTATATCCTATTTTAAACTTCCTTTGATAGAGGAAATGGAGAAAATTGCATCTAAAGTGTATTGGAGAATCATCGCCAGCTACGGAAGCATATTTGATTCGAACACAAAGATATATAAGTATATACCAGATAGAAGATCCTAAAAGTTTTGTTGTCGTTTACAACATCTGGTTGACCCGTCTTCCAACGATATGACAAGTCAAGAGAGCGCCGCGTCCCGCCCGAACAAGTGATAGAATGGAAACGCAGAAAAGTGTCGATCGTATTATGGCAGGAAGTCATGCGAGGTCATAAAAAAATATTGTAGGTGGAAATAAAAGCATTCCGTCACGTAAACAGCTGTAACCTTACCAAAGGTAATATTCGTCTGGTTACGAAACATTATGAATTCGCCATAAAACTTATGTTGCGCTAGTAAAATGGTAATACTCTGAAGTGTTGCCGTTAAACTTTAGCGAAACAGGAAAAAAAACATTCTTCTAATACGGCAGAGTAATAAACTTTTAATTTTAGCATTAGGACGTACGGGTACTAATACGTGCTTGGATACAATTACTGACTTTGAACATGACTTATTTTAAAGGTTACATGTTCAGTGTTCATTATACATAGCGACTAGCAACTTTTCTTAATAGTTTCTTTAATGAACACTTGTTAGCCTTAAATATTACATTACATGGCCTATTTAGTTTATTAAAACTACTATCGATCTCATTTTTTCACTAAAAACCTGTGTACAAATGATGTGTTATTGTCTGTACTGAGATTTAATGTTTATTAACACTATACGAGAGTGGCACCATAAGTACCCGGCCTGACCTAGAGATGGCGCTAGTTGTTTGAAAAATATCACTGTATTAGAAAGTACACAATCTATAGAGCATATGTTTCAAATTTGACGTTGTTTAGTATTTATTTGGCTGCCATCAATAGTGAACGTTTTCAGTGAATTTGTGAAAATGGAGAAAATTGGTCATCTTTACGTGATACAATACTTTTATTTGAAAGGCCTCAGCCCAACCGATACAAAAATTGAATTAGATTCTAGTCTGGGCGAGTACTGGAGCTAGCAGACATAGTACGCATTTCAAAAAGTGCGGTACATCGCATATTATCTGAAAATTTGGACATGATAAAGTTGTGTGCAGAGTGCGTGCTGCGTTTGCTCACACTCGAGCAAAAACAGTGTTGTGAAGACGTTTTAATTGAGTGTTTAGCGAAGTTTCACAGCAGCAGGGCAGAATTTCTGCGCCATTTTATAACCATGGATGAAACATGGATCCATCACTTCACACCTGAGACAAAAGGACAATTGTGAGAACTTATTGCAACGTTTGAGCGATGAAATCAAGCAAAAACGGCCGCATTTGCCTAAGAAGAAAGTGTTTCATCAAGACAATGTACCAGCTCACAAATCCATTATTGCAATAGCCAAAATTAATGAATTGAAGTTTGAATTGCTACCTCATGCACCCTATTCGCCAGATTTAGCCCCTCGGATTATTTTTTGTTCCCAAACTTGAAAAAGTGGCTCAGTGGTCAAAGATTTTCCAACGATGAAGAAGTGATGTCGGCAGTTAATGGCTATTTTGAGTAGCAAAACAGTTCTTATTATAAAAATGGTATCGAACTTATTGAACATCGCTGGGAAAGTGTATAGAGTGAAAGGGGGTTATGTTGAAAAATAAATATATTTCCTTCCAAAATTGTTGTTTTCCTTGTTGGATCGGGTGCTTTTGGTACCACCCTCGTAATGCATTTCACTTCGGCTGTGATAGGTGTTTCGTGGTTTCGCTCCTAATTTAAGTGAATGCTTACAGCCAATGATTTCAAATCCCACCAAGAGTACAAGAGTAATAATAAATGATTGAAATAGCTGCCATGTATGGCTTCTCTGTAATCGGCATTGAATGTGAAGGCGTGGATTATTGTTTTTATTTATTTAATCCTGTCGTCTTGTAACCCTTATATGCAAATTATGAGGAGTTGAGCTCTCCTTAGGACCTTTTGCCCAGAATTCTCCATTTTTTCTACCTCCTTGTTTATAGTGGCACCTCTTGTAGTGTCTTTTCTGTCTTTTTTACAGCCTTCTTGACTTCATCTTGGTCTTTCTATATTGTCTTGTTTCGATAATCTCGTTCCGAATACTCTTCTTGTTATCCAAATGGCAGTAATTCTTTCTATACAACATAATTTTCTTCTATACCATATATTGTTCTACTAGTTGCCATCACCAACAGATAATTAATTACCGTGTCGCTCCTGGATTCGCGGTAAAACTCGCACAGAAACAAATTCGTACCAGCACTCACGGTAAAAAGCCAAACACAGACTGCAAATTCGTTTTACATAATTTAAAATGTATTCTAGTCTTAGAACTAATCACCTATTTTAAAGTGTATCCCGCTTACATATGCGAAACTTTTTTATCGGTGGCATGTGTCTTTTCCAGGCATTCAAATAGACAAAAATATATTATTGGACCTTATCAATGTTTAACATATGGTTTTCTTCTTTGAAGTATATTCATAGCTATCTAATTAATTATCAGAATCCAGGTCAGACATTGTGCTTAATTACCTGCTGATGATTACAACCTAGTTGTTAAAATGCTTATACAGAATACGAATATTATTTCACCATTTGCGTCTTCCAGTGGTACACTTGATATCTTTTGATTTTTAAGTCTTTATCCTTTGATAATTAAAGAGATTAGAACTGGACCCAATACATATCCTGGTCTTATTCCTTTGTTTCGACTGATTATTATTACTATAATCCATGCCGTGATATATATCAGAATATCAAACGATGCATACTATTTTTCCCAAAGATTTCTTTAAAAAACCCTGTAAAATATAAACGTAAATCAGAAAATTGTTGAAATAAGGTCAACAGGTACAATACTCTAGCATCCTTTGAAATACACAACTTACTTAAAACGACTCAAAAATAAAGCCTTTTCGTTGTATGTGTGGACATATAAATCTCCCGAATAGGGAATACTTCAACAGATAATTTTTCAGTAAGCTGAAAATAAAGAACAAACATCGAGAACGAAGTAAAGTAAATTTTAATTATTCACGAGCATTGATTTCCTCTTTTTGGAAGAACAATGTCCCTATTAAGGCCGGAATACGTTTTTTTTGCGTACCGAAAATAGGATGCGTGAATATTTTAATACGTTTCGTTATTCTTTTGTCATTTCCGGAGTAAAAGGTTTAACGACAGCAACGATTTAAAAATTCAAGCTTTAATTGTACTTTTAAATCAAACGCTCTCTGCTTTTCCATTGTCCTAATATGCTTGGAAGAGACTCCTGAATCAGCGCCGAGTACTTTTTATTTCAGCGTTTTTCTTGTCATTCTAAATGATGCACTTGTACATTGGAAAGTAAACATGTGACCGTGAACTGAAATATAAATGTCGCATAGTCAGACACCTTCTCTAAAAGGAAGATATAATATTTTGCCAACTAAGAATTGTATAGAGGAAGGAGAAAGGATGTTGAATTATTATTTACTGGCATTTATTTATTTAAATAGTATATATGGTAATTAATATCTAATAAGCTTATACAAGGAAATCAGATGTGTTTTGTTATACTAAAAACAAAATTTCTAACATAGAATCAAAAGAAAGACTGCGATATGCAAATACATATTTGGAAAACAAGTTGAGCCGGTTGGTGAGTTTTACGAGGGTAGTTTGACAAGTAGTGAGAATGGAAAAGAAAAACGGATTTTTTAAATACAAAATAATTTTTATTTTTCAATATGTTCTACTAAAAGAGCAATACGTTTATTCCAACGGTGCTCCAATGCCCTTATGCCATCTCTAAAATGCGATTCCGGATGGCTTTCAAAATACTCATTTACGAAGATGATAAACTCATCGTTAGACGAAAAATGCTTTCCACCTAGTGCCGTTTTCTATTTTGGAAAAAGGTGGAAGTCGAAAGGGGCTAGATGCGGCGAATAAGGCGCATGCGATACTAATTGGAAATGCAACTCGTGGATTTTGGACATCGCAACTGTGCTGATATGCGAGGGAGTGTTGTCTTGGTGAAACAGAACTTTTCTTTGCCATTCCTAGCCGTTTAGCACGAATCTCAACATTTAATTTTTGTAGAAGTTCTGCATAATATTGTCCGTTTATTGTGGCATCTTTCTGAAGGTAATCAATTAGCAAAATGCCCTTTGAATCCCAAAAAATTGATGATATCGTCTTGTTTGCCGATAAAGTGGTTTTCGCTTTCTTTGGAGGTGCAGAACCACGTTCTAACCATTGTTTCGAATGTTGTTTTGTTTCGGGTGTACTATAGTGTATCCAAGTTTCATTGCAAGTAACAAATCGCCTACGAAAATCAATTATTGGAAATGCGCAAACGAGTGAACTTTTGATCAGTCGTAAGCAATCGCAGCACCCATCTTGCCAAAAGCTTGGAAAGGCCCAATTCTTTCGTTAAAATGTGGTGTACGCGTTCTGTTGAAATGTTTACCATGACTGCTATCTCTCTGACTCTGAGTCGTCGATCTAGCGTAATAATATTATGGATTTTTATAATCGTTTCCTTAAAAGTCACGATTTTGGGTGCTCCAGAGCGCCCTTCATCAACACAGCTTGTTCTACTACGTTTAAATTAATTTACCCATCTACTTATTGTGGCGGATAATGGAGCAGATTCACCTAATGTTTCCCGTAACTCATCTTTTATTTCGGTAGCTTGCATACCCTTAATTACGAAGTATTTATCACCGCTTGATACTCTGCTTTTTACATTTTAACAAAACGACGTGTTGCTTCTTTTTCAATCAGCTATCAAAAATAAACTAATCAACCGATTTACCTAAATATCGGAATGTAAATATATAAATAGGCAGCCTAAATTACAGTGCATTTGTTTTACCAATTAGAGCGCCACCTATATGTCATTCTCACTATTTGTCAATCTATCCTCATATTATCTTAGAAATATAGTTAAAATGAAACTATTCGCAAATAAATAATTAATAATAACCTATTAGTAGCTTATTATCCAACAGAGTTTGAGTATACGCACTGAAAGTAAAATAAACAAGAAAAAAATGCGAAAAAAAAATAAGTAAAAAACCATAACCAGAATAATCTCAGTTGAAAAGATATAGTAAGGGATTCATGCTATTAGAGACCATATGTGCGGCGCCTTCTTTAAGATGTTTGTCCTGACTCTAAACAAAGAGAATGTATTCGATGCTCGGATACTATGAGTTGGAATAGCAAAATCCACTTGCGATACCAACGCAGGAGCACCTATTTCATGATTAATTAAATTCAAGTGAAACTTCGCACTAATAAACTTCATTCTGTCGTTTAATGACTGGAGGTCTTTCAAAGAGAACGTTCCCACTTTGATTTGTCAAAAATTCTCAAAATATCGTATATCAAAGCATTATACTCCAATGTACGCTTTTTGCGTATTGAGCTGATATAAGCTATTTGCCATTCGGATGGTAATTCTTCTCTATTTAGGCATTTATCAAATATTAGTATTAATTTCTCTAGCGCTAGTTCGGCAAAAAAATTGCAGTTGTTCAACAGATGTACCTCTAGGAGCAAGTGATTTGTTGTTTATCATTTGTGATGTTTTCCTTATTTCTTCAGTAGTGAGAAGTTCACATTTACTTTTAATCATTTTTGGGTTGTAGTTAATATTTGAAACTCTTCTCAGTCCTCTGTTAATAATTCTTTGTAATATTCTTTCTAGGCGTCTTGTCCAATTGGGTGTATCTTCACTTTTTCATTTGTTTTTGTTTTCAGCGTCCCTGTTGCATTCCAGACCGCCTTAGACGCAGAGTTTCCCAGTGCTCCATTCATTTCTGGACGTTTCCTTTCCCAATAGTCATTTTTCCGCTTTGCAATTTCTTTTTTACCAAATAGCAGTATCTCCTGTACATTTGTCTGTCTCATTGCTCATTCTTACCTAGCCATTTTCTGTATAGTTCTTTCTTCTGATTTACAATGTCATCTAATCTTTCATTCCACCAAATGTCGATCCTTCTTTCCCTATTTTCTTTTTTCGCTAGAGCTTCCTATGCTGTTTAATGTAATTGAATTTTAAGTGTCTGAAACATTTCTTGTGGTGATCCTGTAAGTTCCTTTTTCATCTTTGTGTTCGGATAGTATGAGTTGGAAAAACAAAATCTACTTGCGATACCAACGCAGGCGCACCTATTTCATGATTAATTAAATTCAAATGAAAGTTCGCACTTAATAAACTACATTCTGTCGGTTAATGACTGGATGTCTTTCAAAGAGGACGTTCCCACTTTGACTTGTCAAAAATTCTCAAAATATCTTATATCAAAGCATTATACTCTAATGTACGCAGTTTATTGCAGAGAAAACCGAACTTTTTTAGAATAAAAACAAAAGCTTACTATTTTGGTGAAATTCATTTATTTTATTGAAAGTAGTCGCCTTCGGTTTCAATCTGTTTTGCGCGGTCAATTAACATGTTGATGGAAGTTCGTCTTTAAAGATGTCCTTCAAGATGGCTGTCGACGCCTTTTTAATAGCTGTTCTTTCATCTGCAAATGTAGTTTGGAGAATAGATAGAAATCACAGGGGGGGTAAATCCGGTGAATACGGTAAATGGTTGATGGTTCAAATGTAATTTGTAGTCAGAAAATCGGTGATAAGCGTCGGGTGACAAGATGGTGCATTATCATGTAACAAACGCCAGCTACGATTTTCTCGATATTGAAGGCGCACACAACGAATACGCATCAAAAGACGGTTCATAACACCTAGATAATATACAGCATTGACTGCTTGACTAGTTAGTACAAACTCTTTGTGCACTCTGCCTTTCGAATCATAAAAACAAATGAACATTGTTTTCACTTATGACTTCTCCAAACGGCTTGTTTTCGGTCTTTTTTCGTTTGGATGCTTCTATTCAGAGCTTTGATGCTTGATCTCTGGATTATATTGAAAACGCCACGTTTCATCGCCAGTTATAATAGAATACCTCACGTTTTCGTTCTCTTTTAAATGTTTAATCAAGTCTGTAGGACGTTGAATTCAGTTAGCTTGTTTGTCTGCTACAAACCTTACACAAATCTTTCTCAGTCCCAAGTGCTGTACCAAAAGGCGATGAATTGAATCTTTGGTAATATTTAATTCCATTCCCACGTATCGCTATGAGGATTTCGTCTAATTTCTGATAAATTCACGCACAATTTCATACTTACTTTCCGTAACCACAGCTCTTTCTGCAACAGAATGTTCGTCGTCATTTACGTCCGCACGACCGTCTTTAAATCGTTTATACCACTCATACACGGTAAACACGCATCACCATACACTTGCTTCATCAAATTAAACGTTTCAGTAAACGATTTACCGAGTTTAAAACAGAACTTGATTTTTGCTTTTTGTTCTAAATTCATTTTTCGACCAATGCCAAATACACACTCTTACTTTATGTGCAATTTCTCTGCTTCTAATGACGCAAATGTCATGAAACTTTGACATAACATTAGTGAAAGATCTGTCTTACCGACGCATATTTTTTTTAATAGATGGCGCTACTAAAAATTACTATTTTATAAAAATTCGGTTTCCTCTGCGAGAGACTGTATATGTCTTTCACTTTTCATGGTAGGAAATCTCTGTAAAAAATGTTATCTTTTAAAAATTCTCTAAAATAAATACATTAGATATAACTGATATCTTTATTTGATTAATTCGAGTTATGCCTCTTATTTACTTGTTTTATCTTTTTAAAATCAATTCATTACAATAACGATACCTTCCTTTAATGATTTTAATGCTTACGTTTGAGTTTCTATACACAAGCATTCTACAGTTTCCAAACTAATCGTTAAATTTTACGATAATCTATGCACTTTTGCAATTGTACATACGAATTGTTTCTAAATACATATTTTTTTAAGCTCGCGAGTTCTATGTGTAGCTACACGTAAGCATACAATAGAATATATTAATAACAATTATACATTATGTACAAGATGTACATAAACAATATATGGTGAATATGCTTTCAATTTAATATAATTTAAATATAGTACAGTAGGTGCTTAGATTTGATATAAATTTAGTGCAGGGCATGTCTAATTATGTACACTCGATATCAACATTTTTAAGTACATGCATTATTCATATACGAGACTCAACCAATTTGCTATAAATGTTTCTAAATCAGTGACTAAAGTAATTAATACTTCTCACGTTTTAAGAAAAACAGGACTATATACACATATATATTCAAAACAAGATTAAATAAATCAGCAGAGGGAAACAAAATTCTTTCATGTAACAAGGGACACAACTCCAAGCCAGCCAATAAACTAACAAGCGAGTAAGATACGTACGAACACGAATTTAAAAGTTAAGCAACTTGGAACTCTTCTGAAACTGTTGGGTAGACGTGATCACTTACTTTTTACTGTTACTTCCGTTTTCGTTGGCTATCGAATGCGGTTTTTCAAGTTTTTAGTTGTCTTTGATGAAACAAACGCAATCAGGAAGTTTGGGCGAGGGAAACTTTCGGAAGAGTTCCCCCGTTGTTTTAGTGGGCAACGTGTCGTGTCCGTCTCGTTCATGGAGATCTGCAATTGCAGTTTAAAGTTTTGAGATAAAATATCACAGTAAATCTTTACAGTACATTTGTAAACAAGAAATAAATCCGGCGCTTTAGGACTGGTGTGTGTCTGAGTATGCATGGAAGAAAAGTTAGGGGACTGTTTTTTTGTTCCCATGTTTAATATATGTATACCAGAAGCGTGTAAATGTTTGTAATTTTTTGTAATAAAGTATCCATTGTTAATTACCAACATATAACAGCTGTGTATTTGTTGAAAGTATACAGACAAAATAATCAAAATAATAATTGTAACATCTATTGTCAAACAGACAGAAAACCCAAATGAAATAAAAAGAAAATTAAGAACTAAATCGAGTCGGAACATAAGAAAATATAAATAAAACTGAGAAATCGTAATTTACATAAGATTTATAAATAATTTCTTTAGGAGAACCCTAGCTAAAGTCAATATGGTGCTTATGTCAAATAATATAGACATCCTTAAAATGGAGGAGCTATAATTGATACCCGTTTTGGATGTAGGATTACAAAAAAATATAATCAAGACAACAACATCACAATCAATCTTGTAATGAACCAAATTAAGGAGAAATTTTACACTTATTTATTTATTATTTTATGAGGATAACCAACAAAGTCATCGATTTTCAGATGAATTGTTTTCGTATCATGAGTCGACAGCGAAGACCATTTTGGCTTAATAGCGTTGTAAATAAGCAAAACTGGCTTATCTGGTCTGAAAATATGCTAAAAGAGATACATGAAAAAGTATCCACTAATTGATATACTGCACACTAATACTGAAGGAGCCCTTGTATCTTATTTTCTCATCAACAATGCTGGTAATCCCGTTACTATGAATGGAATATTCCTATCACTCGATATTGACTGAACTTGTTTGGTCCGAATTAGATGATCTCGACTTGAACAACATGTGGCTTCAACAAGGTGGTGCTACTTGCTACACTACCAATCAAACGATTCGTTTACTGAAGGAGGACGTTAGTGAATCAATTATCTCCAGAAATCGGCTCCAGAAATGGATGAGTCAATTATCCTTCACGCTCATGCGATTTAATACCAGTAGACTTCTTTCTGTGGGTTTATATTAAGACACCAACAAACCAGTAACATTACACAACTCGCAGACTAACATTGAAAGTGCCATTACTAAAATTCTGTCAAATTTATTTGAAGTAGTTTTCCAAATTGAGTTCAACTGAACTATGTGTTCCATTAATAATACAGGCTTGCGTAAAAATACTTTTAAAATTGCATCGACATCAGTAACTTTTTTTGTATATTTTTCAGTGCTGCACTCAAAAGCGAAAACTGTCTTTTTCACGCAGGATTTTTTCACAAAATCCAGATGTACTTTAGGAATAGTAACTCAAATACTGTCATTACTGTCATACTGTTCATTTTGCATTTGATTAAAATCATAAGTAACCCAATATTTTTCATAAAAACAATATAAAATTAGTAAAAGTTGTTTAATAATACTTGTAGTATCGTTTTCGTTTCTCGTCAAAACTTCGTTTCGCGCTTCTTCTGCAACAGGATCACTGGGTATCGTCTCTATTCAACATCCAGGCGTAGTTCGCTATCATGTTAACATTCCACCTCATTGATATCGCTTTTCCATTTCCTTTATATCTTGGTGAACTCTTTCACCTTGTTTCTCGCTGATAGCATCAAGACTGTCTGGAAAGTAGTCTAGGTGTGAGTGGAGAAAATGTACTTTTAAGCTCATGTTACAACCTAAATTCTTGAAGCTTTCCAATATATCAGCTACAGTGGCCTTGTAGTTAGGATCCTTTTCGTTCCCTAGAAATCTGGGTACAACAAGTTTAAAAGGTAGTCATGCTGCTTTTTCTTTTGGGCCCATTAGAAGTTGCTATCCTTCATAAGTGTTCGTATGTCAGGTCTTTCCTTCGTTTGCTAAGGCCTTAACGAATTTCTTCATCAGACCCAATTTGATGTGTGGAGGAAGCAAAGCTTTTTTTGAATCTAAAAGACTCACCCTCTCAATATTCGTTGTACCGACCTCTAAGGTTTTTCTGACTAGCCACTCTTTCTTTTAATATAGTAGTCTTGGCTATCCCATCTTTAAAGAAAGCATGGATAACTTGTGTATACAAGCTGTTGACCAAGCAACAGTGAAATGACTTTTAAATCACCACAAATAGTAAATTTATGGCTTGAGTGGCTAAGTTTGTTGAAAAAAATTTCAAGATTTTGATATGTTTCCTTTAAGTGAACCGAATGTCCAACAGGTACTGAAGAATACTTATCACCGTTGCGTAGAAAAACTGCTTTCAAGCTCCATTTTCAGGAGTCAATAAACAGTCTTCAATCTTCCGGTACATACTCAACATTGAACTTGCCTTAACTCCAGAGATATTGTAACAATAAACTAGATCATATTTTAAGAAATATAAGAGTCGAAATTCTTTTCTCTCTGTCTATACCTCCAAAAGGACGTATCAGAAGACAACAATTTTTTTTCCTTCAATCTTGAACCTAAAACATCTACTGAGTCCTTTGCAATGCCCAAGTCTCAAGCCAAATTATTCAATTCAATCTGAGTGAAAGATATAGGTTCCCTTGTGCCAGGATCATAAATGTCACTGACCTTACTGTCTTTCTTACTAGCACACGGTTGAGGCAATATTTCTGTCTTATCTAAAACGTTATCTAGACTACTGGTAGAGAAGCTATCGGTATTCTAGTCTCATACGGAGCAGGACGGATCGTTGATGGCATGCTAGGATAAGAAACCTCCTTTTCATTTTTTAAGTTGAAACCTTGCACCTTGTAGGAACAAAAATAACAGTCTTATCATTATGATTTTTAGGTTTTCTCCATACCATGGGAACGTCAAAACGAAACGATTGTTTTTTACCTTGATTCTGCTTCCTCAATTTCTCAACACAAATTGAACATATTTTCAGGGGGCCTAAGGTTTATCTTGACCGCTTAATTTAATCCCAAGTAAGAGAAGTAAACTTTTTTAACGAAATCGTAAATATTTCTTTGCTACTTCTTTACAACATAATTGCCACAAATATAGCAGAAACAATCGGGTGAAGTAACACATGCTCTAGAAGCCAACGTAAATTATAATTTACGTTGTTGGTTATAATTAATAACGCCAAATATAAAATGAAACACTTGCCACTTCAACGAAACTCAGAAAACACGTGCGTAGAGTACAGTCAAGGGACACGCTGCATGAGGAAAGCGAACAAAGGTTTGACAGCTACTCAGAGTTACCGACGACCAAATTAATATTTTCCACGGCCAATCTAAGCCTAAGTTTAATTATTAAGATTAAACACTCTAATGCTTACTTGCCTAAAATGGCTAGTTGTTGATAATTTCAAATGTTTTTTCCCGTAATTGGCGTTCAAATCATCGCAGACCTCTGTAATGGTATTACCTTTATGTCGAATTAAAAATAACCTTTATTTTTTCACGGTGTGTGTGCTTTACTTTACTAAATGACATGCGATGCTCTTAATGAAAAATCGTTTATATTTGTTGTTGGTTTAAAGGGTGAGGGGAAAAAGCTCTTGACAAATGAGATCACGATAACCAACCCATGTTTATTATGAGGCGTGAAGTCGAAATATTTTTTTCCGTTTCCGAATATTTAAAGGAGCTTATAATAATAATAATAATAATCTTTAATGCCCAACAGTTACACAGACCATTTGCAGGACATGATGCACTTAAGAATAAAATTAAAATTGAAACCAAAATAAGTGCAGTTAATGCAATACAAAGAAAAATAAGAATACAGTTAACAAACAAAAAAATATTCACTTATAATAATATAATCTAAGTCATACAAAAAAAAAAAACTGAACTAACAATAATAGATTCAAATTAACGAAAGGGATCCTCGTATAATACATTGGCATTTCTGGACATATGTACCAGTGGAGCCTTGTAGAGAACATCGGTTCCTGCCCTAGCTATTGAGAAGGTCGCCGATGATCTAGTGTCAAAACTAGGCACGAGGAAATCAACCTGGGACAACAGCACAGAAGAATCAATAGAATTATTTACTAATTTGTAAAGAAAACCACCACTAGATTTCTCCCTGCGTATAACAAGAGAATCAAAATTGTGCCTAGCAAGCAAACCCTCATATGTACGTCGAACCAAAAGCAGGAAAATGACCATCAATCATGTAGGATAAATATTTGAGGAACTTCTTTTGAACACGCTCCAGGAGTAACTGCTGGTAATGGTAAAGCGGGTACTACACAACTGAAGCATATGCCAATCTGGACCGGACAAGGGAACCATAAAGAGCCTTCAAGGTGTGCAAACTACTAAAACCCCTGCAGGAACGAATAAAAAACCCGAGACTTCTAGAAGACGATGAAGTTATACTACTTATATTTACATATGTTTCGAAAAGCTAAGATGCGAGTCGAGCAAGACTGCGAGACCCTTGAAGTTGTATACTCTACGTATAATGGATTGCCGAACATTGTAGTTATAGTGAAATGGAGTATCACTTCTACTAAAAGAGAGAACAGCACATTTGTCGATGTTGAGCTTTATCTGATTGTGGGTACACCAATCGTCAATAATGCACAGATTAGATTGAAGATTAATACTTGCGTCAAGTGAATTAATACAGTTGAAGATCTTTAGATCGTCGGCGTAAGTTAACACTCTGCAGTCAAGACGTTCCAAGACATCATTAACGGAATTATTAAACAAAAAGGGACTCCCGAGGAAATATCGAAGAGCTTAGACGAATATCCATTGTAATGCACATAAGCGGAACGATTTTGAAGATAGGAAAAAAATTAATTTGTAATATTGGGAGCAAATAAAATATTTGTACGGCTTAAGCTAAATGAAAGCACAATCTAGAAAGAAGATAGGCATGAAAGCACTCCGGGAATACTAATTTTCCAATATTTAATTACAAATATTATTCTGTAATATTGCTTTCTAATATTAAACAATATATAAGAAGGAACAATATATAAGCTAAAGGTCGAAAAGATACGAAACGAAATTAATTATAATTACGTTTAAGTAGCATGTAAGAGAATACTGCAGATGTTCCAGGTGGGAAGGATGTTAAGCACTAAATTGCAGTACAGGCAGTCGACATGACCTCTTTTTGCCCGTGCCCGTTCTGGTCTGCAACGCTCCCTGGCGAACTACTACAATTAATTACACTTTACATTTTCTCAAATTCTGTTTAAGTATGTGTTTTTTAATTAGGAAGGATCTACAATCTTTTGTTGAAAAAGATCGTGCAGCATTTGCAATGAAACTCGGGAAGTAATTACAATAGCGAAGTATAAGAAGTACCGCTTCCTTGACTATTAGAGTTACTTGTATATAATATGATAGCTTGGTTAAGTTTTGTGGTAAAGTTTGTTTCGATGAGCTTTTCATTACTGAATACAATGAAAGCTGTAACAAAATATTGAAATAACGAACACAATTGCAATAGATTAACATATTTAGGTATACCTAAAGGTTCTGTCCGTTTTTAGAATAAAGCAAAATAATAAATTCTTGATACCTTGAACAAATTCTATTCAATAATATAATTTCCATCATTATTTATGATTTCTTGCTAGCGCGTTGGCAATTTGCAATACCATTCTTAAAAAATGTCTTAAGCTTAGAGGCGAAAAATTGTACCAGTGTTTTTTATTTTTGCCCTGCAAAATATTTTATAAAGACAGAAACAAGTGGTAATCGGAGGGTGTTAGATCTGGGGAGTATGCTAGATGCGAATTTCCCAGCCTATCTCTGCGAGTTCCTGGGAGTCCCCAAAGCAGTATGTGACGTGGCATTATCGGGAAGCAGTATGATGTCCTTCCTATTGAATTCGCCGCATTCTTTTCTTGAAGTGCTGTTTTTAAGTTTTCCAATTGCTGACAGTACATCTCCGAATTTAGCTTTTCGTTCGGTTTCAACAGCTGAAAATGTATTTGTCCTCGAATATCCCACCAAACACACAACACTCTCTTATTCACGTTCAACTTCGATTTAGAGGTGAAGGGGGCAGGTTTTCCAGATTCATGTGCTCTTTTCCTTACGATGTTTTCATGGATAATCCACTTTTCATCCACAGTTATCATCGAGTTCAAGAACGGTTCGATTTTGTTCCGTACAAATTCCAGAGATGTGCATATGATGACTTGATCATTTAAATTCTTCTCACTTAACTCGTGTGGCATCCATCCCGAATATTTCCACACCAATTCTAGTCTCCGAATATAGTCCAAAATGGTTTGTTAAGCCGAATCAAGCCTTTCTGCATATTGCTGCGATGTGGTCTAAAAGGATTTTTCTCTAACATAATCTCGACAGTATCGTCGTCGATCAAAGTTGGTCGTCCAAAGCGTGACTTATCAGAGAGATAGAAGTCACCTATTTTAAATTTATCGAACCACATTCTGCATGTTCTCTCAGAAAGTGTACCTTCACCAAACCACTTTCTCAATAAATTTCTATACGCTTCTGTAGCATTTCTTCTTTGTTGGAATTCGTACACAATACGGTGGCGTGTACCAGACAAGCACTGGTTCAATTTTTCGCCTCTAGGGACAAGGCAGTGTTTAAAAATGAGGTATACAAATTGACACCAGGTTGGCAATAAGTAATAAATAACAATGGAAATTATTTTATTCAATAAAATTTATTCAAGGTACGAAAAATTTATTATTTTGTTTTATTTTAAAAACGAATACGACTTTGTGCTAGACCTAATATTTGCAAACGAAACTTACATAATGCCATCATATAAAAATTGTATCCTTGTGTTTGGTTTTGGACCATTAGAGATAACGATATTTCGGGGGACTTTTCCCTATTCTTCAAGCTATTTATTTAATTGATTTTCTCTTCGTTCTTTAACCTACAATACATCGATTTTATATATATTATTATTTCCTGCTGAAAATTGTCAATTTATTAGATAAACATTTTAAACAAACTTAAATTTAGTACTCGCTTCAGTGGTACATATACTAAAATTGTAAAGCGTTCCACGCTTTTAAGTCTAAATCCTATTTTATTTTATATGTATGTGTACCTACGATCTACATCGATTAGCAAGAGACCAAATTAACATTAACACACGCTGACATTGAAGAGCTTATATATGGTATAATGCGTGCTGAGGACGGATGTCATGTGTAGTTAATAAATAACACAGTGGGTTTAGCTCTTGATAAAGCAAACGAGATCTTCTCTTCACTTTCAAAAAACCTGCCAACCCTACATATACTTTTAAATGATAAAAATTTTCCTATTGTTACTTGTGTCAAATATTTAGTTTTATACATGGACAAGGCATATAAATGAGCTCTTCGGAAAATGTCAAAGTGCCCTGAATATCGTGAGAATGATTACGATGTGGTTCAGATTTTTTAATTTCAAAGAACATCTACAGAGCTTATATTAGAACATAACTAGAATACAAGGAAACCAACAAACAAAAGTCGTATGGGAAACACGAACGATTCAGAGAAAACATAGGGGCAGGCCGGCCATAGCATGGGAAATTAAGGTAACTAAAAACCTGAAGGAACTGAATGAATTGAAGGGAAGGAAGAGGCAAAGACTAGGACGGAAGGGGCAAAATCTATATACAATTTTGAGATAAAATGTATCTGATATACCAATGTACACCTTGACACATTACTGTATATCAAGGTATCCGATTAATAAATACTAGAATATGATTGCCCACTCTTCGGTAATACAAATATGAATAACCTTGGGCGATCTGAAATCACGGAAAATAAAGTTGTTCTCTGGGTTGGTGTTATGAGATCCACTAAGCTAAACGCATTACTAATAGAAGCTAGAGAATTAAACCCTCAACGGATTAGTCTTAGCAAGGATCCACGAGTAAGTTCACCAGAAACGGCAGTCACTTAGGAAAACGTTGAAGTTGTGCACAAGATCATCAACGAAGATCGACATGTGATATATCGGCATATTGAAGCATTATTAGAGATTTCAGAGACCTTAATTCAAAAAGTTTTGCATAAAGAATCGTTTGTAAAGAAATTAATTTCCCGTTGTATACCGCATTTTTTGATGGAAGAAAGCAGATAGGTTGAACTGGTGTCAAAAACTTTAGACCGCTTCAACGTTAGAAACTCTAAAAACATGTACAACATTGTTAATGGTGAGAAATTTTGGATTTACTCATACGATCCAGATAATAAACGCCAGTCGTCTGTTTTGGTGTTCCAAGGTGAAGAAAAGCCGACAAAAGTCACCCGTTCTCGAAGTGTCTCCAAAAAGATGGCGCCACATTTGTCCCGAAAGCAAGTTATGTACCAACAATTCCTCTATAAGATCAAAGAACTGTTGCTACCGATTGAATACAACCATTTGTTTGCCACAAGTCATCACTGAGCTTTGAATAACCAACCCCATCCTCTACCAAGGCAATGCACCTTAGTCCCAACGATTGTTCCAGTCGTCAGAAGGAGCAGTCGATGCCTTCAAAAATGTAATTTGGCTGTACCAGCAAACGAGTGGAACAGCTGCTTTCAGAGTCGATTCGAGCGTATGCAAGTGCATTAATCTTCGTGGAGAATACTTCGAAAAACAATGAAGTCTTTAAAAGCTATCTGGGGCTTTATTTCAGTTTTATATGCAAAGCGTAAAAGACAACTCATGTATATGTGGGGAATTGCCAGTAACCCTCAATGTGATGATATGTTGGGATTTAGAGCAAACATTAGATCAAGAAGAAAGTTGCAAAGAATGATATTTTGGATGCTACTTCCATAATTTTCTTAGCTTTTTAATAAATGTTAGGTAAATATAATTAAGTGTTCCACCCTAAATAAATCAGCAAAGTATTTTCATAAAAATTAAGAATGTATATTCGACATAATAAGTTGCGAATTATGCTTCCGCATTTTTTGCATTTCAATAGTTTAGAGTGCCTTTTCAGTATCAATTTTTTCGTCAATAAATAACTTCATCCGAAAGCAAAATCCAGCAGCAAGTTTCGCGAAAACTTTTTATGAAAAAGAAGCCGGGAGTATCCCCTAGGTGAGTGTAACACTTGAACTATAATAAATCAAATGGTAGAGAGATTTTCTTCTACACCGGTACCTCTACTCCTAAGTTTGAGTTCGTCGAGAAAGGATGTCGGTGTATTGTTGTTTACTCTTTTTTTTTGTAATGCAGCTGAAGTTTCTTCATTCCGGAGTTTAATGATGAGCTTCTTTTCCACGGGATTTTTTCTTTTTTTCTTTTATCCGCAGACGTCGACAATCATGACACTTTTTAAATGGCAATGTACCGTTGTCAGTGGCCGTTCGGGAAACGTGCCGCGATTTATTTAATTCGAAAATGCGGTTTCTACGTCTGACACAAGATGGATGGATCGCATAGAACGAACCGTCATGAACTTTTTTGTCATCTTCTCACTTTATTTATCAAATTCCTCTTTAATTCAAAAAACAGTCCGATTGTTGCGTGTGTAAATGGTCCACATGCTCTAGAATTCGTTTCAATTAGAAACAATTTCGCATACTACACTCCTTCTTTACAATTTACGTTGATTTTACGTTGAGTTTTTGTACAATGTACAAATACAGTGTTTCAAAAAGAATATACGTATTTCGAATGCACGTATTTATTAAATTTTAAGACATACTTTACACACATAGTTACGAACCTCTTAAGCTCAGATTACAGATATTCAATATGTCCTCCATCAGCGACACGAACAATATCACATCGATACTCAAATTCCTCCCATACTCGGGCAAGCATGTCCTTCGTCACTGATGTTATGGTAGTACGGATCCGGTTCTTCAACTCTTCCAGGTTCTGTGGGAGTGGTGGCACATAAACGTTGTCTTTAACGAAACCCCACAGGAAGAAGTCACGGGGTGCCAAATCCGGTCCCGTGGAGCCCAGCTGAGAGATGCTAAGTCGCCAGCCCTTTGACGACTAATCCAACGGTTCGGTAGAGTTTCATTCAGATATACACGCACTTGGTGACTCCAGTGAGGGGGTGTCCAGTCTTGTTGAAAAATGAAGTTGTCTTCGTGCAGCCTCGGAAACAACCAGTTTTGTAACATAGCGAGATACTGCTGACCGTTAACCGTGTTTCCATCAAAGAAGAATTGGCCGTAAACAGATGATCCGGATATCGCACAAAACGCATTGATTTTAGGCGAATCTCGTACATGTTCAATGGCTGCATGTGGATTCTGTACACTCCAAATTCGAACATCGTGTATGTTTACCAGACTACTAACATGGAAAGTCGCTTCATCACTGAACACGATGCGTTGTGCGAAAGTGTTATTATTGTCAATAGCATCATGAATCTCGTTACAAAATGCCACACGTTTTCGTTTGTCATCAGAACGCAGAGCTTGTAGCAGCTGTAACTTGTACGGCTTCATAACCAACCGACGTCTCAGAACATGCCAAACTGTTGTTGTAGGCAGTCGCAACTCCTGGCTGGCACGACGAGTTGAATTGAAGGATTACATTGGAAAGCGGTTTGAATTCGTGCAGCATTTTCTTCAGAAACCCGAGGGCGACCAGGACTCTCCTTTATATACACATCCTGTATCTACAAACTGTCGATACCATCTGCGAATGCTCCACCCATTCGGAGGATTAATTTGGTAGCTCAACCGGAAACGTCTTTGCACTGTAATCACGGAATTACACTTCGTAAACTCGAGAACACAAAATGATTTCTACTGCTTAGTAGCCATTTTAAACATATGTATGACGGCTACCAAGGAAAACAAAAGACAACTGACGTTTAGCGGCTATTAAATAATCTAGACTCTGCATTCGTTTCTCCAATAGTCGAGGTTAGGCGCATCGATCGACAGTTTGGACAAAATAATACTTTGTAATACGCATATTCTTTTTAAAACACGTTGTATTTTAAATAACTTAATAAGTCATTCTTACCATAAATTTTGGCTGGGTATCTTACCGCTATTTAAGACGCTAGACCTCCTGATGTGGTCTTTTCGATAGCGTCGAAGTTGTACCAAAACAATTGTTAGAATTCTATTAAATTTGTGGAACAGTTAGATTTTTGACTTATTTAAAACCAATTCGATCAATAACTCAAGAACTGATACGAAAGTATTTCTTTCCGACTTGAATATTTTGAATTTTTAGTGTCAACAGTTGGAATTATACCTTTATACTAGAACTTGTTATGTTTCGTACCACGGTTTTAATTTCAATTGCTTTATTGTTTATCAAATGCTCCACAAGGATAAAATCTTAGGTCATTACACTTTTGCATTTACATAAATGATCTCTTGACCGTATTTTACATAACTGCGACATTATTACATGCAACGTACCACTATCCATACAGAAGTGTACTCGTCCGTGCTTGACACATTCACTTCTGTCAGCGAGAAAATCATAACTGAGAATCGAGAATGTTTGTGGACCTTTATTTATTCGGTTACTCGTTATTTTAAACTGAATTTAAATTCGTGATAAAGAATGCGTATCGAGCCAAAATAAGTATGTGCAAAAAGAAAAGCTAAATACCTTGAAATATAGTATGACTAGTAAAAAACGACATTACTTGTATGAGCAGTTACAAACTTTAAAGAGAAGAAGCATAAGAATTGCATTATAAATAAGTAAAAAGCGAATTATTATCAGCCTCGCCACTTAATAGACACACCCCGTATATCTACACTTCGCAGTATAAGTGCGTGAAAACTCGCATATTATGTCTCGATATTATGAGGTGTCAATATATAAATTTCGCTGAATCGCACGCCGGGCATAGGGCGTGTAGGAAATAGCCGTTTACCCGAACTTTTTGCAAGTTTACAGGGGAATCTATTGCCGACCGTTGACCGTATTCTCACTACAAATATGAACGAATTGTACGAATTTACGGTTTCGGAAGGCCAGCAGCACACACATCTCGACATTCTTCCAGCGAATGATATTGCTGCTGCACCGGTTTTCGTGCGGGCCAAGAGGTGGTATGTCGTACTGCTGGACCTGACATTTGAGATATTTATGGAAGCTTTAACTCTTCCCGCCGGTGAACTTCATTCCGACTCTGGGAATACCCCTTTTTTATACTAACGGTTTTAGGTAGGTACAAGCGCCACTGCAGAAAACATACTTTATGGACCTTTGGGAATTCGTTACGTGTAATTTCTTTTAAAGAACGACCGCAAAAAGGTGCAAGTGATAGACATTGCGAAGATTAAAATTACGATGGAATACTGGAGTTTATTTTCCTTGAACTTTTGAAATTCTTTAAACCAATTTTATAGTTTATGTTAGTTTGAAATTTTAATCAATTTAATACATAAAATAATAAATAGTCCAGAGTAAAAACCTTATTTCCACAGTCCTTCCTTAACATACTATTATTTGCTAATGAATCTTAAAGTACTGTGAAGATAATGTTAATAAATTGTCTTTATATTTTGTAAAGAGTAAACTAGAAACAACATAAACTTGACCCAGATGCTTCTGGAATTTTAACCCTTAAATTGCTGTCTAAATGTTGCTAAATTAATCAATTTAATTATTATTCACATGCTTCATAATTGTTCCTTCTGTTTCACTCATAAACATCCGTGTTCAAGAAAGGAGAGCGCTCAAACGGCAATAACTATACGAGGGTAGTTTGACAAGTAGTGGGAATGGAAAAGAAAAACGAATTTTTTAAATACAAAATAATTTTTATTTTTCAATATATTCTCCTAAAAGAGCAATACATTTATTCCAACGGTGCTCCAATGCCCTTATGCCATATCTAAAATGCGATTCCGGACACCTTGCAAAATACTCATTTACCAAGATGATAAGCTCGTCGTTAGACGAAAATTTCTTTCCACCTAGTGCCGTTTTCAATTTTGGAAAAAGGTGGAAGTCGGAAGGGGCTAGATCCGGCGAATATGGCGCATGCTGTACTAATTGGAAATGCAACTCGTGGATTTTTACATCGCAACTGTGCTGGTGCGCGAGGGAGCGTTGTCTTGGTGAAACAGAATCTTTTTCTTTGCCATTCCTGGCCGTTTAGCACGAATCTCAACATTTAATTTTTGTAGAAATTCTGCATAATATTGCCCGTTTATTGTGGCACCTTTCTGAAGGTAATCAATGAGCAACATGCCCTTTGAATCCCAAAAAACTGATGCCATCACCTTGTTTGGCGATAAAGTGGTTTTCGCTTTCTTCGGAGGTGCTGAACCACGTTCTAATCATTGTTTCGACTGTTGTTTAGTTTCGGGTGTACTGTAGTGTATCCAAGTTTCATCGCAAGTAACAAATGACCCATAAAAATCAACCGGATTCCGCTTATAAAGGTCCAAACACTCATTGGAAATGCGCAAACGAGTGAACTTTTGACCAGTAGTAAGCAATCGCGGCACCCATCTTGCCGAAAGCTTGGAAAGGCCCAATTCTTTCGTTAAAAAAAATTACCATTAACAGCAGTTACTCCTGGAGCGTGTTCAAAAGAGATTTCTGAAATACTTGTAGGATTGATGGATATTATCCTGCCTTTGGTACGGCATATGAGGGTCTACTTGCTAAACATAATTTGTTATCCCTTTGTATAAGCAGAGAGAAAGCTAGTGGTGGTTTTCTTTATAAATTAATAAATAATTTTATTGATTCTACTGAGTTATTGTTTCAAATTGATTTTCTCGTACATTTCCTTTTTCTTGGTGATGCTTCTAGTACCATGAAGGAGTAACAGTCATTAACGTGGTTGGTAGGCTTCCCCCAAATCATGGACAGAATAAATGGCATTGCTCGTATCTTGTTACTATGCAGGAGTATACGTGTGGAGTCCAGTCTTCCTCTTGGTATGAATTATATGCTTCCTGCAATTACGCTAATGGTCTTTCTTATGCAGCAAATGTCACTTCTTCGCAAATATAAGAGGAGTTATTAGCACTCTTCAAGTAGTCAAGATGTAATGCCATACTGAATTTATATAATAAAACAACTTGTATATGATAGGGCTTCGCAACGGATATGGACGAAATGAAAGGAAATCACTAACGCTGTGACGCGTCGCGCTTATAAATAAAGTATTGCTTGAGATCAAGCAATAGTTAATTTATAAACTATTTCCTTGATCTTAAGCAATAGTTTATTTATAAAAGCGACTGCTTAAATACACTCAATGAAGCATTTGATGTCATAACTTCTTTGTACGAAGGGATGACAAAATATAACGCAAAATTTTTTCTTACTAAATTTGCAATAGCGGACAAAACATTAACATCATTAAATTCATTCAGAACTGGATGCTTTCAATCCAGTGTAATTAATAAACATAGTACCATATCTTGTTCATAACTACTGTACATTAAATTCTGAAACTTTACTTTGATAAAGTAAAAATAAAATCATTCCATAAAAATAAAATGTATTCACAGGAAATGTTTTCATCAGCGGAAAGTAACGCCATATGCTCTTGTTCATTTGAACGTTTTTTTTTGCAAAGCCATAGTGGAAAACGTTTGAAGTTTCAAGATTTTTTTTTATACAACAAAACTATCTCCGACTATAATAGACACACGTCCATTCACAGCGTCACTTTACAACTGAAAATTTCCAGAGAAAATGTGCATGTGACTTTGCAATTTCCGGTGCTTTACACTCATATATATGTCGATATAATGCGTACAGAAAGTAATATACTTAACTAAGCATAGCAAAACTAATTCTAGAGTTTAATAGAAGTCTGCTCATGGCATGATATTACTTAAGATTCTAATTATGAAGCAATCTTTGTCGTACGTATATACTAGTTACGATATTAATGTCTGATAATAATAATCTTTATTAAAAAATAGTAATAATTGTTTCGCCAACACTGAGGCTTTTTCAAACTAAACAAATAAGTAAGTTACTTAAGAAATATGACGTATATATTGCTTTTCAAAGTTAACAATACGCTAGAAAGATTAATTTAAAACAACAAAGACAAAATCAAAAAATCCGACAAATTATGAGTCTATAAGCTTTCTTGTGGTGATTGAGCTAAGATATATATCGGTTAAACTGGAAGATTTATGAAAAAATAAGGATATCAGAACAGACGAGTAGTTTTAATCATAACAAAAATGATTCCAACAATGCAGAGTACATTTAAATACTTGTAATCGCTCGTTTAATTCGGAGTTCACTATTCCATATTCAGAAAATAAAGGGATAGAGTTATCATTACTTGAAATTCTAGAAGCTAACAAACATAAAAAAATGCAATAATTTATTAAACGACCGAGTAGACTTGTATATTTCTCCACTGTTAAACATATTTCCTTGTAATTGTCTATCACCCCCAACCTGAAAATAGTTTAGTTGAATAGAATTTACTCCGTTTGTTTTAGATATGCATTTTAGTCTGGAGTTTAGTTTGTTGGCAAAAGAATTGGTTACTATTTTTTAATAAACATAATTTTTGAAAATCACACACCTGTGTTTTGTTCTTAATTTTCTTTCGAATATAAAGTATGTTACAAATTTCGCGGTTTTTTTAAAGAATAAATAAAACACATAATTTGCATTCACTTTCAAAAACCTTTTATTGGTAATTGAAGTATCAGTTATGACATTTATATGCGAAAAATAATATCTGCCAAATGGCCTCCTCTTGCAACTCCACAGACGTCCACTCTTTTGTTAAAATTTTGAAATAATTGAGGCACTATTTCACCAAGGACAGGAATGATTTCATCTTTCAAAGCAGGAATTGATTGTGGATTGTTTTTATAAACCTGACTTTTCACATAACCCCAAAGAAAATAGTCCAACTGTGTCAAATCACATGATCTGGGTGGCCAATTAACATCACCGTCTTGAGATTACACGTCCGGGAAATTTTTCTTTCAATAAATCAATTGATTCGTGTGCAAAGTGAGGTGTAGCGCCATCCTGTTGAAACCACATATCCTCTAGATCAATATTCATTAATTCAAGCCACAAAAATTCGGTTATCATCCGACGATATCGATCACCATTGACAGCTACAGCTTCACCAACAGCATTTTCAAAGAAGTAAGGTCCAATTACATCACCTGACCATAATGCATACCAAACAGTAACTCGTTTACGATGCATAGGTTTCTCATGAATAATTCGTGGATTTTCCTCACCCCAGATACGGCAATTTTGTTTATTAACATAGACACCAAGTTCAAAATGTGCCTCAGAGGAAAACGTTTTTTGGGAAAAATCAGCTGGCTGTTCATTGATGAAATTGACAAATGAACGACCTTTTAAATGATCTAATGGCTTCAGTTCCTGTGTTATTTGAACCTCATAGGCCTTCAGAGCTAAATCCTTGTGTAAAATACGCCATGTTGTTGATCCACTAAGTCTAAGTTGTAGAGAACAACGTCTAATGGTCATTTCAGGATCCTCAGAAACGCTTTAACGAACCAAGCCAATATTTTCTTGTGAACGACCATTACGACTGTATTTTTCACTTTTTTGATCTTCCACGGAACCGGTCTCTTAAATTTTTTTAATAATTCGTCCAATAGTTGTTTCAGATGGACGATTATGTAAACCATAAAATTCACGTAATTTTCTAAAAACTCTTCACAGAACGCTGATTTTCATAAAGTAATTCAACAATTTGAACGTGTTGATATACCGGGTACGAAGCCATTTTTATAAATGTCATACATCACACTTTTTAAATGTTCACATACCCAGACAAATTCAGTGCGCCATCTATATTTTATCTATTCTTAAAAAAACCGCTCAATTTGAAATAGCCTTTATATTCCGTTTGTGTCAGATATACCTTTTAGTCTGGAGTTTCATTGGCGAAACAATTGTTACTATTTCTTAATGAAGATAATTTTTGAAAATCACATAACTGAGTTTTGTGCTTAATTTTCTTTCGAATACATTAAATGTACTTATCAATGTTTGAATATTTGAATACGTTGTTTATTAATCTAACAAAGAGAATATTATTCTAGAGTGTTCCAAACGAAATGCCTTGCTTATTCTACAGGGTATCTTTACACTACTGCCCTTTTTAAGAGAAGAAAACGTTAAAGCAACGAAACATAGTAGGCCGCAAATGCTCCTTTTAACTATACATACGAACGGCGTATAAAAAAATTTTTAAAAGAGACTGCGTTTCCAAGGACACGCATTTTAAAAAAGCTATGGGACAACTGAAACCAACGCAACAAACGGTTAATAGATAAGCCTGCATGTTAAAATATACACGGCCAGTTAAAATCCTTCCTAGTATGATGAAACACAAATTAACATTACAATTCACTAATGCAATTTTTATCTTCTATTGCCTATATATTTTATGTCTATATGCACTTATTTCGTTCTAATATAGGTGGTCTCCGTTTCACCAATAGCGTTGATTCGTACACTCACTAATAATTCACTCTTGAATAATACAAAATTAACTACACGCTGCCTATGGACCTCCGCTAACAAGGATCAATATATATATATATATATATATATATATATATATATATATATATTTCGCAATGCTTGCAACTAATTCTTCCTTGAAGTGACTGTTACTCTTAATGTCGGACTGCACACATGCTAACCGATTATTAGGTTTTTATATAAACTTGGATTTTATAACAAACTCCACACATAAAGGGTTTACCCATTGTCCACACACTTTCGGGTCCTTTCTGTGGATGGATAATTGTTTCATTATATTCACACGGCTCACAATTGCATACCCTTGATTCATATCCTATAACACATCATAAACGGAGGCAATATACATAATAAATGCGATAGCTATACATTGAATAGAAATATACTAAAATATAATTAAAGGATTATATAAAGTAGAATAAAAAATCATTAGAATTTAATGAAACTACAGAGTGATATAAAAATGGGAAAAGCCTATAATATAAATAAAATGAATATAAATGTACGTCTGTATTATATTTGTATATTCTTTTATAATTAAAACTTTTCTGGGACTTTAGTAATAATAACATGTTAAGAACTTCATTCTCAGAATTAATATCTACATTTATATTTGGAAAATACAAATTAAGCACAGCATTTTTGTTTAAATGGAATAGAAGTGAAAATATTCTTTGCAAACAATTAACTCGATTTGATTTTCAATAAAAGAAGAACTATTTTATAATTTAATGCCAGATAGTGTTAACAAGAAGAGGACAATTAAGTTTTACAGTATGTAGTAGAAGTTGATCATAAAAATTTTCGAAAATATACGCACTTAATTAATAACTAAGTATTTGCAAAAGCACTTCCTGTATTTTTTTGCAAATCTTAAAAATTTCTGCGCCCTTTTTTTAAGAACACCCCCGTGTATTGTTACTGTTTCATTATTTACCGTTATCGTAATATTTGCAAGGGTTGCAAAATTCCATCTCGGATTACAAAACCGTTACATTCGGAGTACGTATAGATGGCAGTCACGTTCTAAACTTTATTCCACTCGTAAAAATAGTGTTCTATAAGGATCGCCAATCTCATAAACAATTTGGGTTTCGAAGTAAATCTGAATATGGTATCGAACTTTTACAACGTATCATATTCACTTCCCGAACGACGAACGTGTTTTATATCCTGAAAATCCGGATGGATTTTTACGACGCCCGTAAAACGAGGTGTGTATAATTTTTATCGGCATCCGATCAGGACGTTATTAAATTTTTCTGAGTGAAATTTATGGGGAGGAACTCTTCTAATTGTTGCCATCTTTTCAACTCGCCTACTTGCTACCATATGTCAGCTGTATTGACATTAAATTTTCGGACTTTCCTTTTGCGCTTCTTATAGTTAAATGTTATTATGATTATGGCTAGTTGATAAAAATGTGTGCGGAAATTCTTATTTAATACTTCAGTTTTTATAAGCAAAGTTGTCATAATTACGTATGTATGCATAGCATTCAGTAAGAAGGTATACAATGAGTCACGGTGATTTTCCTAAACTTAACATCAATTCTTGTTAAGGAATTTAATGATCTTTAACATAATAATTTTCTAGGATAGTACAACAAATAGTTGTGTCAAGGAATTCAACGCAATTGTTTTGCAATTAATAAATTTATTTCTTGACATAGTCTTCTTGTAAATTCATACACTTAGTCCAGCAATGTTCCAACTTTTTTAGGCCATCCAATTAATAAGATTTGTCAAACTCTGCAAAATAGGTCTCTGTTTCAGCAAGGGCAACCGCTTTCCGCCAAGTCACACCAAGTTTTGACAAAGAAAGAAGGCACAAGAAAGTAAATCTGGCGTATATGATGGACGGGGCATAAATTCGTACTGTAAGTCGGCTAGTGTTGCTGTCGCAATTGCTGATGAGTGAGCATTATCATGATAGAGAATTTTTCCTTCGCTAGGTGGAGCATTTTTCTCTTTAGTTCAGTGTCGAATCGGTCCAATAAATAAGCATAATATTGATCTTCGCTTCTCCAAATAATCGATTATAATAATACCTTGCGAATCCTAAAGTATCATCGCCATAACTTTTCCGGCTGATGAAATCGTTTTTGCATTCTTTGGTGCACGTTCGCCGGGAAAAGTCCATTGCGCAGACTGACCATCGACTTGTGACGTATAATGATGTACCCGTGTCTCATCCAGAGTTACATAGCGCCACAGAAACCCACTCATATTGCGTCTTAAACATTGCTTTGATGTTATCACGTCATTCTGTTTTTTGTCAACCGTATATATAAGCACCTACCTTGCCCATAAGTTTTTTCGCACTTAATTTTTCATGGAGGATGTTTTGCACACGTTCAATTGATATATTAATCACTTTATCAATATCTATCTTCATCTCGCGGCCTGTTAACATCAGATAATGCACTTTATTAATATCGTCTGTAGTCTCGGTCCGTCTGTAATCTCCGTATAAAAGGAGTGTCTGACGGTAGCCCTCGGGAGGTGCATGGTCCTTGTAAATTGCATCCAATCTCTCTTTGATTCCTGTGTCTTTCTCCATCGGAGTTTCTGATGGCAGTCCTTGGGAGGTGCATAGTCCTTATAAATTGCACTCAACTTCTCTGTTTATCTTTCCCCATCGGGAAAAAATGAAATCGAATCGGGGACCGGTATACTTTGTCCATGATTTCACAAATACATAAACTTGCTCATTCTCTCAACAGCTCTCAAAACAATATTACTCGATGAATCTCTCTGAAATTTTGACAGATGTCAACTAAAGAATAGTGCTACAGTGGGTAATTCAGATCTTGACATAAAGTGCCATCTGTCCCCAAGCATGTGTACTTCTTGTACCATCCTTTTACTAGGTGGGGAACTTTAAAACTCAACAAAAATAAAAGAAATATAACAAAAAAAAATTACTGCCACAAATTTAACATTGCAACTTGTCTTTTAAAATATAATAATCCAAAGTATTAATGTCTGAAATTACGTCCTGTTCAATGTGTAATTCTCTTTGTATGCATTCTGCTAGTCTGTCATTGAGGTTCCATATTTCTAGCAGGAACATCTCACCAGGGATACCACGAAATTCGTCTTGAATTCTTTGTTTTAATGCATTCAGTGTCTGTGGCCGGGTCATGTTTACCCGATTCTTAAGACAATACCAAAAGAAGAAGTCGGACAAATTCTGTAGTCCTGGGAGCCAGAGTGTGTCACCGAGTCTTGGGACGACACGGTTACTGAACAATCTCTACACAGCTCTCATTAATTGTCTTGTAGTGTGCGTTCTGGAAACTTGTTCTATAAAAGATTGTCGCATCCCACCATATCCGACAATCACGTGTCAAGAAGTTGCACACATCGTCAACTTCTTGCTATAAAAATAGAATTCATG
Source organism: Dermolepida albohirtum (assembly GCA_031893035.1). NCBI lineage: Eukaryota > Metazoa > Arthropoda > Insecta > Coleoptera > Scarabaeidae > Dermolepida > Dermolepida albohirtum. The sequence continues at coordinate 305,516 of JAVIWB010003261.1, read as the reverse complement.
TAGTTCATTACGGTTATTACCTGCTCAGTAATGATAGTTCTACTTCTTTGCCAAACCTGTGGACTAAAATAGGTCTTGCTTGACATCCACAGCTTTTCTGCAAAGTCAGTGTCCTTGTTTATATTCGTCATAATTTCTTGAGAGAATTATAATCGCAATTGCTAATTAAAGGCCTTTAGTTATTGTAAAACATTTTTGTAGCTGTTGACTGTACCACTACTACATGTTCTCGCTTTTTCATTCAATACATTCGCGTGTTGTTCGAGAGAGGGTGGCAATGTTTTTTCATTTTTCTGTATCGAAAAGGTACGTTAAAGTCTTCAAAAGAATCGTCCGTTAATAACACAAGTTTACCTGATGATGAATGAATCTCTGAAACATATGTGGTAAACAGGGTGTTGTTAATATTTCAATGATTCATTTTAACATTCATTTATTCGGCAAATCACTGAGATGGCAAGTGTTTGTTTATACACGCTCTGGGGACTTTGTTGCCGACCAGCGAGATAGACGCGTTCTCGCTTTTTCATTCAATACATTAGTGTGTTGTACGAGAGAGAGAGAAGGGCAAGGTTTTCTCATTACTACATGGTTATTAAATTACTAAATCAGAAGTTAGCCCAAAGTAACCCAAAATTGTCATTACGCATATTAAAAGTTTCAGTTTTTTTTACGTCAGTCGTTACATTACAATAACGTAGAAACAGTTTAACCTAAATGTAATAAACAGAATTATCAGCGACGTTATTTACGTTTCTAAATTGAAATATACATAAAAGAAACAAATTACTTTTTAAATTATTCTGAAATAAATTTAAAAATTTACTTTTTTATAACTGGAATAATTAATATCTCCTATGCTTTGAAATAATCAAATCTAATTCTTATTTTACGATTTTCCCCAAATTCTTTATTAATTTTTTGAGACTAACTGAAAATTTTACTTATTATGAATTATTTAAACATGCTCGTTGTATATTTACTTGTTTTGTATAGTTTTAAATCTTTAAAAACTCTGTAGGCAGTAGGGTAAAATATGGATTAAAATTGGCAAATAAAAAATGAGTGTTAACGCCGGCAAACTTATCACTTACCCAACATATTTATGGGCTTGAGCATTTTTATTATCCATCACAAAACCGTATCTACTTCAAATCTCACGATGCTTTATGATGTACGTGTTGCTAGTCTTTTTTGTTTTTCTCTTTTTGTAAAATTAGTATCATTTGTTGTCGCACTGTTCATTATGTACTTTGCTTTTGTTAATTATTAATACCATTATTATTTTTAATACCAGAGCTTCATATTATTTGTGACTGAAAGAAAATTCCAACACATTCGAACGGCTCTTTCGATATTTCGTTTTAAGACACATAATCATCTTTCTCCTTGAAGATTCTCTTCTGTTTTAAAGATAATATTCCGCCACTCCGAAATTAATTACTAATTATACTGTTTCATAAAAGTTTAAATTAATGTATTTAAAGTACAAGTTTTCATACTTCGCATTATAAAATCTACTAACTTTAATTTATCACAAGTACAAAGTTTAAAATGGTTTATTCAAAATTTTACTCATTTAAGTGAGATATAAACGAACACCCAGACGGAATAAAAGACGCAAATGTAACTGGATGTAATTTTCATGGGAAGTACATTTGCTAAATTTAAGTTCACAGCTGGAAAAAGGACGAAATAGCGATATAATACCAACGTTAAATATTGAATGTTTCAGATACACTCTCACAGTAGTTTCACAAAGCCGAAACATGGACATTATGCTGTTCCGACTCTACGCTTGTTCGTAGTTTAAAATACTTTATTTAGAGGAAATTCGATTGTTTGATATTTGCCTAGGATATTTCTAGTTTTCGATTTTGTCGAATGCTCTATTCTTTAACTAAGAGTCTATAATATTAGTACATAGAACACAGAAAATTTAGAACGTTTGTAGGTTGTTATAAGATATAAAAATCTTTTCCAAAATTTTTAGACATAATGAAGTTTGCAAAAAAATCTTGCTTTCACTAGAGTGTAGATTTTGAAAATCAATTGTTTAGAATTCGGGAGTTATTCACTTTTAAACCACACACTGGATGAGTATCTCCTTCTGCGTGCAAGTCCCTTGCTTTTTCATTCAATATATTCGTGTGCTGTACGGAGGAGGGAGGCACTGTTTTTTCATTATTTTTCTGTATCGAAAAGGTAGGATAAAGTCTTCAAAGGAATCGTTCGTTAATAACACAAGTTTGCCTGACGATGAGTGAATCTCTGAAACATACGAGTATGTGGTAAACAGTGTGTTATTAATATATGAATGATTCCTTTTAACATTCATTTATTCGGCAAATCGCCGAGAGAGCAAGTGTCTATTTATATACTCTCTGGGAACTTTGTTAGCTCAAAACTGTTATTACGCACGTTAAAAGTTTCAGTTCCTTTTGCGTCACTTACTATATTATAATACGAGGGTAGTTTGACAAGTAGTGATAATGGAAAAGAAAAACGAATTCTTTAAATACAAAATAATTTTTATTTTTCAATATATTCTCCTAAAAGAGCAATACATTTATTCCAACAGTGCTCCAATGTCCTTATGCCATTTCTAAAATGCGATTCCGGAAGGCTTGCAAAATACTCATTTACGAAGATGATAAGCTCGTCGTTAGACGAAAATTTCTTTCCACCTAGTGCCGTTTTCAATTTTTGATAAAGATGAAAGTCGGAAGGGGCTAGATCCGGCGAATAAGGCACATGCGGTACTAATTGGAAATGCAACTCGTGGATTTTGGACATCGTAACTGTTCTGGTATGCAAGGGAGCGTTGTTTTTGTGAAACAGAATCTTTTTCTTTACCATTCCTGTCCGTTTAGCACGAATCTCAAAATTTAATTTTTGTAAAAATTCTGCATAATATTGTCCCTTTATTATGCACATTTCTGAAGGTAATCAATGTGCAAAATGCTCTTTGAATCTCAAAAAATTGATGCATCACCTTGTTTGCCGATAAAGTGGTTTTTGCTTTTTTGGAGGTGCAGAACCACGTTCTAACCATTGTTTCGACTGTTGTTTAGTTTCGGGTGTACTGTAGTGTATCCATGTTTCATCGCAAGTAACAAATCGCCTACAAAAATCAACCGGATTCCGCTTATAAAGGTCCAAACACTCATTGGAAATGCGCAAACGAGTTAACTTTTGATCAGTCGTAAGCAATCGCGGCACCCAGCTTGCCGAAAGCTTGGAAAGGCCGAATTCTTTCGTTAAAAGTGGCGTTCTGTTGAAATGTTTATCATGTCTGCTATCTCTCTCACTTTGAGTCGTCGATCTTGCGTAATAATATTATGGATTTTTGTAATCACCGCACGATACTCTGCTTTTTCCATTTTAACAAAACGACGTGTTGCTTCTTTTTCAATCACCTGTCAAAAATAAACTAATCAACCGATTTATCTAAATATCGGAATGTAAACATACAAATAGGCAACCTAAATTACAGTGTATTTGTTTTACCAATTAGAGCGCCACATATGTGACATTCTCACTACTTGTCAAACTATCCTCGTAAGATAGAAACAGCATAACCAAAATGTAATAAACAGAATGATCAGAAATGCTATTTACTTTTCTAAATTGAAATATGTATAAAATAAACTAAATACTTTTAAGTTACTCTGAAATGAGTTTAAATATTTACTTTTTCATTACTGAAATAATTAATATCTTCTATTCTTTGAAAGTGGTGGGTGAGTGAGTTTAGGGATCTTGGTGTAATTTTTGACTCACATTTCACCACAGTTTTCGGCCACAGTTCACTAATGTGTGTTCAGAAGCCTGCAAATCGCTGGGGTTTGTATTCCGCATCTCCAAATATTTCTGCGATCCTGATGTATTGAAGTCCATATACTATGCTTGAAAGTTTTAAATCTCCTTTCCTTCCAGATTAGTGGTGCTTACCCACAAAGAGGTGTGTCGCAGGGGGAGTTGCTTCTTGAGCATAATATGTCCTCTTTGCATGACAGGAGGGCTGATCTCTGTGTAAGAAAATACTATACAATTTAGAAACACCTTGCTATTATTAACATATGTACACACTAAATTGTAGCAGGCCCAAGGTTGATCCCTAGGGAACAACAATGGATGTAGTAAGAAACTTGACGTATCATCTTCAAAAATGGCGATATGGCATATACATACATACATTTAGATCCCCTGATTTAGCGGTGAGAAATTTTTTTAATGGGTCTACTTAAAAACTCGCGTCTTTATAAATAAACTTGAAACTTTGGGCGCATTGAAATCCAACATTGGAAGGAACTGTTAGGAGGGTAGTTCCAGAAGTACCCGCCTTGACTGAATGACTGTGGCAGGAAGTACCGACCATATAAGGCTCAAATTTGAAGTTTGACGACGCTACGTTCTTTAGCAATAGTTCGACAGCCATCAATAATGATTTCTCTCAGTGAATTTGAAAACATGAAAAAAAAATTGGCTGTCGTTGTGTGATACAATACTTTCGTTTGAAACGTATCAGTCCAACGAATATCAATGCCCAACGATATCGTAAAAAAAAGAAACGCCGACCTAATAAAGTTTACTCTCCCACGGTTTTAGCAATGCATAAGCAATTATTAAATTTCAAAACGAAATATCAACAAAAAGAAATAATTTACTAAGAAGTATGCAAATATATGTATATAAAATTAAATTGATGCAAAAATACTATTAATCGGGAATTGAAATAAACGTTACAATAAAGCAATGCGAATATACACAAATAAACTGAATAAACATACTATGCAGGGTTTTCGGAATGCAAAAATTCTATGAAGTAAATACGTAGGGTGAAAATCAAGCTGTAATAACCTATCTCGATACTTTTTAATCATAGCTGGATAAGTTTATAAAAAGTTAGATTTAAGACCTTAATTGCTTTGCAAAGATATTAGGTTCTTATATTTTATTTCGGAGAAAAATTTTAGAATTCTACCCTCAGACACATTGTTATAATAGTTTCTCGTTCACCTTCTTCGCTTGAAATATAGAATAACGGAATCCCTCCCCATACCAAGACGTTACCAATGCACCCTATCATATCAAATCGCATTAATTTTGCATTCAACGTGCATACAAGAATGATATAATGCACTGAGTTCAGTTCGCGCTAACTTCACTTCCCGCTAATCTTATTCAACACGAAACTAGCTTCTAGAATAAGCATATCGTCTCTCTGGGTCTTTTGATCGCCACAAGCCTTCACACATAAATAATTTCCCATTCAAGAAAATACAAATTGTTTATATTCCAAAGTGGCATCCTGCTGTAAGCGTTCCAATTCCATCTAAAAATCACACACATCCATCCTCGCTGGCAGTAAACCGCACAGGCCATACACTCCAGCAAATAACTGAGTTATTTCAACAACGTGACGCGTCAGTACACGTATTGTGCGCATTTGTGCACGTGTACATGGATATATATTTTCAAGTGAGCAGACATTCTCGCCATCACTGATACTTCTAAGCCGCTTAGAGAGAATTGCGATAGTTGTATAGTGTTGTGGTCTCCAGGGATGTAATCCTCTATGGGACGAGTGGTCCACGTTGGCGAATCTAATCTGTGGCCTCCGCTAAAGGAACCATTCATCTACGTAATAGTATACATATATTTTTATAATATAAATGTCCGATAGGAATTAATAACCTTATTCACTTATCAAGCATATTAAATTCAACAAATTTCTTACATTTTATGCATAAATTGTGTGTAAATTTCATAATTGATAATATTTCAATACATATATGCTTTGCACTAAATTTTTTCAGCTAGGTACATACTTGAGAAATTGTATTATAATCATAGATGATGTTTCTTAACAAAAGAACAAAGAAACTTATTGTCATTTTTATTATCTAAGTACTAAATAATACAGTATAGGCTTTTTATAGTTTATTCTTTTTATCATAACATGTATGATGCAAGAACCTAAAACATATTTATTAGAATCAATTTATATGCATTGTTACTAAAGTCGGGATATTTTTCCTGCGGGCCAGGATCGTAATAAGGCGATTGAACGAAAAACCAGACGACTTGCAACGCATGCGTTATTTATATCACCGTTTGTTTTCATAAATAACACACAATCACAGCTGTTGTTGCAAAGTGTAAAATGGATAGCACTGAGAAATTGTACCATGTATAAGAAAACTGCATTTTGAACAAAAACTGACAACTAATTTCACAACTAACACTGGTCAGTGAAATAACTTACAAGTGCAAGTTATATCAAATCTGTCCTTGTGTACAACTTTATTGTATGCAACTACGAAGGTGGTCCGAGAAGTACCCGACCCAACCAAAAAAAAAAACATAAAATTTTGGAAATATATTTATTGTTCAACATAATCTCCTTTCAGCTCTATACTCTTTTCCCAGCGATGTTCAATAAGTTCGATACCCCTTTTATACTAAGAACTGTCTTGCTCCTCAAAATAGCGTGTATTTTTGCCGTAGTTTTCCAGGTGTGACAATGTTTAATTATCTGCTGATGATGACAACTCAGTTGTCGAAATGCGTATACAGAATACGAAAATTAATATAATTCTCAAGTGATTAAGTTAATCAACCACAGGCCCCATCAAAATTACTTTTAATATTCTTTTATTTAATAATATTGACTAGGAATACGTGTTTTTCATTTATAAGTAATACGAAATATAAACGTCATAATACAAATAAGAAAACGCTCTAGGTATGACACAGTATACCGTTGTCAGTTTCAAGACGATCGGTAGTGTCTGCTGAAGAGAGTTTATTGTTGTTGGTATTTCCTTCTTTTTCATTTCTCCTTCCATCACTTTTTCATTAATACGCGCTTGTGTGTTTGTTGGAAAGACAGAATTTCATTCGGAAACAGTCAATTCTGTCTGCACATGGACGTTTAATATCTGTTCACTTAAACCTTTTCTGCTGACAATAGAGAGAACAATGTAACGGAACGTACGAGAAATACAGGTAGTCTTAATTTCTTTATATATTTTTTATTGAATTCTGAGTTTGTTCTTCTTATTGGAGTTGGAATTTTCCAAATAATTTTAAGATATAATAAATTATAAATTTCGCAATTCACTGTTAAACTCTAATATAAAATCTAAATTGAATACACACTTTATATTGAATATTTGCTTTCACTCCTAGCTCCATACTAACCTGTAATTGTTTAAGAAAATTATCGTGAATACTTAACGATTCTTCCTGTGATATAATCCACAATTATTCTAAATTCTAAAGGAATCTTTTGTTCTATTTTTGGTCAGAATAGCTAGGTTATATAAATTAGTCCACCCCACAATATAACATTTAACGAAATAAAATCCAAACACATTACATTTAAAACCTATACTTCTATATTACATATGTTAGTGCTTATTTCAATATTTGACCAAACCTCGATGAATGACCGCCTAAATTCGCTTAAGCATGCTATCGATACAGGCTTTTACTTTGTATTGTAACTTTCTACTATCTTGACAGGCTTCTTGGACATTTTTTGAAATATTTAAATTGATTTGAGGACAAGTAAACAATAGATTTAAGAAAATTCCAAACGTTCTTGATTAATTTAATGTCCTGGCGAAAAGCTTTCTGGACAGATGTCGCCGTGTGGCAGGAAAATCTAATCTTGTATGAACATGGATTTTGCTCAGCGTCTAGTGGAAGGCACCTGAATAGTTTCTGTTGTATTGACATCGGTTCATCGTCCCTCCGACAAAGTGCAAAGATCCTGTTCCAAACAAACCATTGCACGTGTATACCATCACAGCGAAAGGATGTTGGGCGGTGACCGCTGCATATTCCTTTCTAATTTACAGAAAACTTAATTGACACGTTTTTTTATTAACCTCGTATAAGTGCTTTATCATTGAATTTAGAGGAAAGTTGAAAAGGAAAAGTTCTAACGTAGCTATATCCTCTAAATTGCCGTCGAAAGCCAAAACGCACTCTGTGCGTTTACAAAAAGAATATTAACTGTAGAAAATGCAGAAATAGGCTTTTCAATGTACTTTAGTTACGAGGGTAGTTTGACAAGTAGTGGGAATGGAAAAGAAAAACGAATTCTTAAATATAAATACAAAATAATTTTTATTTTTCAATATACGAGTATTCTCCTAAAAGAGCAATACATTTATTCCAACGGTGCTCCAATGCCCTTATGCCATCTCTAAGATGCGGTTCCGGAAGGCTTGCAAAATACTCATTTACAAAGATGATAAGCTCGCCGTTAGGAGAAAATTTCTTTCCACCTAGTGCCGTTTTCAATTTTGTGAAAAGGTGGAAGTCGGAAGGGGATAGATCCGGCGAATAAGGCGCCTGCGGTACTAATTGGAAATGCAACTCGTGGATTTTGGACATCGCAACTGTGCTGGTATGGGAGGAAGCGTTGTCTTGGTGAAACAGAATCTTTTTCTTTGCCATTCCTGTCCATTTAGCACGAATCTCAACATTTAATTTTCGTAGAAGTTCTGAATAATATTTTCCGTCTATTGTGAAACCTTTCTGAAGGTAACCAATGAGCAAAATGCCCTTTGACTCCCAAAAAATTGATGCCATCACCTTGTTTGCCGATAAAGTGGTTTTCGCTTTCTTTGGAGGTGCAGAACCACGTTCTAACCATTGTTTCGATTGTTGTTTAGTTTCGGGTGTACTGTAGTCTATCCAAGTTTCATCGCAAGTAACAAATCGCCTACAAAAATCAACCAGATTCCGCTTATAAAGGTCCAAACACTCATGGGAAATGCGCAAACGAGTGAACTTTTGATCAGTCGTAAGCAATCGCGGCACCCGTCTTGCCGAAAGCTTGGAAAGGCCCAATTCTTTCGTTAAAATGTGGTGTTCGCGTTCTGTTGAAATATTTACCATGTCTGCTATCTCTCTCACTTTGAGTCGATCTTGCGTAATAATATTATGGATTTTTATAATCATTTCCGTAGAAGTCACGATTTTGGGTGCTCCAGAGCGCGCTTCATCAACACAGCTTGTTCTACCACGTTTAAAGTAATTTACCCATCTACTTATTGTGGCGGATGATGGAACAGATTCACCTAATGCTTCCCGTAACTCATCTTTTATTTCAGTAGCTTTTATACCCTTAATTACGAAGTATTTAATCACCGCACGATTCTCTGCTTTTTCCATTTTAACAAAACGACGTGTTGCTTCTTTTTCAATCAGCTGTCAAAAATAAACTAACCAACCGATTTATCTAAATATCGGAATGTAAACATATAAATAGGCAACCTAAATGACAATGCATTTATTTTACCAATTAGACCGCCATCTATGCGTCATTCTCACTACTTGTCAAACTATCCTTTTTTACCTCGTAGTAAAATTGAATATAAATTTTGATTTGGATATCTAACAACATAACGGCGTACTATTTTCTACATAATTTTCTCTAATTGTCGTGTTTGTATTGGTCACATGATTTAATAAAATCAAAATTATCTGGTACATACCCCTTGCATAACTACTCGTAGGTCGCTTTCAAGCTTTCAGGGATTGTGAGCACCATAAAGTCTATACAAATGCCCCGCGTAATGTAAGATTATTGAATTGGTTGGCTTGTGGATTTTGGTTTAAGAAAATATCTTCAAGAAACCTGTTTTAATCTAGAGAAAATATTATTGACTCAATCTAGAAGCTCGTGATGTGTAGTTTCTTGACGATGGATTGTAAGTTGTTTCGTGTGTTTAAATTGTTTGTGGAATTTAAGTTTCCCGACGTGTCGACAGTTTCTCTACTGCCGACTTCGGGGCAGTCCAGATGTGGATTGCTTCTTGGCAAGAAACAACAGTCCTTATTGTGGCGAACAAACAAGAACTCTATGTTATATTACAGGGGCTCAAACTACTATAAAATGATGAAAATTTCTTCGTAATTGCTACTAATTTTATTCATGATATTGTCATCATCACAACAACTCCAAGTTATAGGGGCTCAAACTACTATAACATGATCATCATCATCGTTATGTACGACCTTTTCAACAGCTTATTTTTCCATTTTAGTTCTCAATGAAGATAAATCATTCGTGTAACAGAAGTCATGTTTATTCTTTCTGTTGTGACTGCAATATCAGCAGACATATAGCCAATTCTTCGGCTGATTGCATCATTTGATAACTGCAGTTTATTTCACAACACACATAATTTAAAAATTTCCTTACACGCAGGTAAAAGAAGTTTTTTTCTTACGTCATGCGCCCTTTTATTAATTGGGATCGTTTCTGCTACTTTATAGGAAACAATAAGACTTTTATCGGATATTCTTAGATGCTTCTCCATTTGGTGCGCAAACGTTTTCTAGTTGGACAAAGGATTCAAATATACGGGGTCCGTGGATTTATGGGCAACATAACTGTATATCGATGCCCTCATTACTGTTGACTAATTTACCAAAGTTGAACTATGTCTTCTCCAATCCAAGTGTTGTCGTATTTCCGGTCATTTTTGTTGATTTATTTTCAGAAAATTTCGCCGACTCAGCTAGTTCTGAAACAAAAACTATGATAGACATTCACACAGCTTCCTACTATATATCGTCACATTTTCCCTGTTTTTTAATTAGGATTTTCCACAAAGACCCTACATGCATCAAAATTAACAGTTGATTTGATTCCTTGAAGTACAAAGGTATTGGAATGTTAGGAGATTCCCACCTTTCTTTAAAAAAACAAGTACGGAATGGAAAATTGTCCACTGAACAACAAGAATACTCTTTGAAATCGTGGCGTCCTACTCCAACTTTTTATTTAACATTAACCGAAAAATGTTCATTGCTTTGTATATAACACTTTAATATGCTGGAATTTATTAACTTAGTAGTTAGTATTTTCGTGGGAAATATTATTTACACTTATCTATTACAATATTACTTATTTCTATTGACGCAATTTTACTTATTTTTATTGAAATATTTACAAAATTTACATATTTTCAGCATGGTCACTATACTAATACTAAAATAGGAATGAATTGGATTTCGCCTTTGCTTATATATATATATATATATATATATATACATATACGAGGGTGGTTCCAGAAGTACACGACCCAACAAAGAAAACACAAAAAAATTAAATAACGGATTTGTGACCTGGTGCATTATCTTGATGAAACAACACCTTCTTTTTAGCCAAATGCGGCGGTTTTTGCTTGATTTCTTCGCTCATATGTTGCAATAAGTTCACATAATACTCGCCGTTGATAGCTTTTCCTTCTTCAAGATAGTCAATAAAAATTGATCCGCATTCCGATGCCATGACTTTGCTTGCAGATGAAACGGTTTTCGTCTTCTTTGGAGCCGGTTCTCCCTTTTCAGTTCATTGTTTTGATTATTCGTTTGTCTCGCGTGTGAAGTAACGGATCCGTGTTTCATCCAGGGTTATGAAACGGCGCAAACATTCTGCTTTGTTGCTGTGAAACTTCGCTAAACACTTAATTGAAACATCTTCACGACACGGTTTTTGGTTGAGTGTAAGCAAACGCGACACCCATCTTGCACAGAGCTTTCTCATGTCCAAATTTTCAGATAAAATGCGATGTACCGCACATATTGAAATGCTTACTATGTCTGTTAGCTCGCGCACTTTCAGTGGACGATCATCCAGTACCACTTTGTGGATTTTCTTCACCATTTCTGGAGTCGCCACCTCATTTGGTCGACCACTGCGATGCTCGTCTTGGCAGCTCGTACGGCCTCGTTTGAAGTCCGCTACCCAATATTTCACTCTTGTAAACGAAGGAGTAGACTCACCCAGAGTAGAATCCAGTTTAGCTTTTATATCTATTGGGCTGCGGCCTGTCAAATAAAAGTATTGTATTACATAACGGTAACCAATTTTCTCAATTTTTACAAATTCACTGAAAACGTTCATTATTGATGGCTGCCAAACAAATACTAAACAACGTGGCGTCTTCAGACTTGAAACATATACTTTATAGATTGTGTACTTTCTAATACCGTGATATTTTTCAAACAACTACTGCAATCTCTAAGTCAGGCCGGGTACTTATGGGACCACCCTCGTATAATGCCAAGGGTGAGAAAAAGTAATGCAAATTTTGCATAGAAAATATATAGTTTTTACAGTTATGTGCTTATGGTGCTTTTTAAATTACTACTCTTTATTCTTTTTTGCAGTAGGGAACGGAATTCCTAGCAGCGCAACGTTGCAATATTTAATTAAGAATTCCGCCAGAAATTAATTCGAACTGCGAATAACATGGCATAACGTTAGAACTGTTACAATTCACAAGAGCCATAAAATTAAAATTTAAACGCAGCATACACTTCCCCAATACCGGTAACAACCAATTTATATTCAGTACACATCCAATAGTCAGACCGACAAACGTAAATCATTTGTGATTATATTCTAATTAATTCCGAGTTTGGCAAAGTGAACGCCACAGGAAAGAGATAGGAACTTCACGTCTGTAAATCCCGGTACTCGACCAAGTTACGATTTCCATAAGCAAGTTGATTCTTTATTAAAATAGTTGTAAGCTCGGCAACAGAAGGCTTCAGTGACTCGCATAGATCGATATGGTGCGGGGAGTATGACCTAGCGGAACCCTTGATCTTGCGAAGGCATTACTTCAAAGCGATCTGATTTGCATTGTTATTAACCGCAACTCTGATTTACGACATTATTTCGAAAAGAGTTCTCCCCGACGATTATCTACTCGAGGTTTTCAGGCAATTGCTTTCCGTTTTTGGAGTGTTCTAGGGCTGCCGTCAAAGCCTAGCTACGCAACGCGCGATTTTAATAGGTGAACGGCTAAGATAAATGAAACGAATTATGTGGAAAAAGTTTCTGCTTCGAGCCCCGCGAATTTAAATTAATCGTGGGGCTGAAATTCTGAAATCTCTCTCCGGTTTCAATTTTCCAATTACCCACCTTCGTTCTATAGCACTTTTTCAATATAATAACGACTTAGTAATCAATAAATAACAAATTTTATATTCGCAAATAAGGACTACATCGTCAGTTTCGTAAATACGAGGGTAGCACTTTATATTTCGGTAATAGCAAACAAAAAAAAATTTAAAATCGAAAATAGCTTTTCTAAATTTTCTCCTTGCAAATCGATGCATTTTTGCATTCGTTTAAACCAATCCGAAAAGCATTGCTGCTGCTGTGAAGACGGTATCTCCAAAATGTGAGTTTTGAATGCCTCAACTGCCTCTTCCGGGGTAGAAAACCGTTGACCACGAAATAATTCTTCACGTGTGGGAACGAAAAGAAATGACAGGGTGCTAGATCAGGGCTGTACGGCGGATGGCTCATTAGTTCAATGTTTTGCCTGATCAAATATTCAATCGTTTGAACCAACCTGAGAGCTCGCATTGTCATGGTGGAGAATGGACCTGTCGTTTTCGATTTGTCTTCTTTATTTCTCCAAAAACTTTTGGCAAACAAATACTTAGCTGTGTACCATTCGGAATTGACCATTCTACAACTCTCTAAATGCACGGTTGCAACGTAACCAGTTTTTCCGAAAAACAACCGACCCTTAGTTTTGTTGTGCTTGGAGCGCGAACAACTTTTGCTGGTTTTGCTCATCTTGGAATACCCACAATTCGACTGCTGTTTACTATCGGGCTCATACGTATAGATCCAAGATTCATCACCTGTGACGACTTTATAAATGTTCTTTGAAGCACCGCCATTGTATTTTATGCATGTCTTGGCACCAACCCGCACCAGTCCTTTTTTGAGCGGTTGTCAAATTATGTGGTACCCAACGTGAACATAACTTCTTAACGGCTAAATGTTCATGTAGGATCTTATGCACGCTGGTGTTACTAATACCTAGAGATGCCTCGATCTCACGGTATGTCACATGATGGTCTTGCATTATCAATTCAGACGCTGCATTAATGTTTTCAGACACAACAGCATTTGTGAGGCGACCTTCACGAAATTCGTCGTCTAAAGAACGCTGTCCAAGTCTAAATTCACTATACCAACAGTATCCTGTAGTTCTCGATGGTGTTTCATCACCATATAAAGAATTTAACTCATCGATGCATTCTTGTTGGGGTAATCCACGCTAAAAGTTATGAAAAATAATTGCAAGAAAATGTTCGCGAGTTAATTCCATTTTTTCGCTGACATAAAATTTTCAAGTTACTGTCAACAATAGAAATAGAGACCGGATAATAAAACTGTCAAGGTAAATATATTGTCAAAAATCACAAGCTTCACGATGCAGTCATCCGATCGGAGGCAACACTAACAAGGTTGCCAGTTCCCGAAATGTAAACGACTACCTTCGTAGGAATTAGGGAGTGTAGCATTGTTATTTATCGAAAAAATATTCTCAGATACTAGTTTATGAGTATAACTGTTTAAAGTACACTTTGCTCTTTGAAGTTTGTTTAGAAAAATTATCTTCTAGCTCACTTATAATTGTTCGAAAGGGACGTATATTTGTATACTTGCCAAATTTTCGGATTCTGCAAAAATGAAAACCAATTTGATGTTTTCGTTTTTACAAGTTGTCGATAAAGAGATGGGTTCTTGTTTTTAAAAGGAAAAAACATGAAAAACTTAAATACGACTGCTAATAGTTCTTCTAAAATACGAATGTTATTAAAACAAGCATTTCACAGTATGTTCTTGATGACATATAATAACGATTGCTTCAGTTCTTCACGAGTAGTTGGCCTACTAAGAAATACCCTTTGAAGTAACCCTATAATCAATAGTAAACCGAATTCATTCCAGGTAACTTAGAAGGCCAACTGTTCGGAAAATGTCTACTGATTACACACCGTCTCGTCAAAAACAATGTTGTCAATATTACGATTCTGTAATCCTGGTAGCTCTAGGCCTTGTAGATGTCAAAAATAACTCTGTTCATATCATCAGCGTTTTCGTTTATCCAGGTTCCACTTCTTTGTAGGAATAAGATCCTACTAGAAAATTGGACCGAACAGTAACCTTGATATCACGTAATCCTTGCCGAATAATGGCATTTGGTTTATTTTCTATCCACATCCTGCATTTGTTTGTATTAATAATATTATTAAAATTAATGAATTTTAATAATATTTTAAAATGTGCTTATGTAAAAGTAAAGGTGACAAAAATAAAGATTACAAGGTTCTTTGTGAAGTAAGATATAACCCTGTCATTGGATATGATAAAGAAATATTATGAGAGTCTGACCTTTTGTACGGTTCTACGTCGGTGGAGAAGAAAATGCCTAAATTACTACAAAAGTTAAAAGTAGATTAGAATTGGGGAGCGATCGAAACCTAGTAATAATGCAACGGAAAAAACAAAGGAAAAAAATAGAGAGAGAAAGTACAAAAGTAAATGTAATAAACATAAAACGCTTTAAAGTAAGAGAAGTAACGTATGAATATCAGAAGATATTAGGGGATGAATTGAAGGGTCAATGGAAAAGTACAAGCAAGGAGGAAAATTGGGAATCCCTCAAGAACAGCATACAGATTGCAGCTAAAGGGAGCTGTGGTAAAACTAACGTAAAGAACATGAAGAAAATTGTGTGGTGGATGGATGGAATACCTAAAAAAATGTAAAACTAAAAGACAAGTGGAAAAAATATTTATTATAAAAAGAGACTGGTGACTAGTCAAGTCAAAATAGCAATACAGGAGGCTAAAAAGGAATAGTGGGAGAATTCAAAGCTGCTTAATGATACTGGACATTCTCCAAATCTCGATCCACTTGAACATATCTGGACATGATCGGTCTAATGCGTCAGCAATATTTAGCTCTATCAGCTAATGGTGAAGAGTTCTGGAGGCGGGTCGAAGCGATATAGTTTACCATCTGCTCACGCTTCATACAACACTTTAGTAGACTCAATGCTAGCAGTTCGAGGAGGAGACTCCTGATTGTAGTATATCACAATCTAGTAGTGCTACATCCTCTTATGTAGTAGATATTGTTGCTTAACAGTGTAAAAGCAATAATAATAATAACCCATGTCTTTTACATTCCCCAGCGGTTAAATATCTATTACAGGGGTATTGATAGGTCTCAATTATTACATCAATGCTCGTGGTATCTTAAAATCAGTTGACAGCAATCACTCAAACTAGAAGGGAAACCACGAGAAGCCTTCCCGGACCACATACAAACATACTCGTTACAAGATTGTTAAACGAAATTACATTCACATTGGCAACAAATAATAGAAAGTAGCATCACATCAACCTTATGGTCCTAAATCATTGTGAAACCAATAATACCTTACCCGTTGTCCACGTAGCTGCAAATTAAATCTAAAATATGAGTTATGTTTAATCTCCTAAGTGATTTTTAAACAGTATTAGCAATAAAGCATAAGAAAAATATGGATCTTTAGAACATGTATAAACGGAAACGACCACGACAATGCCAATTATTGAAATTTCTTTTGATTTAGACAGTTGTTTTCTCAAGATTTGGTAAATAAATACGGGTAAAAAATATGGGTTCATCAGAATTCAAAATGCCTTAGAAACGAAGGGAGAGCTATTCATGCATAAACACTGTATGACGAACGATACAATTTCGTCGGACTGATCTACATAAATACATATTCTGATTTCCTACTGGGAGTACTGGAAAGTAAATATGAGACCATATACTGGGAAATATGTACGTTTCGCCTTTTTTTTGTGTACAGCGCCATTATTAAATTAAATTAAATATGTAAAAGGGCAGACGTCTCTCTGTGTTGAAACGAAACACACACACACACACATACACAAACTCATTACACGCGACTAGATTTTAATATTCATGTTTGTAATAATTAACAATAAATAACGTGTTTTTGTAATTATAATGAAATTTGATGGCGTTTTTGAATTAACTTGTTCGATCTGATAAAGCATTCTTTATGGATCCTTTACATGCCCCCAGATTTTTTTTTGTACCCGTGTAATTAACTTTTTGGCTCATTTTTTGGCATGACATTGTATGTACACATGTTTTGTCAAATGAGAAATAATCGCATGGAAATAAAGAATAAATTGTGTATGAACGTCCGATTATAATTCAAATGCTAATAGCACCCTATATACGACGCGTTTTGAGTATATCAACTCTCTCCACGAAAACTGTGGTGTTAATGAACTTGTCCTCTGTGGGTTATTGTATCGTTTGCGATACAGCAAAGAATTAAAACACAATAACCCCCTCCCCTCTATCGTTCAAAAATGCAATTGTCTGAAAGAACGAAGTTCGTCTTCGGCCCGTCAAATGTATGACATTGTCGTCGATGCGTATATCGACATAATATTTATAAACTTGATATACGTCTGAGAAAAATTAAATTGTTAATTACACCTTGTTCGCGACGCGTTTCGTGTATATCAATTCTCTTCAGGCAAACCGTGTTGTTATTAACGAACTTGGAACTCTATGGATTATTATACCGTTTGCGATACAGCAGAGAATGAAAAGAAATGTTATTAATCTACTATTTGTGTTTTATCCATATAATCGTTCGTAATGAATGTTGCACTTTTGGTGGGACGAACACGAACTGCGGTCTTTCGGACAATATCATATTTGGATGATAGAGGGAGGTATTGTTTTCTTAAACTATATGTACCGGGTATACCGAAAAGTCTTTACAGGTTTTTCTAACAGTTTATTTTACTGACATCAAACTCCAAAGTCATACATGTTATATTTTGCGAAAATAACACTTTCATAAATTTATACTTCTTTAAGAACGTTGGGTTTCGTGCCTGAAAAAACGCA
The DNA here is from genome assembly GCA_031893035.1 of Dermolepida albohirtum. NCBI lineage: Eukaryota > Metazoa > Arthropoda > Insecta > Coleoptera > Scarabaeidae > Dermolepida > Dermolepida albohirtum. The sequence continues at coordinate 287,719 of JAVIWB010003261.1, read as the reverse complement.
TTTCCGGCAAGAATTACTTTTCTTATTTAATCAAAAGAAAAAAGCCGCTGAAAGTCATCGTTTTCTGGTAGAAATTTACGATGAGCATGCTCCAATCATAAAAACATGTGAGAATGGTTTCGGCAATTCAAAAGTGGTGCTTTCGATGTGCTAGACAAAGAAGGTTCTGGTACTTTAAAGATGCGAAACTGCAGGAGTTATTGGATGCAAACCCAACCCAAAATTGAAAACAATTGTCAGAAGCGTTAAATGTGGTTCAAGAAACGATTAGCGACCGATTACGGGCATTGGAAAAATCTAAAAGATGGGGAAAATGGGTGCCACAACAATTGAATGACAGGCAAATAGAAAATCGAAAAATCGTCATTGAAACGCTGCTTCAAAGGTAAGATCGGAAGTCATTTCTCCATCGAATAGTGACGGGTGACGAAATGATTTTCACTTGGCGAAGCCGACCCATCAATTCCAAGGCCAAATCGACGCAAGACAATGCTGTGTTTGATGGGACCAGATGGCGTGGTGTGAACTGTTGAAGTCTGGTGAAACAGTTAATACTATCGCTACTGCTAACAAATTATCAATTTTAACTATGCATTGGTAGAAAAACGTGTCCCGAAGACACTTTAAAGTGATTTTACAGTACGATAACGCGCCGTCTCATACAGCAAAAGAGGTCAAGAAAACATTGAAAGCAGTTGAATGGGACATAATATCGCGCTTGTTATAATCTCCAGACATTGCTTCGTCCGACTGCAACTCTTCCGCATCAATGGGATGGGCACCTGCAGAGCAACACTTCGACAATTTCGAAGAAGTTAGAAAATGTCTCGAGAATGGTTTTGCTCAAAGGACTCAACAGTCTATTTGGAATGGCATCCATAAATTGCCAGAAAAATGGGCAAGATGTGTAGAATCAAGTGGACAATACTTTTGATAAACAAATTTTTACACACATTTTTTACAAATGTATACAGTCTACGTACAATGTAAACTCATCGAAAAATAACAATACGCTGGAATGATCTCATTTAATAATAAGCACTCTGGCGTGATAAAATTGGGAATTCAAAAACTACGGTACTTGTGTAAGCAGCACATATCGCCAAGTGTAAAGGTAAAATTAACGTTATTGGAACAAAATAGACGTGATTGATATCGCCGTATATCAGGAGTCAAATTTGACACGTGTCAAACGGGTGGAATAAACGAGGAAAGAAGCAGACGGTCGGTGTTAAATTTTCAATCTTTTCCGGCAAGACTTTTGTAATAACTCACATGAACGGACAAGGGCTGGTTGCTATATATATATTTCAGGGGTACACACGTCAAGTTGGCTATGCATTAACATCTCGGTTGAGAAAAGAATTCGTGGTTGGCGACTATGCAGACGTGACTCGAAAAGATTGCCTGAAGAATAAAGGTATTCTTTCCCCTATAAATATTAAATAAATCATTTGTTAATTTTTAAAATGGCGTTCCCTACAGGTTACTAAGCATTCTCGACATCGGATATTTACGCCCATCTTAATTTGTGAAACATCAAGTTATCAAATCTATTCCCACGAGGAGCAGTGAATAATTCTGACATAAATTTGTGGAAAGCTCGAATTATTTGATTTACATATTTATTATTTTACTACGAGGTATTCAACCCTGTTCATCATTTCAGTTAAATTTTAATTCCCGGAAATTAATAAACGTTTCTTTCTATTAAATTATCATTACTGAACAATATTGTGACAGATTTTGTAACAGTATTAATTCACTTATTAATCAGTTTAAGACTAAATAGAAATGTTGTGCAAACATTTATAAACTTTTTTGTCAGCTACAACTGTTCAAGATTATAATCAGATTTATCGTCGTATTAAGTGCAGTCAGAAATTAAGGATTGCTTGTCTCAAGTGGTTTAGTGTCATTTGTTCCTAAGGACCCTTAACATGCAGCATTGACTGCAACTATGGAATTCTCAAATGTACATCTTGGATGTAATTTTCCATCTGACAACAACCAACGTTACAATTACCGCCATGTTTTTTGCCTTCTTGTTGACTGGCGTGGCAGCCACTGGTTGTATGTTTCTTGGGGAATTTACTGATGCCTTTGACACTTCAGCTGCTTTTTGTACAACCTACAGTCCCCTTAACAAAAAACTATGGTCTCCATTATCCTTTTCGCTTTAATAGAGACGTTACAAAGCTTTTTATATTAAAAGAATATTAATAAGTGGACACCTACTAAGTCTACCGCTTACCGCAATTAATTCGTCAAGTCTTCGTGCTTCGATTAAAGCCAGGACAGTACAGTTGTTACTACAAAATGTTTATTATCTAAATCTCTAGTTTTGGTCTATATTTTTAGGCCGAGCAATAACGATATTAAACTAGAAAGAGAGCTCGTGTATGTTTTATTGAAAAATCATCAATTAAATCAATCCAATACGACGTTTTGCATGATCAATTAACATGTCGAATACATTTTTAAGTTCATCTTTAAAGATGTCTTTAAAGATCACTGCCGATGCCTTAAAAGGCTTCGACGTCGGCATAACGCTGTGTTTTCATGGGCAAATGAAATTTGGAGAATAGATTGAAATTACAGGGGGCTAAATCTGGTGAATACAGCGAATGGTTGATGGTTAAAATGCCATTTGTAATTAGAAAATCATTGATAAGCGTCGGACGGTGAAATGGAGCATTATCGTGAAACAAACGCCAGCTACCATTTTCAAAATATTGAGGGTACTGACGACGATATGCGCTAAAAGATACTTCATAACACCGAGATAATATACAGCATTGACTGTTTTCATTATATACTATGCCTTTCGAATCATAAAAACAAACCAACATCGTCTTCACTTTTGTCTTCTCCAAACGGCTATTTTTTCCATCTTTGTCCGCTTGGATGCTTACATTCAGAGCTTTGATATTTGTCCTCTGGATCATATTGAAAACACCACGTCTCATCGCCAGTTACAATAGAATATCTGAAGTTTTCGTCCTGTTTTGAGTCTTTACAATGTTCAATTCAGTTTTGTGTCTTATAGATGAATGGTTTATTCGTTATCAGATTCAGTTAAATATCAGCAAATATGCTGTCGTCCCTCTTAGCAAAAATCACACTTCATTTCATTGCAAGTATAGGATCCACTAATCTGCTATCTCTGGAGTATCCAATTTCGAAGATTTTTGAGTTTCTTTCGACTCCAACCTAAGCTTTTCTAAGCATGTAAGTGAAATCTGGGGTTCTTCATTCGGCTATGCATGGACTTTAGTAGCCTGAATACTTTGAAGATTCTCTACTGCTTCAATATAGAATACGCTTCAGTATTGAATCAACGAAAATTGTCCTACTCTTGGAACCAGATATGACAGTCTACCCATCGTATATGATTTCAGAGCCGTTTGTGTGCTCATAGAGGAAGTCAGTGATGTTTTCCTTATGACATTGCTTGATTCTACTAAGTTACTGTACCATACTGATGTTATCTTGTCCAAATTTGTTACTAGATCTTTGGAAACCTTCTTAATACCTACGAATAATTTAAATAACTGCACTCATTTGCTATTAATTTTTGTTTTAAGCCCTGGAATTAAATTCTGCATCTATTAAGCATTATTATTACATATTATCTTTATTAATAAAAATCAACTTTATCTTTTTGAAATATAATGTGTTGTAACTAATTCTTGTAAATATATTAGTGGTGATAACTCAATAACCGTACAATGCAACGGTAATGTTCATTCGTTTGGCAGACATTTTGAAATTTCACCGGAAGCTATAGTTAATAATATTCTTTGAAGAGTTTGTGAAATCAGTCCATGTGTTTTAACCTGAAATATATTTTAAAACACGTCACACGACAGTTGTTGTATAAATATATAAAATTAAAAGCATACACAGTGGTATAAAGATAACAAACAAAGTCGGACAAAGACAAAATGGTGTGTTTCCATTTAATAGACAGCAATAAAATATACCACTTGATCCATCGGAGCTCTGAATACCAGACGTAATGATAGCCATTAATAGAATATGGATTTTCTTCCTTATTTCTCAGAGAATTAACGAAACAAAAAAAGATTCCAAAGAAAGTGTATTGTCTGTGCTCACAACCACCTCCTACAGAACATTACACGAAATTAATCAAATGAAAAGAACACAGAAGGACCTCCATGTATCAAATTTCTTTAATGAAATCTTTTCGGAGGTACGGGCGTAACAAAAATCGATTGGTTTAACTGTGAGTGATGCCGGTGTGAAGGAGGACAAGGGTACAAATTTAATGCAAGCGACGCTTATTCCAGGTCGTCTCCTGTCTTTTATTTAATTCATTTCGATACGAATCTGAGACCCGGATCCTGAAATTCTTTCAAGTTCGCTCTTAATAGGAAACCGGTCGTGTAGTTTTGTGTGCACGATGACATTATATAAGGCTTGTGTCATAAAGCAAGCGGCGTTCTCATCGGAATTGAGGAAATCTCTTGTTCGATCTCGGGAATAATGGTTATGCGAGCGCTACGTACATGCCGTTTATAAGAATAAAAAAATCCAACTTATTTTATGTTTTCGACAGAGGAGATGGAATCGATTTTGAGGAAAGGAATTAAGATTTAAAAAATGGAAATAAATTAATACGACTTCATTAAATAATAGACGAATCTTATGTAAGATTAAAAAATCTAACTAATATCAAGCGTCAACTATATGAAGGAGTAATACAACAGAGGTTACCAAAACAGGTTTACACAGAATTCTGTACAAGACTAAAACATGAAATAATAGCATCTAAAAAAAGATCTTATTCCCACTATATCCAAAATGCTAGCAATAAGACAAAAGCTATATAAGAAATCATGACAACGATATCGAAGTTCTATCAGCGCTGAATTCTTACTTTGCTACAGCGTGTGCAGAAAATGATTACTTGGGTGCAATAGACTATTCCAACGTAAAAGCTGTGTCGGAAACGTGCTACTTCTATCCCACTGATGAAAGTGAAATTATTAGCACCATAAAAAGCCTTAAAGTAACCCCATCAACGGGACTTGATGATATCTCAGTATCGCTCCTATAGTTCTGTACATCGGAATTGGCTGCTCCGTTGGCATACCTGATAAACCTCTTGTTCGAAACCGGTCAATTTTCAGATGACTTGAAGCACGCCGTAGTGGTACCCGTACATAAGAAAGGAGCGGAGAATAGCTGTGAAAATTATCGACCAATAGCTCTATTGTCGAACGTGTTGAAGGGTTTTGAAAGAATAGTTCTGGTCAGGATGACAAAATTCATCGAAAGACACAAAATATTAAACAACACGCACTTTAAGGCTGCAAATCAGCTTCGTACTGAATTAAACAATGATGAAACTGTGCTGAATTAGGGTTGAACTTTAAACGACCTACTACAAAATCCTTAGTCTCCAGAAAGATCTGCTCCTGGCTTTACACAAAGCAAGAAAATTTTAACTGTGATTTATTGCTCCAATGCGTTGGCGACACAAACTACGCATATTGGGAAAATCTAAAAAGCCACGTGTTTTAGAAAACATTACTATTTAAGCCTTACCAGTTTCTTATACGAACCAAAAAACTCTTAGATGAAGAGAGATATTTTTAGACAATGGTTCTTCGATGAATTGGTATTAAAAGTAGAAAAGTATTCAGAAGAAAAGAAGCTTCCTCGTCAAGCACTTCTTTTGATGGATAATCCCTAGTCAGATCCTGTAGAAGAAGATCTGGAAAGTGGAAATGTTAACGCCATGTTTTATTGGCGAACATTACTAGCCTTATTCAGCCTTATGAGTCAGGGAATTATCATTTTTCTTAAATTGAAGTATCGAAAAATTATACTCACACATTTTTGGAAGAAGACACTGCATCTTTGACTCAACAAATCAAAATAATTAATGTCAAAATTGCTATGTTTTGGCTTGCTTGTAATTAAACTGGAGGCAGTAAAGAATAGCTTGCATAATATCCTGACAACTATAGACCGCACAGACAACAACAAAAAGAAAAAGATAGAAAATCAAAAACATTTTGAAATTAAAAATACAGTTTTGAAACTACCCGGCTGTGAAGAGATTATTTCATCGAAGAATGACGTTACGGTGATGAGGAATAAGAAATTACCGACGATGCAATAATGCGCATGATTACCGAAGAAGATATTGATGAAACTGAAGACTTAAACTATGAAACAGAGAAGATTACTTCGTCAGCAGAAGGCACGGAAGCGTTAGATGTTACCTTTGGCTATATTGAGCAGCCACTAAATGCTTTACCACGTAACGTTTTATTTTTGAAAAGCTTGCGAAACAACGCCGCAAAAAAGCGATTTTCTTCTCAAAAACAAATAACTCTAGATGCATTTCTTTAAATATTAAATCAAGTATGTATGTATGTGTGATGTTATTTAAAATACTTTTTTATATTTGCAAATCTGTGCATTCGTTATTTTTTCGCCATATGATCTCTCTATTTTTTAGTTATACCTGTATATATAAAACTGAATTTTTCTCATCGATTTTATTATGTAGTCCGCATAATCCGAGTGTTCAGTAATCCGAGTTGGTGTCGATTAACTCAGATTATCAAAACTCGACTGTATTGAAAAGCATTCGTTAGTCTTAATTGGAAAAAGAGAGAGACAGATTTCGAAGACTTTTTATGGAACAAAATGCTAAACTTTTTAACATGTGTTTGCTTGCATAGACTTCACATATGTATATATGTATTTCTCGTACAAATATAGTTCGTGTACTATTTTGTCAGACACATTAATCTTCGATTGGCAAAAAAGAAAAAAACATTTCATTTTTTATTGAAGGTTTTTATTACCTTTAATCTTTCGCGGGGCGTTTATTTTATTCAAAAATGTATAAAAATGAAATTGTGACTCCCACAAAGTAATTCTACTTCTTCATATTAAGTAATTAGAAACAGATTTCGAAATTTTATGTTTAGAAAAGAATCTTGTGAAAATGGTACAGGTGTGGAAGCACCAAAAAGAATTTTGATTAAATAAAATGTTGACTTATTCCAAAATTCATTAGTCTAAAGTTATAAAATTATAGCCAAGATTCCATATGTAATATTTTCAATGGTCTAAAGTTATAGTCAAGATTCAATAAGTAATATTGAAGACATTTTATAGAATAAATTGAGTCTTGAAAGAATATGTTTGTTGAGTGATTAAAATGTTAATGGCTGGCCAAAAATATATCAGAAAAATCATTATTCAGGCAAGTTTGGCGGTTTATAAGACACATATAAATATACCAGGTGTACCGGAAAGTCACTACCGGTTCTTTCGTAAAAAACTACATAATTTTCAAGAAAATCGAAAAATGTATTAATTCAAAGTATTGGCAATTTGATTCTACACATCTTGACCATCTTTCAGGAAATTTATGTATGCCATCCCAAAAAAACTGTTTGTCCTTTGAGCAAAATCATTCATTGATGCGAAAAGATGATAGTCGGACGGGACAAGGTTTGAAGAGTGGCGGGTGCGATATTATGTTCCCACTCAAGTATTTTCAACGCTCCTTTTACCGATTTGGTATATGAGATGGCGCGTTATCGTGCTGTAAGATCAGTTTACTGTCTCTTCGGACCCATTCTGGACGTTTTTCTATTAACGCGTGATTCAAATTGATAATTTTTTGTCGGTAGCGATCAGTATTAACTGTTTCACCAGGTTTTAATAGTTCGTAATACACTATGGCATTCCGGTGTCACAAAAAACAGAACAACTAAAACGATTTAACCTTGGAGTCGATGGGCCGGCTTCGCCAGATGATAACAATGATTTTTTGAGCTTAAGGTTTTCGAAATAAATCCATTTTTTGTCACCCGTTACTATTTGATGCAGAAATGAGTTCCGATCATATCTTTGAAGCAGCATTTCCCAGACGATTTTTCAATTTTCCATTTGCCTGTCATGCAATTGATTTAATACCCGTTGTCCCATATTTTGGATTTTTCCGATTGTTCGCAATTGATCGCTAATCTTGGGCCACATTTAGGGCTTATGCCAATTATTTTTCAGTTTGAGTTGGGTCTTCGTCCAATAACTCCTGCAGTTTCGCATCATCAAACCTTTTCCGTCTACGAGAGTGTTTTTATTGAATTGTCGAAACTATATCTCACATGTTTTTCGGTTGGAGTAAGCTCACCGACTTTTGGCGGCTGTTTTCCTTTTGATTAAATAAGAAAAGTAATGCTTGCCGCAAATGCACCTTTTCATGCACGAAACTCGACATTTTCAAAGAAGTATAAATCTATGACGGTGTTACTTTCGCAAAATATAACATATATGGTTTCGAAGCTTGATGTCAGTAGAATAAAATGACATATTTGTTAAATCATGAACATTGCATACTTAAGCTTAGTAAAATCTGTTCGCAAAACCGGTAATGACTTTCCCGTACACCTGGTATATAATAAAAGTTTTTGGACACAAGCTGATGGAATGTTAAGTGTTTATTTGCACTGTTTCTTCCTAAACGCTTTTGGTATTCCATTGATTTTAAATATATTTTTTTCGCCACAGCATTTCTCGAATTAATTTCTATTGAAATTTATTATTTACTCTTGGACATCGAGTATAAAGAGTACTCAAAATATTATCACCATTCAACTCATCCTATAACGGCTGTATGGAATGCAAATAAGTTTTGAAAGCTGAAACATTAGTATACAATTGTTGCAAATAAGTGCAGTACATTTAAGAATCATTTACTACTTATCATAAGGCAATAGTTTCCAAATCACTGTTAAATTTGTAGTATATTTTCCCTATAATTATCGGTTTCCATAGTTCGCAAACGAATCGCAAGTGTATAATTGAAAATGTTCTCGGAGAGTCAATTTTTATAAGTTAATTTTGGGAAGGCAAACATAATTAATATGTTTTATTTGACTTCTTTTCCAATAGAGAAGCGGCATGTGGTTACTCCTTCGGAATTAGGTCAATTATTAATTTTGTTTACAAAAATAAAGGATGATGTTTCTTTACTTGAGCAAGTCTTTTTAAACAGCCGTTACCCACACATTAATTAACGAACTTTCTTTTAAGTTGGTAGAAAATAAATATCCAAAATATACCCGCATAATTAAGTAGTCTTTGACGAGGATTACGCTGCTTCTTATTTCGGCTGTATTTGCTAAACATATAATAAATTAATACGGTGCAGAATGATAAAAAAATCTGAATTTTAAATTGATATAGCGCAATTTTCTAACCATGTGTTTTATTAATCCATGGTTTAAGTATTTTAATTAACTGGAGAAGATATACAATTTGGAGAAAATTTAGGTTACTAGCAATATCGGCGTACATCTGTGGTAATTTTCCAAAAATTGTTTTTGTCGATATTGTATCTACTGTAAGCGTATACGAGGAATGTTCTATTATCCTTTAAATTTCATTATAACACTTTTCTTAGTTTTTTGTGAGTTTAATAAAAACGATATTTCGAAAAGAAATATTAACAGGAGGAGCAGCTTGAACCCTAAACTTCCCACCCCTATTTTTAAAGGGACTTCATTGCATACGTAGGACGTCTTTTAAATTTTGCATAGTGGGACATAGAGGGCGCCACAAATCAAACGTCGGTACTACAAATTAACCGTCATCTTTAGTTAACCTAAATACAGAGTCAAAGTGCTATACGTGTAGTGTTGTAGCTACAACGAATTGTCAAAGCTGACAAGTTAGTTGAAAAATGGAACTAAAGCAAGAACATTTTCGCAGAATCATTTTTTATAATTTTCAAAGACAATTATTTTAACGAAAATGCCTCGATTGATTTACGGCAAATATAAAGAATTATTATATCTATGGTGCCACAAACATGCTTTCTGTAGACCGGTCTCTTAAAAAATATTGCGCCAACTTGTTACATGTTACATGTAAAACTGATGTCTTCAGTTTTGTGGCAAAAACTATTCGACTGTGTTATCTTGAGGTAGGCGCATTAATAGCGCATACGAAAGCAGTGTTTATTAAATTACCAAAACGCGATTTTCACAGACTGTGTCCTGATATCTCTGAACCACTAGAAGAGCCGATTTTTACACGTTCGGGAACATGGTTACACTCAGCGTTTTAATATTATGAATATTTTGAGGATATAATAACGAGGTTTTAAAATTAGATTCAAAAGAAGCTGCAGCCATCAAACGAAACCCCTCAAAATTTCAAAATTAATTTAAAAAAAAATTTAATAATTCAGAACAATTACTTCGGTTTAGTAGAAGCAATAAAAAAACAAAAAGTCTTTCACTGTCGCTCGCAGAATCTATCAAAATTGTGGAAGACGTTCAAGCACAGCTAGCTGCCAGTAGAAAACGAAAAAATTCTTGTGTTGCACGGATATTTAAAGCTGTTTTAGACAACGATTTAGATTTTACCAGAACAAGAAAAATTTGTGGAGGTGCGTCCACAGATTCATTAAGTTATTTTAAAGATTGTTTTAAATATCTAAGTATAACGTCAGTAGATAAAGCACCCTCATTTTCTGCATATAAACGCATTGGAAACCATTGTGGAAACACATACAATGTTGCAAATATTTAAGCAATATTATTCACTTTGTGTCTTAACGGAAGACGTTTACAACAGTAAGTGTTCCACCACGTTTTATAAATCCATATTTTTTTTCTTTTATGTACATACTATAAAACACATACCTATGACTCGTACCACAATTTGATCTCTTTACTAATTACTACATTTCGAATACAAGCTTCTCTGTTAATACCTGCTGTTACAAATAAGAAGGGGCCAAGGACAATAGATTCTTGCATTCACGATACAATGACAATAATGAAATAAATAACATTTGGTTTAGTATTTACGAGTATACAAGCCTTTTTAGTTACAATTTAAATCGAAAACATGATGTAATGCTTAACGCACACTTCAAAAGAAAGCTTAAGAAGTGGATTTTCATTTTTCGTGTTGTGTATTTCTGAGAAGCAAGAGGTCATAATAATTCATTAAAGTACATCAATATATTAATTTTTATCATTGGAATAACTCAAATTCTCCCCAAGAAACAAACACTTTTTCAGTAAATATACATACATCTTTGAACGATTGGCTTTCTAGCGGTATACCGAGTTCGTGTGTGTCGCCACATGTCCCAAGAAATTGTTTGTATATTTAATGTACGAGGCAGGATAACATCGAATTTTCGAGTACCATAAATATACATTCTTGTAGTTACAGCATTGGATAAATAAATATCGGTGCACCAGTTTTATAATGAAAATTAAAAAGAAAAAAAAATGTATTCATGTCAAGCTTTATGTCGTATTTATTGTCTTTCGTCACGTTCCTTTTATATGGGTCGCTTCCTCTTTTGTCGACGAACTAACGAACAAGACTGACTTTACTGTGTTTGTTTCTTTCGTAATATTGTCTGATTATACAGAAAAGAAATCTTGGTTTTCATGAATCAATTCTAAGATTTTTCTAGTAAATATTCGTCTACGAAACCTTTGCCGGCAACTTGATAGGATTCAATAAGAAAAATAAATTTAAATGGACATCCTAATGCCAAAAGTTAAACATTGTGTGTTCCATTAGGCATTGTTAGAAAATTTAGTTAAATTTAAATTAAAAATTAATTAATAGCTATAAGATACATACACACTTTTATATAGACCCTTCCTTTTAAATACTAATCTGCATCAAAGTTCCCACAACATTTGCATATCCTTGACAAATACTGGTTTTTAAATATGTTATGCAAAGGGTACTAGGAAAGTTTTGCAATACAGCTTTGTTTATTTAATTTTTTCAAAGTAATTTCCTCTACACACAATACACCTCTCTATCCTCCGAAACCAATCTTTAAACCAGTTCTGCCAAGTTTCACTAGGGAGTAAAGCATACTCGTTGCTGAAGCAAGCTTGCAGAAGGTCCTCAGTACTGTAAAACTGCTCTTCAGTCAGTCGATGCAGCACCCAGAGAGAACAAAGTTTCTTCACGTGTAAATGATCATGCAGAATCGAACGACTTGCTGGTGCATTCAGGCCTGAAGTACCCTCTATCTGTTGGTAGGTCACTCGCCTGTCCTCGCCAAGCATTTTCCTCACAGTAGTAACGTTTTCCTCCGTAACTAACATTCGTGGCCTTCCCGGCCTCTCAGCATCCTTCACAGTTAAATTTCCCCTTTGGAATTTTCTATACCACCTGAATATCGTTGTACGATAGGTTTCCCATGAATAATTCGAGGATTTTCCTCACCCCAGATTCGGCAATTTGGTTTATAAACATAGCCACCAAGTTCAAAATGTGCCTCATCGAAAACATTATTTTTTAAGAAAAATCAGCTGATTGTTCATTGATGAAATTGTCAAATGAACAACATTTTAAACGATCTAATGGCTTCAGTCCCTGTGTTATTTGAAACTTGTATGCCTTCAGAGCTAAATCCTTCTATAGAATACGAAATATTGTTCATCCACTAAATCCAAGTTGTTGTTAACGTCGTCTAATGGTCATTTCATTATCTTCAGCAACACTTACACGAACCAAACCAATATTTTCTTATGAACGAAAACTACGACTGTATTTTTCACTTTTTTGATCTTTCACGGAACCGGTCTCTTGAAATTTTTTAAAATTCGACCAATAGTGCTTTCAGATGGACGATTATGTAAACCATAAAATTCACGTAATTTTCTAAAAACTCTTTTCACAGAGCGCTGATTTTCATAAAATAATTCAAGGATTTGAACGCGTTGTTGTACCATATACGAAGCCATTTTTATAAATGTCATACATCACACTTTTGAAATGCCCACATACCCAGACAAACTCAGTGCGTCATCTATATTTTATTTATTCTTAATAAAAATCGCGCCTGTTAAAAACAGTGGTACATTAAAATCTGTAAAGTAGATTTTTGTTCAATATTTAAATTACTATTATTGGATTATACACAACCTTATTGTTTATATAGGACTAAAGGTGCAACTCCTGAATCTCATTCGATCTCAATTTTTCTTCGAAAATTTATTTCAATACGATTCAACCAATACCATTCATAAACTTTCTATATTTTAAGTTTTATTGGGAACGGCTTAGCAATAAACTCAAACTCTAATTAATTTACAGAACCTTTCAAGTAATTCGTTCTGTTATTGCCCCGAAAACCGGGAAGATTACGTGGCAACAACGTTCAAGTTTCACCGGGGCACAGGTGCTTTTTCACCGTCAATATAATCCTGGTTCGAACTGTTTCTGTGACGGTGAACAAGTTCAAATGATTAGGACTATCGTAGAATAGTTTTAGTCGTTGAATTCGTTTTTTCGCACGGACATACGTGGTCGTACATCATATGCGTTTGTTCTTTTTCGAATCGAACGTGGTGGAAGACCTTTTAATCTACTTTAAACCCTTTTGTGTTGCCGCTCCTTGTATTATCGAAACGTTCTCGATTTGTGTGTCGGCCTGTTTTCTATTTTTTCCTGCAAATTCTTTTATAGTATTGTCGGTATTCACGAACCCGTGACATTCTATTGTCAGTCGTCATTTGATGTCGGAGTTCGGGGGCTTTTAACTTTGGTGGTAGAAATTTTTACATGAGTTGTTGGTACGGTTGCAATCATTTTCAATTTCATTCTCAAGAAAATCGTTATTTAACAATAGAAAATAGAAATTTAGGTTAATTTCTTGTTTGTAATTAAAAATTAAAGCTTTTAATTACTAAAATGGCAGAACTAGTTTTTAAATTCATGTTTTCAATAAAACATAGTTGTTTTAGATACATTTGAACAAATTATATTTGTTTTTAAAAGACTATATTTTATGTAGAGTTCTACTTTCAATCTATATTGATTTATTAATTGGAAACCTCTTATACAGAGTGTTTCAAATTTCGCGGTTTTTTTAAAGAATAAATAAAACACATAATCTGCATCCACTATCAAAAACTTTTTATTGGTAATTCAAGTATCGATTATGACATTTATGTGCGAAAAATAATATCTGCCAAGTGGCCTCCTCTTGCAGTTCCACAGACGTCCACTCTTTTGTTAAAATTTTCAATGACATTTTGATATAATTGAGGCTCTATCTCATCAATGACACGAATAATTTCATCTTTCAACGCAGGAATTGATTGTGGATTGTTTTTATAAACCTGACATTTCACATAACCCCAAAGAAAATAGTCTAACAATATCAAATCGAATGATCTTGGTGGCCAATTCACATCATCGTTTCTTAAGATTACACGTCCAGGAAATTTTTCTCTCAATAAATCAATCGATTCGTGTGCAAAGTGCACATATCCTCTAGATCAATATTCATTAATTCTGGTCACAAAAATTCTGTTATCATCCGATCACCATTGACAGTTATAGCTTTACCAGCAGCATTTTCAAAGAAATAAGGTCCAATTACACCACCTGACCATAATGCACACCAAACAGTAACTGAGATTTCTCATGAATAATTCGTGGATTTTCTTCACCCCAGATACGGAAATTTTGTTAATTAACATGGCCACCAAGTTTAAAATGTACCTCATCGGAAAACATTATTTTTTGAGAAAAATCAGCTGGTTGTTCAATGATGAAATTTTTTGAATTTGAGGAGTGGACGCAGTTCAAGTTGAATATAGATAAGTGTTTTCTGGCACCATATCCTACAAATATTTCTTGTTTCTTCTGTTCTCGATTAAAGACTTGGGTGTGACATAAAAAATGTACTTTTTCTGATCATGTTCTTAGTGGGACAATTGCAGCTTTCAGATGTAATTCGTACGTGCAGATAGAAGGTGTTCCAATAAGACATTTCATTTTCAATAGCCCGCCATTTTAACAGCTGTCATGACTCAACCTGTAACTACTTGACAGATGACAAGTAAAAACTACGCCATTAATAAAAATGGCACGATATACGCTTCGACAACACATTGAAATTATTAAATTTCACTTCAACAATGGTGAAAATTTCGCGGTCACAGTTCGCAAAACTAAAGCATTTTTGGGTCGTCGTGAAGCACTTTCTCGGCCATTAATTGTGAAACTGATGGAAAAATTTGAGCTGTTTGGACAAGTTAGTAATAGGAAGAATCGAACTCGTGCACGTCGCGCAGCAACAACTGAGAACATTGCTATTGTCGCTCATGGCGTTGAGGAAAATCCAGGCTTGTCCATTTCTCGTCGATCTTTGAATTTAGGCATTCCACAGACGACATCACACCGTATTTTGCATATAAAGACTTAGGTCTTAAGGCCTTTAAAGTTCAGTTAACACAGAAATTCACGCCTACCGACCACCAACAACGTCGTGTCTTTTTTTCTGATTGAGTCCTTGAAATGCATCAAACTGATCAGGAATTTCATCAAAAAATCATCATGAGTGATGGCCCATTTTCACCCTTTGGGGCTTGGAAAACCCAAGAATTATTGTTGAAAAGTTTCTCCATCCTCAACGTGTGACTGTTTGGTGAGGTTTTTGGTCTGGCGGGATCATTAAATCTTACTTTTTCGAAAATGAGGTTGAAGCAACAACTATTAGGTTGAATGGATTGCACTATCGAACGATTATTAATGAATTTGTATGGCCGGAATTGGAAGATATTGATGTGGACGACGTTTATTTTCTACAATACGGTGCTACGCGCCACACAAGTAACGATACCATCGCTCTTTTGCGTGAAAAGTTTCCTGATCGTGCGATTTCTCGAAGAGGTCATCATATTTGGCCACCAAGCTCTTGTGATTTAACACCTTTAGACTTTCTTCTTTGGGGCTATATGAAAGACAAGGTTTATGCCAAGGCCCACAATCGATTCAAGATATCAAAGATGAAATTCGTGAAGTTATCGAGTACATACAGCCGCAAATGTGCGAATTGGTGATGGAAAATTTCAAGAGTATGGTCTTGCAAGCGTAGCCGTGGCTGCCATTTGGCTGATATTGTTTTCCATTAATAATGGCATACCCTCCTCTTTACAATTAAATAAACATTTGATGATTTCGCTTAAAAATACTCGTTTTTTTTACATATCAAAATGAAATCTCTTACTGGAAGACCTGTTATTTTGACAATATTGATACCATTAAAACTCATTTTTCTGCTCACATCGTTATTTACAGATATGCTTTGGTAAGGATATTAGATATATTGTGTAGATTTCAGTTTTGTATTAACTACTGTACTTTTATTTATTTGTTGGGCATTTAATAAATTATAACTATTATTTTTATTATTAATTGTGGAAAATGAAATAATAGATACAAATTACTTAATTTAATTTGTCTGCTAATTCACGAGCTAATTGTAATGGTAATTCTTTAACCAAGACATTGCCGCTAGGGATTTTTTAAATGTACAACGTATAAATAAAATTGTCGAATAAATATGTAGCAACAGACATTAAATATAAAAAGCAAGCAATTAGCAACAGTATGAGAATATTTTAAAATTATTAAGAAACGAAAAGAAATTATCAAATCAATTAAAGAGAAATTAACAATATTTACAGTAAAGATATTTTATTAGGGTCATGGGTTCCAATTGCAACAGCTAATATTTACATTTACAAGAACAATTATGTAAATTATTCTTAGGAAAATTGACACAATATATTACTACGTTTGTTAGAAAAAGATTAAAGAAAGAACAGGAAAATATACACAAGCCAAATAAATTTATTGTTCATCCGCTACAAAACATGACGAGCTGTTTTTACACCTCTTTTATTTACTGTCAAATGTAAACCTCTATTACAATTTTAAATTTTCTGCTGTTGTATAGTTCTTTAATTCGTCGGAGCCTCAAAGAATGTAACTCCAATATTTAATAATAACATTAGCACGAGCTTATTAATTATACCACCGATCGCTTGAGGCTCTCCTTACCGGAGTTTCTGTTTTTTGACCTACGTTTCGTGTTTGCTTTATTTTACATTTTTGTAAAATTTAAAAGCTTTCGCCTGGAGCTTCGCATCGTGGATAGGTTTTTTTACTATACAGTTGAAGTTTCTGACACCGTAGTAACGTTTGCTCGTACTTGTAAATCGAAATTAATAAATTAAATGTAAATTTGGTTTGTTTGAGTTCAGTGCGGAATCGAATTATAAATTACATATTTCCTCTCAATATCCTTTTCGAGTTTTCAAATAATATCCAGGTAAACAATTAGAAAAAAAAGAAGTAATCAGTGTGGGGAACAATCTCAACTTTGTTGTGCGAGGGTGGTCCCAGAAGTACCCGACCCAATAAAGAAAACGCAAATATTTTGGAAAGAAATATATTTATTTTTCAACATAATCTCCTTTCAGCTGTATACACTTTTCCCAGCGATGTTCAATAAGTTCGATACCCTTCTTATGATAAGAATTATCTTGCTCCTCAAAATAGCCATCAACTGCCGACATCAATTCTTCATCGTTAGAAAATCTTTGACCACTGAGACATTTTTTCAAATTTGGGAACAGAAAATAATCCGAGGGTACTAAATCTGGCGAATAGAGTGCATGAAGTACCAATTCAAACTTTAATTCATTAATTCTGGGCATTGCAATAACGGATTTGTGAGATGGTGCATTGTTAATGAAACAACACTTTCTTTTTAGCCAAATGCAGCCGTTTTTTTTTTATTTCTTCGCTCATATGTTGCAATAAGTTCACATAATACTCGCCGTTGATAGTTTTCCCTTCTTCAAGATAACCAATGAAAATTGTTCTACGCGCATTCTAAAAAACCGATGCCATGGCCTTGCTTGCAGATGAAACGGTTTTCGTCTTCTTTGGAGCCGGTTCTCCCTTTTGAGTTCATTGTTTTGATTATTCATTTGTCTCGCGTGTGAAGTAATGGATCCATGTTTCATCCAGGGTTATGAAAAGACGCAAACATTCTGCTTTGTTGCTGTGAAACTTCGCTAAACACTCAATTGAAACACCTCCACGACACTGCTTTTGCTCAAGTACGAACAAACGCATCCATGTTGCACACAATTTTCTCATGTCCAAATTTTCAGATAATATGCGATGTACCGTACCTTTTGAAATGCCTACTATGTCTGCTAGCTCGCAAAATTTCAGTCGACAATCATCCAGTACCGCTTTGCGGATTTTCTTGACCATTTCTGGAGTTGTCACTTCATTTGGTCGACCACTGTGATGCCCGTCTTGGCAGTTCGTACGGCCTCGTCTAAGCTCTGCTACCCAATATTTCACTGTTGTAAACGAAGGAGCAGACTCACCCAGAGTAGAATCCAGTTCAGCTTTTATATCGGTTGGGCTGAGGCCTTTCGAATAAAAGTATTATATCATGTAACGATGACAAATTTCCTCCATTTTTACAAATTCACTGAAAACGTTCACTATAGATGGCTGCCAAACAAATACTAACCAATATGGCGTCTTCAAACTTGAAACATATGCTGTATAGATTGTGTACTTTCTAATACAGTGATACTTTTTAAACAAGTACCGCCATCTCTAGGTCAGGTCGGGTACTTATGGCACCACCCTTGCATAGTAATTTTTCTGCTCAGCAACTACATTTGCAATACGTCGGGGTAACTTAAATTATTGAAATAATTCATCGTTAAAATCTTCTTATATTTAAAAAATGTTAAAGCACTTTTCATTAACAGGAAGCTATCAATATATAGAATTTTTAAATAGATATTTTATTTGATTAATAATACTATAGAAGAGCATAAAATCATAAGATCGTATGATCCCTTCAAAAATTAAAAACTATTTTAAGCGTCTTTCTTTTATCTAGAGCAAAATTGGCTAAATACATACTTTCACAAGTCTATTTAAAAAATTACTTTTAAGCGCTACTCTTAGTAGTAATAATCGTATACCTTTGTTATATAAGAACATCGGGGTCACTTTTTTCCTCTTTTTTGTTATTAGCATTGTATATTCATCCTAGAATCCCCATGCATTCCTAGAATCACATCCTACTTATTTCAGTGGTTTACATAAAGTTTGTTTCCAACGTTCTAGGGGCTTCTAGTGACGTGTCCGCACATGTTACCGTTTCACTTGAAGAAAGGCAGAAGCTCGCCGATCATCATTATCTTAGTATTATCAATTATTTGTTAATATATAACTCTATGGGATCTATAGGATTGAGATAGTGTTGTGTTAACATTTACTGTTTACTGCAATCTATACTGGATTGGTATTTATTTCGACCGAATCTACAATACCACGTGTCTACACGTCCACTATCTTATTCTTATTGTGTTATTTTCTTTGTGGTTTTATTCTATCAATAGCTTTTATTATTTTTTTTAAGATTTTCGACCAGTAGGCTTAAATGTTAAAGTGGAAAGCATAAAAATAATTAAATATCTTGAAAAAGATATAAACACTCCCCGAAACGTCATTTATATAAACTAAGTGCTTTATTATCCTCTAGTGGAGATTGATATTGACGAGAAGTCCATAAACAAAACACTAGAGCTTATTCTTATCCTTTTTATTATCGAAAATTTGTTTTATTAACGAAGATTAGGTTTGCCTTATTACCGATGTAAAATCTGCGTTTGAATAGTCGAAAGCTCCTTTAAATGCCTCGCTTTGTATTTATAGAAAATCTTTACAATTTATATTCACCGAAGCATTCACAGAATTTACTGTCTTTTTCAAAACTTCCCAAGATTACCAGTTAAAGAAAGCTAGATAGTTCTAGGTGCCATTAAAAAACGTACTCGTCAGGTCTACTGAACATGTCTTAAAATTATTCTTAATCTCTAGTTTGATGGCACCAGTTGTCTTATGACCCCAATAAAATATATTAAGACATCCGGGCAAAGACTACTAAGCGTTGAGAAGCAGAACAACCTCCTGAAGACGGCATTAGTAAGACAATCGAAAACACTAGGAGAAACAAGTTAGAAATAGCGATTTAGCATACGGACTTGACACGGGCCAGTTTCAAGAACCAAGACAACGCAAATTATTGTCACAAGAAGAGTTTGTGTTTTTTTTAGCGTGAGCTATAAATTTTCTCCATGCGTTGCATTATGGTCGATGCTTCTATTTCCGTGATTCTTTTATTCATCGTCATGCTCTTGTTTTAAATCTCTAGTTTGTTAAATTCTTTTAACAGATACATTTTTGCCCATATGTTTAGGGCGCCATTACAAATGACGTTTTTGAATATTGTCTAAAGGCGTCTTCTTTGATCTCAGAGCATGTAGAGATGATACTTTGAATTATGCTTTTCAGCATATTTTTAAGAACCCAAGTTTTTCATCCTAGGTATCGTGTTTATATTAATTTTAACAGGGTTCTGCGATGAAGGATAATAAGTTACAAGATATTTCGTTCTATGCTTTTCAATTGAGGCAGATAGTAGTAATTTCAGCTGTTCGTTTAAGAAAGGGCTTTCTAGAATACGTAACTGAATTAAAGCTATTAGTATAAGTGCATGTTAATTGTCATACATGCCTTTCTTTTCTTCTTAAGGGAAGGATTATGATCTTGTCTTCTCGGATTTTTGTTTATCTCATAAAGTCGAAAACCACAAGAATGTTTTCTATTAAATTTTTCAATGAAACTCATTAACACGATGCCTAAATCAACATTGATCTGCAAGCTTCTTTAAACGACATTGGCCACTCATAAAATTTAAATTGGGAAATGATTTTTAATACAGGTTGGTGGAGAAGTTTAGAAAGCAAAAATGAAACAATGTGAATTTTTAAATGAAATTAGTTTTTTTATTCAATGTAATCTCCCTCAACTTCAATACATTTATTCCAATGATCCTCCAATAATTTTATACCATCTCTGTAATGATTTTCTGGAAGCACTGCAAAATACTGTTCCACGGCTGAAATAGCTTCTTCATTCGATGAAAAACACTTTCAACGAACGAATTGTTTCAAGTTTCTAAAGAGGTAGTAATCACTCGGAGCCAAATCTGGTGAATACGGTGGTTGTTCAAGCAATTCGTACTTTTAGGCATTCAATCTAGCCATCGTCAAAACACTTTTGTGTGAAGGCGCATAGTCTTGATGAAAAATAATTTTTTTTTCGCTAAACCAGGTCTTTTTTCACGAATTTTTGCATCCAGTTGATCTAAAAGGTTATAATAATACTCTGAGTTAATTGTTTTACCTTTTTCAATATAATCAATCAATAAAATTCCTTTTGCAACCCAAAACACTAATGCCATAACCTTTTTTGCCGATTGTCCTGACTTCACCTCTTTTGGAGTTGAACAACCAACCGTAGTCCATTCTAACCGTTCTTGTCTCAATTTAAGATCATGGTGGTAGATCCAATCTCATCCATTGTTATAAAACGAGGCAAGAAATCGGTTTTATTCCGCTTGAAACGCACCAAGTTACGCTGAGAAATTTGTTTTCGATCCAGGTTTTGTTGAATTGTTAACGAATGCGACACTAACTTTCCAAACAGCTTTTTCATATGTAATTCTTCATGTAAAATATGGAGTATTCGTTCGTCTGAGATGCCTGTGGTATTAGCAATTTCACGCTTAGTCAAATTCGGATCTTCACTAACCATATTATTTACTTGCTCAATGATTTCTGCTGTTGTTGCAGTTTTTGTTCGTCTACTACGTGGCTCATCTTCAACGCTTGTACGACCACGTTTAAACTCTAAAAACCCATTGATGTACTGTTGGAAATGAAGAAGCACATTCCTTTAACAAGTTCACCATTTTTGTATGAATCCCTGTTGCTGATAAACCTTCCAAAACAAAGAATTTTATCACAGCGCGATATTCAGTTTTTTCCATTGTTAAAAAATACACCGACACGTCTAATTGAAATGGATTGCTAACAATGAATGAATTGAGAGATCGAGATAAAATTCTTAGTGTATTCATATGACACATGAAATACTAAAATGGCGTATGAATTTTGATTCTTCTACTGCTTAATGGATGTTGCTTTCAAAACTTTTCTACCAACCTGTATATTTTTGACAATATAGCTTTCTCCAATTCTGTGAAATGATTCTGAAATAAATATAAATAAACAGGGATTGTAAGGTTTGCTGCTATGAGAATAAGTAATTTGGAATATTTAATAAGTCGAAAATTAATTAGTGGATTGTCATATACCAAGGTGTGGATATCCCTTAATTAAATTTCCGGAAACAACTAAAGCGGAGAGGGCTTTTGATAGAGAACAAGCGTTAACTATACGGAAGTTAATTTACTTATGATTTCTCTTACTACTATCCGGATTATTCCGTTTGCGGAGATTCTGTTAATTTAATATTGATTTTTCCTTTTTAATTTAAAATTTGTAATACAAATTATATTTTATTAACGAATTAAATAAAGACAAATATTACATAATCTACAACGAAATCAATATCAGATTAGAGTAGATAACAGTTAATAGAATTTAGAATACGATTTTAAGCATTGGCTTCTTTCCAAATAGTCATTAATGAAAATGTACGTGCTAATTATACCTGATAGAAGCTTAGCTCCGTAACCCACAGCATCGCCTCTTCTGTCAAACAGAACTTTTTCGGAAAATTTCCTGCTTCTATTAGTCTTTTAAAATTATCAATAAGTGTATCTTGAAGACAGAAATAGTACTATTTACATAAGTTTACTTTAACTTTAGTTTTGTCGGTCACAGTAAGACCTGTCCGACTGGACATCAACATAATCTTGACAGCTCAATCACCCTATTATGAGTACATTGCTGTTATTCTTTTAACATACAATATTTGGTGAACGAATGGAATCAAACTCTGCATATTCTTACGTCGCGAGCGCTACCGGAAAGTCATTACGATTTTTTTCGAAAAAAATACATAATTTTCAAGAAAATGGAAAAATTTATTTATTCGAAGTATTTGCCATTTGGTTCTATATATCTTGTCCATCTTCTGGGCAATTTATGGATGCCATCCCAAGAAAACTGTTTGATCGTTGAGTAAAACCATTCATCGAGCCGTTTTCTAACTTCTTCGAAGTTAGCGAAGTGCTTCTCTTCAAGCGCGTGTCCAATTGATGCGAAAAGGTGATAGTCGGACAGGGCAAGGTCGGGAGAATACGGCGGGTGCGATATTATGTCCCATCCAAGTGCTTTCAATGCTTTCTTGACCGGTTTTGCTGTATGAGGCGGCGCGTTATCACGCTGTAAAATCACTTTACCGTGTCTTCCGGCCGATTCTGGACGTTTTTCTATCAATGCATGGTTCAAATTGATAATCGGTTGTCGGTAGCGATCAGCATTAACTGTTTTACCAGGTTTCAAGAGTTCGTATACACTGCGCCACACTGGTTCCACAAAACACAGAGCATTGTCTTACGACCAAAACAATTTGGGCTTGGAGACGATGACAACCATGATTTTTTGCACCTAAAGTTTTCGAAGTAAATCCATTTTTCATCATCCGTCACTATTCGATGCAGAAATTACTTCCGCTCATACTTTTGAAGCAGCACTTCACAGACGACTTTTCGGTTTTCTATTTGTCTGTTATTCACTTGATGAGGCACCTGTCTTCCCCACGTTTTGGATTTTTCCTATTGCTCGTAATAGTTCACTAATCGTTTCTTGGACAACATTTAACGCTTCTACCAATTGTTTTTGAGTTTAGGTTGGGTCTTCATCAAATAACTCCTGCAGCTTCGCATCTTCAACCTTTTTCGGTCTACCAGAACGTTCTTTATCCAGCACAACGGAATCACCACTTTTGAACAATCGAAACCACGCCTCACATGTTTTTATTATTGTTGTATGTTCACAGTATGTTTCTACCAGCAAACGATGTCTTTCGACAGCTTTTTTCTTTTGATTAAATAAGAAATGTGGTACGTGTTGCAAATGCACTTTTTTAGACACGAAACTCGACATTTGCAAAGAGGTGTAAAGCTATGACAGTGCTACTTTCGCAAAATATAACATGTATAGCTTTGAAGCTTGATGTTAGTTGTATAAAATGGCATATGTGTCAAATGATAACGTTGCATACTTAATTCTAGCGATATCTGTTAGAAAAACTGGTAATTCCTTTGCATTACACCTGGTATATACACTGAAACACGTAAACACTACATGTACGAGTCAGTAGCCAAACTATCGATTATTACATATCGATGCACTGTAGCGCGAATGCATTACATGTACCGCTTGTAGAAAAACAATCAACTGACGACTGTGTATATATACTATATAGTATATATTTGACAGGTAGTAAATAAAGGTGTCCCAAAATCAACGCAAGATTTGATTTAAATAGAAAACACTGTTTTTAGTCTTTTGTTATTTTTTTATTGAATCATAAAGTATATAGGATAGGGTTATTTATGGAATAACATATCGGGCAAATGGCATCCACGGCTTTGTATGCACATACGCACTCGTTTATCGAAATTCTCCATGACCATTATGCATAAATGTGACTGAACTTCGTTGATGCAGCTTTGAATCTCTTCCTTTAATGCACGGGTGATTATGGGCTTGTTGGCATAGACCTGTGATTTCAAATTACCCCATAAAAAGAATCTAATGGTGTTAAACCACACGATCTAGGGGACCAATTCTGATCACCGAAACGAGAGAGTACACGTCCTGTCTCAGGCAGTAAGTGAATTGTTTCACGGGCCGTATGGCATGTGGCATCGTCTTGTTGAAACCACATATTGTCCACATCAATATCATCCAGTTTCGGCAGAAAGAACTGTGTTACCATGTCGCAATATCGAGCACCAGTAACAATCACTGCTTGACCAGCCTCATTTTCAAAAAAGTATGGTCCAATTATGCCTCCAGCCCTGACTCCACACCAAACAGTGACACGTTGTGGAAGCATTTGTTTTTCGACAATCACACGTGGGTTCTAAGAACCCCAAAAGCGGCAATTTTGGCGATTAACAAAGCCATCAAGGTGAAAATGTGCTCCATCGCTTAGGACGATTTTGCTCGAAAAATCAGCAACCATTTGTTGATGTTCAATAATCCACTCAACGAACTCTCTTCGCTGTGCATGGCCATTATGCTTCAGTTGTTGTGTTAATTGAATTTTGTAAGCATGCAGACACAGATTTTTAGTGAGTATACGCTGTAGAGAGCCTCTTGAAATTTGCAATTCTTGTCCACGACTCCGAATTGAGGTTCCGGGATTGTCACCGACACTCTCACGTACTGCTTCGATATTGACATTTGTTTTCCGACGACCACTGTGTTTGGCGTCTCCAACGGATCCAGTCTCCCTGAATTTTTCAAAACAGTTGACGTCACAGTTGACGAATTTTATACACTATGCCGACCATACTTTGAATAACGAAAACACATTATTCTATCGTGTAACGCTCCATTTTTACTAACTCTAAACTGTTAGATGTCGAATTGTTCTTTTTAGTGTTGCCAACACTTTACTGCACAAATGGCGACAAATTCAAATCTTGCGTTAATTTTGGGACACCCATTATTATTATTTATTAAATATTAAAGTTTGAGAGATTGTTGTAATTAGAAATTAGATGAAAGAATTAAATATTAAAGGAATATTCTAGAGAACGGGCTACGTCCATGTGCGTTTATTGTAATATTTTCTTGAAAGAAAGGAACTAGTTTAGAATCCACATATGTTAACTAACAAAGAGATTTCTAGCTGGAAATATCGCAAAGGTTATTCAAATTAATAATTTTTGAGAGTTTTAAAATCGATCTGTGTAGCAACAGTATACAACAATATTAGATATAAGATGTAACAAACTGAATTTCAACATTAATATTTTTAAATCAATCTAACTACGGTCCTAACCATCTCACCCTCTTTTCTCTTATTTCAATTTAATTAAAAGAACACTTACTCTTAAGTAAACGAATTACTCAAAGCATAAAACACGGTGTGTTACCTGTTTGGATCGTATAAAGTATGAAGCTATAAAAACGTCCTGTCCTATAAAAATATTATCAATAAATTTTCCTGAAAAACGTAACTTGTAATTATGCTCTATGTGAAATTAAGGTATGTTAGTGTTTCATTCGGCGAGCGCCAATAGAATAATTTGTATACACGTAGGTGTGTTGGATTAATCTGTAATTGCCCGTATACCCTTGTAAATTCCGTTTCCGCGACATTAATGACTTCGAACGCGAATCGCGGAATCTGAACGAGCAGGAGCAATTATGTGAGATAAATTTTGGTTTGCGTTGATACTTTGAACTTCGTTTTTATGTCAATATTTGTCGATGGATGACACCGTCATAATATTTGTTTATAAAGAAGACTTTAAGGCTTTCAATTACACCCACAAAGGACTAATTATCTAAGTCGGAATTTTAGTAACAATTAAAATACTTCATCCTATGAAACAATACGTTGCAAAGGTTATTGAAACTGTGCTTTGTAGAAATTGCTTGAAGATGACAACTAAATTGTCGAAATGCGTACTTTTTTATTTCGTCGATTATACAGTACGATGTGATTTAGATTTTCCACTTCATTTAGTATTTAGTGTAGAACTGTGTTAGAATTGAGGTTAGATTTCTTCCCAGTGTTTCTGTCCTGAGTTACATTTTATCTGTCGATACCCTCACTTCATCTTGCCAAATTTTTCTTGACCTTCTGCTCCTCTTTCTTCCTTTCAATTTAGACTCGTATATTTTTCTTGTAATCTATCTCCCTTCCTGTACATATCTCTTAGCCTTCCCAGTTGCCTCTCCTGCGTTCTCTTCTTTATTACTGTTGCTTGTTTTTGTTTTATTCGGTCTCGTCTTGTTGTCTCAGCAATTTTTCCTCGGAAATCGCATTTCTGACGCATCAATACTTATACTTCTTTTAGTTATTGTCTATGTTTCGTGCCATTTTCTTCACCACCTAGGTTTTTCCTTCTATTGGTATTTTGTTTCCAAAAAATGCTTTTCCAACCTTCCCTTTTCTATCATTATATTCTCTCTCCGTCTGTCTTCCTCATCTACAACTGGAATCGTAGCACGACTTTTAACATATAGATTTGGTATTACATTTTTAATACATCAAATATAAACTAGTAATTCATAACACATTCATTCCATGCAAATGTTCAACTACCATTTCTAGTCATTTATTTGCAAAGCATTGATCAAGTTTACCAAATATTTAAAATATCTTACAGAAGATTACTTCAAGAACAAATATTGCAAAACTAAATAGAAAAGTATTTTTAGTAAAGGACACTTTGTTATTTCAACATATTTATGTCTTTAATAAAATGCGAGGCATGGAAATGCTGTAGCATTGAAGTTTTTTGTTATCAGATCGAGAATGTAAACAAACTCGTATTACAAACTACACACACCATTTTTTTTAATGAAATGCACAAGAGCTCTCTCTCCAGTTTGATATCTTACGGCTTGACTTAAAAATATAGACTAAAACTTATGACATAAGCCGTAAGCCTTTTTGTGATAGCAAATGTATATATAACGGGTGGGGCAAAAGTAATGTCATAATTTGAACTGGTTGCCATTTTGTTATAAATGAAAAAAAAATACAGGTCTGTTTTCATAAAAAGTTTATTTGAAAGTGTAAAATTGACGATATTAATTGGAAAAAATTATATCGCTCAAATAGCCACCTCCCGAGTTGATGCATAATTTCGTTCGTTTTACGGCATTTTGAATTGTTGCTCGCGAAACATCTGGCTTCACATTGGTGATTTCTTTTTCAATGTTAGCTTTTAAGATTTGCAAGGTTCGTGGTTTGTTGTGGTAAACGCGAGATTTTAGAAAGACCCAAAGGAAGGAGTCTGGTGCTGTTAGATCTGGTGATCTGGATAGCTAATTCAAATTTCCAGAACGGGAGATCACTCGACCTGGAAACTCAAAATCTCCATCGTTGCTTGAGCTGTGTGAGCGGTTGCTCCGTCCTGTTGAAACCAATAGTGATCGAGTCCCAAAGCAGCAACTTGCGGCAAAAATAACTAGTTTAGCATCTGCCTGTAAAGCTCGCCATTTACGGTTACGATGGTGCCATTGGTGTTTTCAAAAAAATAAGGGCCAATCACTCTTTCACGGCGAATGCCGCACTAAACAGTCACTTTGAGGGCTCTGCATGCACTAAACAGTCACTTTTAGGGCTCTGCATGCTTTCATGTGAATTCTCTGTGTCCCAGAAACAGAAATTTTGTTTGTTAACCTAATCATTTAAGTGGAAATGGGCTTCGTCGCTCATTATGATTTTTGATACGAAATCATCCTCTTCTTGCACCAAGTTTAACAGAGTATGGCAGTAGGTTAACCTTGTCCGACGGTCAGCAGGCAGCAATTTGTGAGCCGTTTGCACTTTGTAGGGGAACATTTTCAAATCTTTCACCAAAATTCGTAGCTACGAACGTCTGCTGACGCCTAATTGTGTGCGTCGTCGTCTCGTTAATGATTGTGGATTCTCTCTGACGTCGTCGCAACAGCAAAAATAATTTCACGTGCTTAATGTGTGTATGCCTTGTTGACAACTAATTCTTTACATATCTGCAACATAAATGTCAAAGCACAGTGACATGTGTCGCCATCTGCAAAAATAGCAGCCAATTCAAATTATGACATTATTTTTGTGCCACCTATTACTACGTCGCTTCATACGTCCTAGATTTTGTTTTTTTTTATGAATTTCTTTTTTGTTGGGACATGGGTTACATAATATTGTACAAATCATGTCGGTGGTTTTCTTTCTATTATTTACTTTACTTATCAGACTTCCTCACTCTCCTCTATTATAAAATGAAGACATTTGTTTTGTTGCCTGTTATATTTAATTTCAATTATTTATGTGTGTAGATAAAGAAAAGGTCAAATTAGAATCGTTTTCAATACAATTATGTTATACTTTGATGGGCCCGCTACTGTAAACTACCATAAGTTTTCCATTAAATTTATTTTATAGGAAATTTAACATCCAAAACGTGTAGAGAGTATATTTCAAGCAAAGAATTTTCTAGTTAATTCAAGAAGGAAAATACCAAAGGGAACACATCTTTTGTTGAACTTTCTCTTTTTCTAAAATTCCATTCGCAGCAGATTGCATACCGCTCAGTAAATACATAGTAAATATATACGAAACAAACACACAAAAGGAGTAATGGCTCTATATTTAAGCCCTTTTAGGAATAAATGAAGCGTTACCACAAAGAGATCATTGCTGGATTAATTTAGATAATAATTGAAATTTTGAAAGCACTTTCAGCAAGATCAAATAGAAGACGGAATTTAATTACTAATCTTGAATTAATAGAAAAGGTAACTGAAGAGCTTCGAGTTTATTAAATAGTTGTTTACTGCTTCTGCCTAGTGAAATTCGCGTTGTTAAACTTATTTGTCTTGATTCGGTTTTATAACAATTAAATGTTATCCATCTATTGCTTTTACTAGTAAGTTTTGCTAGTTTAATACTAGTTTACTAAGTTTACTAGTAAGTTTGGTAAGTCTTTAGAATTTTATCTTTATGGCAATATTTTTCTTCATTTAAAATCCCGTTTATCGAGCACATAGTATAGTTTTAACAGCAGGTAGATTTGGTAGATTTTTCTCTGTTTTTGTTTTTATTGTTCCTGAGAAAAAATTCAAAGATAGAAATTATGAATAATAATGAGCGCAATCCTTAAGGTTTTCCTCAAGTTCTCTATTTTCTTTCCTTAGTTTCCTAAGTTTTCTATGCCTCTCTCCATCTTGGTCTAAAGTCTCCATCTCCTGCTAGCAACGACTTACTGAACTACATATGTATATATCTATATATATATACCGGAAAGTCACTACTGGTTTTTCATATATCTCTAGGCTTAAGTATGCAATGTTATGGTTTGACACATATGTCATTTTATTCTACTCACACCAAGTTTCAAAACCATATATGCTATATTTTGCATTCTTCTTATTTGATCAAAAGAAAAAAGCTGCTGAAAGTCATCGTTTGCTGGTGGAAACTTACTGTAAACATGCTCCGACCATAAAAATATGTGAAGCGGCTTGTCGACAATTCAAAAGTGGTGATTTCGATGTTCAAGACAAAGAACGTTCTGGCAGACCGAAAGAGTTTGAATATGCGAAGCTGCAGGAGTTGTTGGATGATAACCCAATCCAAGCGTTAATTTGTGGCCCAAGAAATGATTAGCTACTGATTACCAGCAATGGATAAAACTCATAAGATGGGAAAATGGATGCCACATCAATTGAATGCATGCAAACGGTAAATCAAAAAATCGTCTGTGAAATTCTGTTTCAAAGGTATGATCGAAAGTAATTTCTGCATTTAATAGCGACGGATGATGAAAAATTGATTTATTTCGAAAACTCTAAGCGCAAAAAATCATGGTCATTACCAGGCGAAGCTGGCCCATGGACTCCAGAACCAAGTCGTTTTGCTTGCATGACAATGCTCTGTGTTTGGTGGGGCCACATTGGCGTTGTATATTACGAACTGTTGAAACCTGGTCAAGCAGTTAATACAGATCACTACCGACAACAAATTATCAATTTGAACCATGCATTGATAGTAAAACGTCCAGAATGAACCCGAAAACGGTTAAGTGATTTTACAGCACGATAACGTGCCGTCTCATACAGCAAAACCGGTCGACGAAGCCTTGTAAGCACTTGGATGGGACATAATATCGCACTAGTCGTACTCTCCAGACTTTGCCCCATCCGACTATTACCATGGTCACACGTTTGTAGAGCAACGTGCTGCTCTACAAGCGCGTGTCCCGTGGCGAAATTCGGCCAATTTCGAAGAAGTTAGAAAATGGCTCGACGAATGGTTTTGCTCAAACGACAAACAGTTTCTTTGGGATAGCATCAATAAGCAAGATGCGTAGAATCAAATGTCCAATACTTTGAATAAATAAATTTTTCCATTTTCTTTAAAATTATATAGTTTCTTTACGAAAAAATCGGTAATGTCTTTTCGGTACACCTGGCTATTGGCTGATATATATATACATACATACATACATATATGTATAAGTGTTTATTCAATTTTGTTGAGAAAAAGACTTTTTACCTTTTCTCACGGCTCCGTTCCAAATCTGTAAGCTGTCCAATGATGTACTTTTTTAATCGTGTCTATATCGCATAATTTTCTTTCGCGCACACCTTTTCGTCATAGTCGGAAATATAATGGTCCGTGGTGTATATATAACGGATAGGAAAGATTCAAACAACTCCGTTCCAAGTCTGTAAGCTGTTCAATAATGTTGTAGTTTTTTAATAGCATCTTTATCGCACGATTTGTACTAATCTTTAGATCTCTTTTTCGAAAATCTTTTCTTCATATTTGGAAATGTGTATAATGGCCTGAGGTGTATATATGACGAATAGGAGCGACTCGAAACGACTTCGTATCGTAATTTTTTCAACTGTTCTATGTGAATTACGAAAGAGTAGGTTGGCACATTGTCTTGGCGAGAGATTATTTTTTTCTTCACCAAATGTAGCAAGTTACGAAGGATTAAAATTTAAAGGCAAACAATTAATTATTTGCCTTACAACTGGAGGCTACGCGCATAAAATTTGCTCGCAGTTTTACTTATATTAATTAAGACCTACGTCCTGAGAATTAGTATCTACATTTACATTTGGAAAATACAAATTAAGCAGCATCTTTACTTAAATGAAAGTTGAATATGTAAAAATACATAAAAAAAAAAATATTCTTTTCAAAAAGCTACGCATATTATAACATGCTTCTTTTTATAATTGTATGTAACTAAACTTGACTAGTGCTAACATCTGCTTCTGAATGCGAAAGAAGTCACATATATATGAGAAAAACTTTGCTGGAAGTCAAGTTAAAGTTATGCCATCATAAGTTATATATCATTCCAGCTGTGAAATCCTTTCTAATAACAGTTGAGGCGTTTTTGTATCCAAATATTGTAATATTCTTTACGTTGAAATATAGTCTGTTCCTAAGATTGTTTTTAAATTCGCGTATTCCACATTCGGGAGGCCATAATTTTAACTTAGTTCCATTCATCTTTAAGTTAACATATTGCCTAACATAAGATCGTTACATCTACCAATACATGTGTAAATTTCCATTTATCTGTCTGTTCATATCCAGTATTGAATTATATTCAGTATCGCTAAGGATAACGCTTCGCTTATCTAGTTCAGTGCTTACAGCCGTCAATTTCTCTCCGAAGACATTATTTATTGTTTTGTTCGCCTGTAATGTTAGTTCGCGTATAAATTACTTACTAAAACATTTACCTAGGAATGGGAAAGGAGAGGATTGAAAGAATAGAATTAGGAACACAGCGAAATTCGAGTTAAATTATCTTCCTGTAGTTGTAACATAACTGGAAAGCGATATTAGATGGTGGTTGCTATAACTAGATTCTTAAACTTTATATGTCCCATGAGCTAGTCGATAACGATGTTCTCTATCTTCTGCGGTTATGTGGTGATGCACAGGTTGGAAATCAATATTCCGTAAACGTGGCTCGTCATTTATAGAATATTACTATCTCGAAGACGATATGTAACTATTAACTTAACATTCCCTTAACTTCGTAATTCTGTCAAACGTTTCATTTAGAAGCTTTACAAGATTCAGTGCATTTAATATATCGCAGCTTTATTTTCTTACTCTGCTAAGTTCGTCTATTTAACTTGGTACATATAAAATGTCAGACTTTTTCAATTAATCAGAGCATGGTTGGGAAAATAGACATTCAATTTGTTTTTATTCAAAGATGTGTTAAGGTCTTCTGTTATTGGTATTTTCTCTTTTAATGTATTCAATTACACTCAAAAAGGTAGTAAAAACCTCTTACCACATATATTTTACACTGCGTTCCGTCCTACTGAAAATGACAGTTTAGTTGTCACAATATGTACCTGGAATACAAATAGTAGTGTGGTATAATTCGGTTCTCTCGGCTTTATGGCATTCCCTGGTATAGAAGTAACTAACGATAAAGTAAATTATAGATGTATGTACATAGAGATACAGGAATCGAGGTTTTACATATTATTCTTACACATATAATTCGCTGCTGTACATAAGAACTAGAAGAATAAATACTTTTTATTTTTAATCATATTTTGTAAACAAAAATAAAAATTATTTTATGTTTTACAGCATATTATGGTCAAATCCATATTAGTAATAACACTTTTAATTAACTAATATAATAATATACAAGGTATACCGGAAAGTCATTACCGGCTTTTTCTTAAAAAAAGTGCATAATTTCCAAGAAAATGGTAAAAGATATTTATTCAAAGTATTGGCCATTTGATTCTACACATTTTGGCCCTTTCAGACAATTTATAGAAGACATCTCATAAAAACTGTTTGTCTTTTGAGCAAAACCATTCATCGAACCATTTTCTAACTACTTCGAAATTGGCGAAGTGCTGCTCTGGAAGCGCATGTTCCATTGATGCGGAAAGGTACCAGATAGGGCATGGTCTAGAGAGTATGGTGGGTGCGATATGATAATATCCCATTCAAGTACTTTCACCGCTTCCTTGACTAGCTTTACTCTATGAGACGGCGCGTTATGGTGCTGTAAAATCACCTTGTCGTGTCCGTGGGTCCATTCTGGACGTGTTTCTATCAATGCATGATTCATAATGATTATCTGTTGTCGGTAGCGATCAGTATTAACTGTTTCACCAGGTTGCAACAGTTCGTAATACACCACGGATCCTACCAAAGACAGAGTATTATTGTCTTGAGATCAAAACGATTTGGTTTTGGAGTCGATGGGCCGGTTTTTCCAGGTGACAACCATGATTTTTGCGCTTAGGGTTTTCGAAATAAATCCATTTATCATCACCCGTCACTAGTCAATGCAAAAATTGCTTCCGATCATATCTATAACCAGCATTTCACAGACGATTTTTAGATTTTCCTTTTTCCTGGTACTCAGTTCATGTTGCAGCTATTTTCCCATCTTTTGGATTTTTCCCATTGCTCGTAATCGGTCGCTAATCGTTTCTTAGGTAACATTTAACGCTTCTGTCAATTATTATCTTTGAGTTTGGGTTGGGTCTTCATTCAATAACTGCCGCAGTTTCGCATCTTTAAACTTTTTCGTTCTACAAGAAAGTTATTTGTCTTGCACATCGAAATCACCACTTTTAAATTGTCGAAACCATACCTCACATGTTTTCATGATTGGAGCATGCTCATCGTATGTTTCTACCAGCAAGCGATTACTTTCAACGGCTTTTTTCTTTTAATTAAATAAGAAAAGTGATGCGCTTTTTCAAGCACGAAATTCGACATTTTCAAAGAGGTATAAATCTATGTCAGTATTACATTCGCAAAATATAACATGTTATTGTCAGTAGAATAAAATAACTTATGTGTCAAATCAGTACATTGCATACTTAAGCCTAGCGATATCTGTTAGAAAAACTGGTAATGATTTTCCGGCACACCTGGTATATATTAATGAAGTACCTGGCCAAAAACTATTTGAAATGACTTACCAGAAACATATCACACTTAAGAAAATAGTTTTTCACATACTTTGGACAACTTCAATATCCAAAGTATGTAACAGTTCTGTCTCTATCACTTTCATGTAATGTAATAAAATCCTAATTAATATTGACATTTTCTTAATATGTGTTATCTATTTCAATTGTTATGCGTAATGCACTTTTTCCATTTTTCTGGCGTTATTTTCGCTAAATTTGAGGCAATCGTTAGTGCTCCGAATATTCTTTCAATTGACTCCAAATTAACTCGATAAAATACTGTATTCTGCTGTCGTGGTCATATTGTGTAAACGTATTCTTTTTATTTTGGTGAAATGTGCGTCTAGATTACGGAATGAATTGAAAGGATTGCTATGTAACACTAATACAACAGTATCATCTGCGAATATGGATACTTCAGTTAGTAAAGTCAATGGTAATTCGGCAGGAAATATCAAATATAATACTGGTTCCAGCCAACATCCTTGCCGATACCAGATGAGATTCCTCGGATATCAGTATAGGATAGATGTTTTACAAGAAGGTATATACCAGCAAGGTATAACTTCAGTATAGCATATATGTTATGCGCCCATCTGTGTTCTAATTTATAACGTCGCCCTGTGTGCCATACCTCATCGAATGCTTGACTTATATCGCAAAAGGTCGCAGAACAGCAACGTGTGTAGTCCAAATCGTTATTGATTCTCGTTACTATTGTATGTACCTGTCCAATATCGCTAGCCTCACTTCTGAACTCGAACTGATGGCTGGGAATCAGTTGTTGCTCCTCCAATACTGGTTTCAGGAAGTGCTAGAAGAAGTATTTTATGTAAAATTTAGTCTGCTGTTGCAATATAATCGCTGTTATCTAGTAAACGGTTGACTTGCGAATATATGCTTATTCAGACTTTTTACCTTATTTTCGACCATACTACATGGCTTTAAAATCTTTAAGCGTTGTTTTAAAACACCCTGTATAGGGGATATTTCGAGTCACATGCTAATTTCACTTCTTGGGATACTGGAGTATCCTTTGAATATGTATTTTCACCTACAATTTTTTTAAGGGAATTTGGGAACAACTTTTCCATCTGGTAAACTAACCATTTGTTGCTTGAAAATTTACACTACACAGATTTTGTGCAATCTGTTCGGCTTTTTCCTTCAAAATGGGTTCGCTAAGTGGAACTTTACGCGCTCGTTTTTCCATAAACCAATGATTTAAAGCATTTTCTACGTCAGCATTCTTCCCGTTGCGTCTTCGTTTTTGAGTAGATTTAAAATTATCACGCCAATCAATTACAATACTGTCTCTTCTTTTTAAAAATTTACTAACTTGTGCTTGAGACACACCAAATTTTTTGGCAACATCCAACTGACTGCAAGTTGTTTCTTCTAAAAACTCAAGCAATTTTACTTTTTCCTTCAGAGCAAGGTCTTTTCTTTTCAAGTTTGTCGAAGAAGCCATTTTTCACTCACTTTCGATTGCAATGTCAAATAACAAACTGGCCAGAAATATAGAAATTTCCTGCTTTTAAAACCTCCGAAAAAATTTTTATTGTATGAATCTAATTCGCACAGAATTAACCATTATCTATTATCTGTAATTATGTACATAATAGCTTTCTAAAAGTAAAGTAAACATTCATAGTAAATTTTTGGTTTATATCCACCTTTGGTTAAGCAGGTAGAGAAATTTATTCTTTTATGAAGACAAAATCGCATTAATGTTCTTAGAAAAGCCATTCCTTTGCCCAATATATTCTACTAAAAGATATTCTTATAACCGAATAATTTTGTTAATACTTAAAGGGAAATGGTTTTGTTCTTGAGATTATAATTCCTTTAACCGATATATTCTATTAAGAGGGTTTTCAATAGGGTTTCACTGTATTGTGAATCATACAATTCATAGACAAACTGGTCTTTATAGATTCGCAAGGATCTAAAAAATATTTGTGTATCTAAGAGTAAATTATGTATTCGTATTGCGACGTAACGTCGCAAATACAGACATCTTTCTCCCTCGACTTTATTTCCCAAGTCGTATATAAGAGGACGCGGTCGTTTTAAATTTTATATTCCTTATTGTCGGAGCTTTATGACAGGTAATGGTTGTTTTAATATTAAGGCTTGCGCCTTCACAGGGGCCACTTTATTTCCAAAACTTTCTTTGTCCCTACATAAAACATATTACAGCGAAATGTTATATACAGACGTCAGGTGTGAGGTGTTAACGAAGAACTCTCGTAAGGGAATACTGCAGATACTTAAAGAGTAATAGACATCATATACGCGCGCATGAAGCGAGCGAGAGAGAAAGAGAGAGTGGGAGAATGGCAGAGGGAGAAAGAGATATTGCGTTATTAACGTAGTTAGATGCTGGGGAATATATTTTCTGGCGTGTCAAGTACAAGAGAACACATCTAGCAAAATCAATTTTACATATGTAGTTACAGTTCCAGGAATATTTCTGTGGGAAATTACTTTCGAAAATAAACTGAAATTTTGAATTGAATGGTTTGAATGTCATGAAGTTTCAGATAACATTTTCATTGTTTTAAGTGAAATTACACCATCGGGAATTAATGTGAAGCACCAAAATTTACCCGTCCTGCGTGAAAAGAAGAAACTTCGGCATACGAAATTCAACAAAGAAAGTTTCTGAGCCATAACATACAATAAATGTAAAATATAAGCTGACAGTATATATCAAATTTTGCTTAAGCTTATAACATTACACATGATTTGGATCGTAACAGATAACATTAGCGTCTCATGCGGTAATTATCTGTAATACGAGGGTAGCCGTTTATATATCGGGAATAGCAAACAAGAAAATTTTTTTTATTTTCGAAAATAGCTTTATTGCTTTTCCAAATATTCTCCTTGGACATCAATGCACTTTTGCATTCGTTTAAACCAATCCAGAATGCATTGCCGCCACTGTAAAGGCGGTATCTTCAAAATATGAGCTTATTCTTCACGTGTGGGAACAAAAAGAAATCACAGGGTACTAGACCAGGGCTGTACGGCGGATGGCTCATCAAATAAATGTTTTGCCCGGTCAAATATTCAATTGTTTAAACCGACCTGTGAGAGCTCGCATTGTCATGGTGGACAATGATCTGTGGTTTTCGGTTTGTTTTCCTTATTTCTTCAGAAACTTTTGACAAACAAATACTTGTGTACCATTCGGAATTGAGCGTTCTACAACTTGCTAAAGCACGACTGCAACGTGACCGTTTTTTCCGAAAAAACAGGCGAATATTTATTTTGATGTGCTTCCAGCGCGAACAACAGTCGACTGCTTTTTACTATCGGGCTCATGCGTATAGATCCAAGATTCATCACCCGTGACGACTTTTTAAATGTTCTTTGAAGCACCGCCATTATATTTTTTCTGCATTTCTTGGCACCAATCGACGCGAGTCTTTTTTGAGAGGTTGTCAAATTATATGGTATTCAACGTGAACATAGCTTCTTAACGGCTAAATGATGCCTCGATTTCACGGTATGTCACATGACGGTCTTTCATTATCAATTCAGACACTGCATTAATATTTTGCGACACAACAACATTTGTGGGACGACCTTCACGAAATTCATAGACCAAAGAACGCAATTTGAATTCACTATACCAACAGTATACTGTAGTTTTCGATGCTTCATCACCATATAAAAAATCAGCTCGTCGATGCATTCTTGTTGAGATAATCCACTCTGAAGGTTATGAAAAATAATTGTACGAAAGTGTTCGCGAGTTAATTCCATTTTTTCGTTGACATGAAATTTCCAAGTTACTGTCAACAATAGAAATAGCGACTGGATAATAAAACTGTTAAGGTAATATATTGTCAAAAATGACAAACTTCACGATGCAGTCATCAGATCGGGGGCAACACTAACAGTGTGGAGAATATACCAGGTCGAATGACACTCAATTTTAGCAGACATGTAGACAACTAGCGAACTTGCAAGAAGGCCGGAGACTCCAGTATCATGCTGCGGAGGTATTTTTCGTGGAATGGCGTAGGCTCTTTGCACAAGATAGAAGGCATAATGAATGCTGATGTCTATGTGAACATATTACAAATTGTGCTTCTACTATATGGAAGAAATGAAACTAAGATGGTTATATATACAGGATATCGATCCGAAGCATGTTTCTCGTAGAGCGAAAACATGGTTTCGAGAAAATAACGTTCGCGTTTTGGGCTGGTCGGTACAATCGCCATACGTAAACCCCATTGAAAATTTATGGGTGAAGTTGAAAAAGACTGTATCTACTGTAAAGCCACAAAATATTGACGGTCTATGGAGAATATGCCAAATCGGATAAGAGACATGTAGGCAACTGGTGAACTCGTTTCATCACAGGTGTCAAGGGGTGATAGACAAAGGTCAAGTAACAAACTATAAAGCGTTTCAATTCAATTAACTAAGTAAAAATGACACTTGGTTAGTATTTTAGCCTAAATGCTATTTTAATGCACAGTTATTTTGTTTGTCCAAGAAAATAAACAGTTTTTGTTCTCTTCGTTGTTAAGAAACCTATTTATTTATTGTTATAATTACGTAACATGTTGGAATGAAGAGTTCAATAAACTTGAATATCTTTTATTTAACGTATAAATTGATATTTCAGTATATTTAAGACCACTCTTATTTTCATGAAAAAATAAAGTGCGCGTGTATTTGTACTGACATGTTATAAATCATAGACATGCTCCGATTGCCTATGTTGTGTTTATATTGTGTGCAGATTATCCTAAATGAACTCGGCAGATATATATTCATGTACATCGTTAACTTTTATGTAATAGTAACTCTAGACCCACATAGTGCTACAGCTCTGGACTAACTTCTCTCACTATTGCTATTCGTATCGGTCGTTAAGCTATTAGGAAATGCGAATGCATGAATTATTACACTGCACAACAGCATTTCTGATGATTGGGTTATGTTACATGATATTAGTCCAATTTTTGATAACGATTTCAATTCCGTAATTGAAATTTCTGTATCAGCTCTAGTTAAAAAAATATGACACGGATGTTTTTTTATAATAAAACACTATAAATTTAGAGATAATTATAATTTATTTAATTCTTATAATGAAAAAACTTTCTCTTATATGATTTTCTTGCTAAAACTGAAGGCAGAGAGCTATTCTGAATAGTCCAGCAATAGTCAGCCATCATGTGTGCGTTCCAGTAGCCCAGGTAGCGTTTCTCCATGGTACGGAAGTCCTGGTGGAATCGCTCCCCTTGTTCTTCATTTAGGTCCACAAGATTGGCGGGAAAATATTCCAACTGGTTGTGAATAAAGTGTAACTTGATGCTCATGTTACATCCAAGCCTTTGAAAGTGACTCATCGGTTGTTCGACGTGTTGAGAAAATTCAGAACTTTTCTTATTTCCCAAAAAATTTTTAACAAGCCAAACAAACTCATTCCATGCCGTTTTCTCAATCTCTGTCATAGTGTCCGGAAAATTTGAGTCTTTTATTAATGATCTTATTCGTGGCCTGTCAAAAATTCCCGCTTTTTTCTTTAAGTCACTATCACTACTGTCAGTTTTTGCCTCAAAATGCATAGGTTCCTCCTGTCAAGCATCAGCTTGATGTCGAAGTGATATTTTAGGACTCAAAACACGTCTATGTGCCGACCGTATGGAAGCATATTCCCATTTGGCTCGATTTTTTTGGTTAATGCCAGTTATGTTCACCAAACAAAAATAACAGTCGTCGCGGTGGTTCAAGGGTTCAGTCCAGATCATAGCGGTTTCGTACCTAAAGCTATTCCTTTTCTTATTTGTCCACAAACGTTGAAACTCAACGCACGTTTTTCATACCTTTTGCGGAATCCAAGGCTTGTCTTTCATTTCAAGTGTGTGACCAAAGTAATTTTTGAAAGCCTCAATCACGAACGCTGTCATATTCAAACGGTATTCTCTAAATATATACTCTCCGCAAATGAAATAAAAATGATTTGGAACATTGACACAAACTCTTCTTGACGATGCCATATCAAATCATATTAAGAAAACTTAGTATTTTCTTAATTACAAGCAAACTAAACACTAAACACAGCGATTTGAAATCAGCGACGTCAAATTAGTAAACATCACGTGATAAAAGTCAATCATCAGACAAAAGTTGCCATATTGCTGTGCAGTGTTATTACTATTAGGTGCGCAACTAAGTTCTCGCTGTTTTTCAAGAGATGGCTCCAGTAATAAGTGCTGGTCGATTGTGACATAACCAAAACGTCATGAACCAAGCTTAGACAAATGGTAAACAAACCGCTTTGACACATTAGTGATTTTGTTTTTGCGTCATATACTTTTGGTTGTGTGAAAATGTCTAATTTTGTGCCAAATAATCGTCATTTGCGGGAAGTGTTGCTTTTCTTCTCTCATTCAACGAAAACGGCGGCTGAAGCGCATCGAGAACTTCAAAAAGTTTACGGGGATGTTGCTCTAAGTGAAACAACGTGCCGTAATTGGTTCCGTTGCTTCAAAGACGGTGATTTCGATGTTGACGACCGTTCACGTGAAGAAAAACCAAAAACCTTCGAAGACGCTGAATTGGAGGCATTGCTCGATGAGGATCCGTGCCAAACACAAAAAGAGCTTGCTTCAGCACTAGGAGTTACCCGCCAAGCCATTTCCCAATGATTGCATGCGTTGGGAATGATTCAAGAACAAGGAACTTGGGTTCCTTATGATTTGAAGCCAAGAGACGTTGAGCGTCGTATTTTCGCCTGTGAACAACTGCTCCAGCGGCAAAAAAGGAAGGGTTTTCTTCATCGCATCATTACGGGTGATGAAAAATGGATTCATTACAGCAACCCAAAAAGAACAAAATCATGGGGAC
The DNA here is from genome assembly GCA_031893035.1 of Dermolepida albohirtum. Taxonomy (NCBI): domain Eukaryota; kingdom Metazoa; phylum Arthropoda; class Insecta; order Coleoptera; family Scarabaeidae; genus Dermolepida; species Dermolepida albohirtum. Next base: position 246,410 of record JAVIWB010003261.1, on the reverse strand, counting down.
TGCCCGGCCATGCTTCTACGTCGTCGGTTCGACCGAATATTCACGCTGCGAAGGTTTTGCTGTATATTTGGTGGGACCAGGGCGGCGTTATTTATTATGAGCTGTTGAAACCGAACGAAACCATCACTGGGGAACGGTATCCAACTCAATTGATGCGATTGAGCCGAGCACTGCGCGAAAAGCGGCCACAATACGAGCAGAGACACGAAAAAGTGATTCTACAGCATGACAACACTCGGCCTCACGTTGCCAAACCCGTTAAAACCTACTTAGAAACGCTCAAATGAGAGGTCCTGCCCCACCCGCCATATTCCCCAGATATTGCGCCATCCGATTATTACTTGTTACGTTCGATGGCACATAGTCTGTCTAATCAGCAGTTCCGCTCATATGAAGACGTTTCAAAATGGCTTGATTCGTGGATAGCCTCAAAAGACGAACACTTCTGCCGTGACGGTATTTGAGCTCTGCCAGAAAGATGGGAAAAAGTTGTCGCTAGCGATGAGCAATATTTTGAATAATTGTTTTCACAATAATGTTGCATTTTCATCAAAAAAACAGCGAGAACTTAGTAGCGCACCTAATATTAAAACTAATTTGAGATATTACATTTAAGTTATCATATCCAGGTCGATTAGCAGAGCCGACAGTAGCAGTATAAAATTGAATATCTAAACGAAAATTCATCGATTTCGCTTTTCAATTAATTGACCGCAAAAATTCAAGAAACTCTAAACCCTATTCTCTAAATTCATTTAAATTCTTTCTGTAAACAAATATTTTACGCGAGATCTCGACGATAGCGCGCCGAAATATTTATGATTTTAGCTCGCGCTTCTATTAGTTTCCTCCACCACACAGTAGCATATTTCTCCGCTTCCTTTTAAATTTCTCGTCTCCGATCTTTCACGTGTCTCTTTAATATTTCGTTTTTGTTTCAGGTAAGTTAAATTGGATCAACTCAATCATAAAATAAAGGAAATTGCGACGAAATTGCTGCGAGCGTACGGGGGCGGAAAATATGGGACCACATTTACAACATGGAACATTTTTAATGCGGCCTGTTTCGCTCGGTTAAATTTTGAAGATGTATTCTGGAGAACGTGTCGCATATAAAGTACAAGATTATAAGAACCAGGTGGTAACTATAACCTATTAACTTTATCTCCATAACGGCTGGTCCTTTAGCTTATTCTATCTTTATTGCTTTAATTAATTTAAATTTGTTCCCACATCGGATACCTACTGTGAATTAAATAAATCCTTCGCGTCATTATTTTACATATTATAAAACTTGAGATAAATATGGCACAATAAAGATATATGTTCGTTGTTATTTGAAAGAAAATTGATGTATCTAAGGTATACAGAAGACGTTTTACTAATTGATGTACTCGCCTTACTCTAGTAAGTGCTTAAGTCGTTTAATTTAGAAAATAATCTCCGTTTCTGTTCCTTAGCTTTAGAACTAAACTAGCACTTCGATAAACGAAGCAGTGTTCCTTAATTTATGGTAATTTCTTTTAATTTATCCAATTCGAAACGCATAAAAGCGAGGACCAAACTTATGAAGCAATAATGCATTTCCCATGAAAAAAAAATGTTTATAATGCATTATTTTTTTATTTCAAGTTTTTTTTTATTTGATGATTACAGTCTTTATTTGGGAGCACTTGTTTTGCTTTTTGATCGAAGACTATGTGTATTATCCACGTATAAACGTGTAGCACGATAAAGCATATTTACTCCCATTTAATAACGTTAAAAAACTGAAATACTCTGGTCACAATATGAAAGTTGCTAAATATTCTAATAATCATATCATAAGTCATAAGTTTTGAATGAATTTTCTTTATACAATAATGTATTTTGCGAAAAATAAGCATTCGATGACTCTACAAAATGAGTTGCAAAAGTAAACGCATATCTAGTAAAGGGTTTTCCAATAGGGACTTGACAACTTCTAATTAAATTTGTGAACGCGCCCTTTCACTAATCATCGAACTGTCACTGTCAATTTATTCGGTAAACTTAACATTTTCATCATGGTAAAGTACACGAACGAACAACGTCTGCAAATTATAAAAATTTACTACAGAAATTCGGAGTCGGTGACCGCTACTTTAAGAGCGTTAACTCCGATTTTCGGTCGTAATTCTCGCCCTAGTAGACAGGCAGTAACAAGTTTAGTGCAAAAATTTGAGTCCACATATTCGTTGTGCGATGTTGCCGTGCCAGTGAGACAACGGGTTGGTCGAAGTGTCTAAAATATCGCTGCCGTTGAAACGTCCGTAGCAAATGATCCAAATCAGTCAATTCCACGGCGTTCTCAAGAGTTGGGCGTCGCCCAGACCACTTTATGGCGAATTTTGCGTAAGGATCTTGGTTTACACCCATACAAGATCAAGTTGACTCAAGAATTGAAGCCGGTGGACCATTTGAAGCGACGTACGTTCTCCGATTGGACTCTGGAAAAGATGCGCCAAGATGATCAATTTCATCGCAAAATCATTTTCAGTGACGAAGCTCATTTTTGGCTCAATGGGTTCGTCAATAAGCAAAATATGCATTATTGGTCGGGTGAAAATCCACATGTGCTTCATGAAACACCACTTCATCCACAAAAAATAACTATTTGGTGCGGTTTGCATGCCTGCACGTCATAGAGCCATATTTTCTCGTCGACGATAATGATCGTCACGTTACTGTGAATGGTAATCGTTATCGCGCCATGATTACCGATTATTTTTGGCCCGAATTGGAAGATATAGACTTGGACAATATGTGGTTTCAGCAGAACGGTGCCACAAGCCACACAGCACACGTTACAATCGATTTATTGAAGAGTAAGTTTGATGAGCGTGTTACCTCAAGAAATGGACCAGTCGATTGGCCGCCTCGTTCATGCGGTTAACGCCTCTAGACTTTTTTCTTTGGGGCTACGTCAAGTCATTGGTCTATGCCAACAAGCCGACAACGTTGGAAGAGCTCAGAGCCAACATTGAACGCGAAATAGCAGCCGTTTCGGCCGAAAAATTGGGTCCAATGAATCGACCGCTGTAAACGTGCCCGCGGTGGCCATATGAACGAAGTCGAGTTCCATTCATAAATGTTTTGATTGTACTTCAACCCGATAATAAAGTTTTTGAAATATCTCAAATGGTCTGCATTTTATTTTGAAAAAAAGTTGTCCTTATTGGAAAACCCTTTATTATATATAATTTCTGAGTTCGATTTTTCATCTATTTGATAGTTAAATAGGCATGCTAATTTGAAAACTCTAGCTAATTTTCTTCAATTTTTGCACTTCCTGTATGATTTTTGGGACAAAGAGGGGTATCCTAGAGCTTAAAAGGTGATAGACAAAAATTGTGATCATTTTTGGATTCAGATGCTAAAAGTTGGTCAAAAACAAGTGTCATATCTAGGTCGACGAAATTTGTGTTTCCCAGTGTAATGGTTGCGGGTTAACAACATTACACAAAGAAAGAAAAAACCCTTGGTCAAATAGCCAAATTTAAAAAAGAAGCTTGAACCTTTTACCGAGAAATAGGCGTTGCTACAAGTGTACAATTCAGTTAAAATTTACATGAATAAGTGAATTGAGGATAGCCGTACGGATGGCATTTGATACTGGAAAGAAAGCACATCAAGAAAACATGGAGAGTATTTGAAGAAGAGCCGGATATGGTGGAAGAGTACACGCAAAGAACACCTTCCATTGGCGATGTTAATATTTATATGTTCCATCTTCCACTCATAACTTGCTATGAAATTCTCGTCATCAAAAATTAGAATTCCAGTTTTCTACAACCAGCATTAACTTTATCATTCATATCCAAGATATGTACTTTTGCTCCTTGGATTTGAAACTTCAAGGTATTTAGTTCATCGATTACGTCGATCGAGTAGCCCAATTTCATCACAAACCATCGAAAGTTCTAGGTTTCCTTTCTGTTTTCTTCTTCTAGAAAAATGGCGATTTCGTCTCTTAATTCGTAACCACATTGTAAGTCTTTCCCACGTGATAATCATCTTGCCTCGTTATAATGTACTGCACTCACTAATTTACTAGGGTTACAACCATCATAGGCACAACATTTAGACCAGAACACATTTCCATGGAAGTCGGAGCTTCTGTGAATCATACAATGTGTCCAGACAGTGTGGCGATTTTTGTTTCACAAGTGCTGGCCCGTACATGACGTAATCTGGAGCTTATTAGCTTCCAAGCGCTTAATTGTTTCAGGTTTATAAAATTTATTTTTGAAATTCTAGGTAAAATGTAAACTACTGTTAAAATTTATTATAAAATTCCATCCAAAGTACAACAAAAATTATAAATATAGAAACATTAGCAATACAACTAATCGGATTCACGTGTGTGTCGCTCGTTTAACTATGTTTCGTTTAGGTAAAATATTGGGCGACTCTCATCTTTGTAAAGTTTTATTGTTGTCAGATATTTTCTTCTCCACCTGATAACTCCATCCTTTTCTATTAGCATATTGTTCTTGTTACGCTTTACATATCTGAAATATAAATTAAATATGAATATGTTATAACATGAACAATTTTTTATTATTACTCACTTGAAATTAATGAGTTTCAATAATCTGTGTATGTTGGCATGGACTCATCTCTAGTTATTTCTCCCAATATTTTATTAAGTGTTGTAAGTTCGTTTTTAAAAAAGCAACCATGCACCATCTGCCGTATAGTACTTTTGACATCTTTATCAAATTCTAGAAGCATTGAATACCTGCCTACTCGTCCTTTGGGAAGGCTGACTTCACCTCTTCGCTTATATTCGTGAATAACTCGACATACAGTTGATTTGGTCAGCCCTACAATACATTCCTTGTAATATATTGCTATAGAAGTAATACCTACAACTTGGCATTTCAGAGATGTTCGTTACAATTGCTGTCGTTCCCATTGGTGGAGTTTGCAGCGTTAAAATTCTATATATTTATATTCAAAACTGTTTCTTTTTCTTCATGCGTCAGGTGTCCCAGTCGTTTACTCTTTCTGGGTGGTGATACTAACTGTTCGCTAGAACCTCGGTGATCACTCATTTTATTTTTGTGCTTAAAAGTACGGATTTTATTAAATAATAAAGAAAAATATAGTAAGACAATGCAAAAATGCAATAAACGTTTACAGGTTATGAAAAATGACGGATGTCTGGCATTCATTTATCCATATTAAACGTGCTGCTCAAGAACCAATCAAGTCTCTTAAAGATATGTACTATTTTGGCGCATTATTTGAATAACTCCTTCTTATTCTGAGACAAGGTATAACAGTAGAAATTTGTGTATAATTCTATCGTCTTTTTCAATTTCTATTGCATTTTTTTGTTTTGTCGTCATCAAGTTATTGTTGATGTATTGCATGAATAGAAATATTGTTGGTACGCATTTTGACACAGTTGTAAGTACTTGCTAACCGACGATTTCAAAAATATAATTCAGTCTATTAAAATAAAAGTCCGCTTTCTATTTAATCTATAAATCGGGAAACGAACAGCCCGGATTTTGTCATTCCTCACGAAAAGCGCACATTAAGTACCGCTTATTTGCATTGCGCTCCCGTTTCACAAAAGAGCTCAAATTCTCAAACGTCCAATAGCTTCACGGTAACACCATGACGAACCATATTTCATCTTTCGGCTGTTAATATAATTCGTATAATTTATATGCAAATTCATGGCATTTTTTTTCTGCTTTTTCCGCGACCACTCCTCTCTCAATTATTATGAATCTACATACAGACAATGATGGAACGATGTTGAACGGCAGTGGAGTGTTTTAAATTCGCCGGCGGTAACGTAAAACGCGACACGGTTTGTTTTTTCTGCGCGAAATAAATTTGCCGTTTGATGTGGTTTGTCATGAAGTTTGTCGCTGCACGAACATTAATTACTTTTACCAGAGTTAAAGTAGGCTTTGAAATGAAACTGGTCCCCGGTACCATTGCATGAATGTAGAAACGCGGTTTCGCGGAACGGGAAGTTGTGTTGGTTATTTGTATTCAGTGGTGTTCTTTACTCCTGCAGTCTGTGCGAAAAATACGTTTCAAGCTTGAAAGCTGAGAAAAATATGATAATTACTGAATGAACGAGCGTAGGATAGAATTGAGAACGGCGGTAGGAATTTTTGTGGAATTTAGGAGTTCCTGAAATACTTTTTAAACTCGTATTTGAACTGAATGTTTTGATAGTCAAAAATGGAAATAGTAAACATGAGTATTTCAACGATTAGATACACTAGTAGGGCGATGCTTTATTTAATCACACAGAGAATTCATAGCATCTGAGTTAAATTATAAAATCAACCTCAAAATTATTATGTTAAAAGGAATCATTCTATTATTAATAACACCCTATCTACTACATATGTTTCACCGATATCATGGATCGTCAGGCAGATTTGTGTTATTAAACAACGATTCCTTGGTAGCGTCTATCTCGCTTTTCTCGCTTTGTCACTCAGTATAGTGAACGACAGAGGTAGGCGCTTTTGTTATTCCTCAAAACTATTGGAAGTTTTTGAATTTTGATGCCTGAATAAGCTAGTACAAGATACTAAAGGTATTACGTATTCTGTTTATATATTTAAAGACATAAACAAAGGGAAGCAATTGCAAAGATTCCATGTAAAAAAAATGAAATGAAATTTAAGTAAATAAGAAAATTCTGTAAGCATTAGGTTGGCAAATGGACCTAGTATTAACAACACTAAAGCTGTTGGAAAAGATTCCCAATTAAGGCATTAGGATTCATATAAACATTCGCTCTAGCTTTAAGAACTAGAAGGGTGTTATTGTTAGAGTTGGGATATTTTTCCCGCGGGCTAGGATCATAAGAAGGCGAGTGTTCATTGACTTTGATACTTCCCAAGCAACAATCCGTAGTTTCGTCTCTCTGTCTGCTTTAGTTTAATTTGGAGTTTCAATTGTAAAAGACACTGTTACTTAGTAGTGCCGTGATAATGGTTGACATAAAAATCGAGCAGCCAATTAACCAGACATTCCTTGTCAAATTAAAAAAATTGCCAGCAGAATGTTTACAAATGTTAAAGAAGGTGTTTGGGTTATGTCATGTGCACGAATGAGCAAGTCGAAATTGAAGACAATGCTGTATTGTCATGACCGACTGGATGTCTGAAAGCCAAACTACTACAGAAATTCTAGTCAAGCTGAGGGAATAAGTCAGAAAGAAGGGACCGGATTTACGGAAGAACGACTCGTGGATTCTGCACCAGCTCACAATGCCCTATCTATGAAGCAGTTTTTTGCGGACAAGCGCACTGCTGTGCTTGATCATTCTCCGTATTCTCCAGATCTTGCACCAGTTCCCAAAAGCGAAAAGTGCATTAAAGGCAGCACATTTTCTGTCTGTGGAATATGTAAAAAAAAGTTGTTGAAGAGACTGACAACTGATGAACTACAGCATTGTTTTGAACAATAGAAGCACGCATACGGCGGTGTACAGATACGGGTGGAGAGTATGTTAAAGGGTTAAAAATTAAATATAAATTTATTTGAAATAAACATCATTTTTCACACCGGCCTCGTTATTTAATTGCCACACCTCGTATGCCCTCAAATTGATGTGAATTGTTTGACATACAAAAATTGAAGATCTTCCCTCAATTTATTAAATTTACCCATTCATCGCTTGGCACAATTTGAAATAACATTTGTCGCTACATAAATACCAATTATTTTTTCTTAAGTTAAAACAATTGAAATAAAACCGACAGCAGCGCTCCGTCGGACGGTCTGCGGTTTGACACCACAATACACCGACGGAATTATTTGTATTCAGCGGCGTTTGTCGGCAGCTGTCCGTGCGAGAAATATAATTTAAATTCGCAAGCTGAAAAAGTATGATAATTCCTAAAGGTTTGGATGTGGGACGGTGTTCCGAAAAAAGACCAAGATTCAGGTCCGTCTAGCTACGTCTGAAAAACATTAACCGAAATGATTTACATAACGTGTCCACGGAGACCTTTTAAATGTGATTTATTAACGTATTACATGATTATGCGAGGCGTTAGACTGTTTACTCTTTAAACATGGCGCATGCATACGACTAAAAGTAATACTGTTATTTATTATAGAAGTTGTGTGTGTTCAAGAACACGTTTTTTTTTAAACTTGAAAGGATTCTAAATGTGTAAACATTTTACTGTTAATAGTGTCAGAATGAAAAATGAATTTATTCTAATTAACTACTGAAGAAGCGAAATTTATTATTGGTGTTTGGAGAAATTTTACTATGCCAGAAGGTGTACGGTTATGTACACACAGTATAATGGCTTTTCTAACTTTGGGGCAAACTTGGATAATAATTTATTGAAAGAAACAAGTAAATAAATAGGAAGTGAAACCGGAGCGTTACATCAAAGGTCCAATGTGTATTAGTTCGATATTTAAGCAATTAAAGAAAAGGGACAAGACAAAAAGTTTTCTAGAGCTTTATTTAAATAAATAAGTAAAAAAAGTAATTTATTCGGCAATTATAATTTTATATACAAATAAATACAAAATATTTTCAAAGAAGAAATATATGTTTACTAATGCTCAACGAAAAGTTTTGTTAATCAAAGAAATTTTATTACAGAATTCGTCGTGTAATGTAGTAGCTTGTCTATACATTACACGCCGTTTATACGAGGTGTGGACATCAAATAACGAGACTGGTGTGAGAAATGTTATTTATTGCAAATAAACTTATATTTAACTTTTATCCATTTCAACATACTCTCCTCACCTATCTATACACCGCTGTATAGCTGTATTCTATTGTTCAAAACAATGCTGTAGTTCATCAATTGTCAGCCTCTTCAATAACTCCGTTTTTACTTCTACATGTTCATCAAACTGAAAATGTAATCCCATTAATGCACTTTTCACTTTTGGGCGCAGGTAGTAATCACGTGGTGCGAGATCTGGCGAATGCGGAGGAGGATCAAGCACAGCAATGCGCTGGTTCGCTAAAAATTGCTTTGCAGATATGGCACAAACTTTTGTCATATTTAATTCATCAGGCAAAATGTATCGTACTGTTTCTTTGTTAATATTTACCACATCGGCAATCATCCGAATGCTCAGACGTCGGTCTTTCCGCACAATTTCATTAGTTTTTTGAACGTTCCCTTCAGTTCTTGTAGTTACAGATCGATCAGGACGTTCATCTTCGATCTCTTCCCGACCTTCAGAAAACCGTTTGCGCCATTCAAAAGCCTGCATACGTGACGTAACATTGTCACCAAACACCATCTTTAATATTCGTTAACATTCTGCTGGCGATTCTTTAATTCGACGAGGAATTTCAGGTTAATGCGCTGCTTGATTTTTATGTCAACCACTATCAAGGAATTACAGAGTAACAGTGGCCTCTACAAAGCTCAAAAGTAAACTAAAGCAGATAGACAGACGAAAATACGGGTTGTTGCTTGGAAAGTATCAAGGTCAATGACATTCTAGTAACAGCCTCGCCGGATGTGGTTGCGCTATGGAAGGATCGTGGTCTCGTTATTTAATTGGCATACCTCGTATATCGGTACTTTTGGCATCATTATTTACAGTTTTTATTTTGAGATTTTAAGACAATATTTTGTCTATTATATCTATTTTAATATATATATTGTACAGACAAGCAGTTATAAATTATAAAATTCACAATTAGTTATGATAAAATAGACATACGAAAGATTTCTTTTAGAATAAGCAATAGTTAGAGGTTAAAATTGTTATCCACCTAAAATATTTATAGATTGGAAAAATTTAATATGAAACAAAGTATAAAGAATAAGTTTTAATTGCAAAATTTAAGGAATAAGTTTTTGAGCAACTTGTGAGAGCATCATAAATTTTAATAGGTAGAAATATGAACTTTTCAAGGTATTAAAATAAAGTTTTATTATGAAGAATTTAGTTCGTACCTACTATTTTAAATGTGCACAATCCGAATATGCAAATTATTTTCCAAATTACTATTTAATTTTAGGCAAAAGTCATTTTTTAAATTGTCTGTTTTAAATACAACAATCACATTGGTCACTGAAATTCCACCTACAAATATTGTAGTAGAGCTTAAAACAAAAGAAGGGGTAGGGACTCTTGCATCTGTCCTGGATGAAAGCACACAGAAAATTAATTTATAAACAATTATAAAAGTTATGTTGAACAGTTTCCAAATACTTATATGTCAAAAAATAAATATCTTTGTAATAATCCAAGTAGACAATTATATTGACCGCGCGTATATTAAGTAATATAAAAGTTATTAAAGATATTAATAGTAATATCTAAATAATAAACGATGAAAGTGGAATAATCTAGTACTAATGAAGTATAATGCAGATATATAATAGTTTATTAAAAAATATATCAAAATAAAACATCTAAAAGTAACAGTGATTACTAATCTGATAATATATGTGCAACGTTATAAGAAAATGAGCACCATCTAATAATATAACTAATACAGAAGAACAAGGAAAGCATTTAACTACAACGTTTTTAAATAGGAAACCGAACGTATCGACACGTTTGAACTAGTTTGTGCACATTATAAAGCTACTAAGGCACTAGAGTTAATAAATATCATTAAATGAATGATGAATTATGAGACTTTATAAGAAGTTTTATTGATAAAATTACGAAAGATCTATTGTTAATGTGTATGATCTCCACGAACGGCAATATAGGCTTGACATCTCATCGGCATTCATTGAATCAGGACATTAATGTGGAATATTATTGCATTCTTCTATCGGAGATATTTGAAGTTCCTGAATTGTACGCGGTGGCATATTTCTTGTTGCAACACGTCTTCCTAATGCATCTCAAGCATGTTCGATTGGATTACCATCAAGAGAATTTGCTGGCCAGTCCATTCTATTAATTCCTAAATGTTCAATCCAGTTGTTCACGATGTTTGCCCGATGTGAACGAGCATCGTCATCCATTAAAATGAATCGTCCACCCATAGCGCTAGCGTACCTAAGGACAATGGGTCTCAAAATTTCATTTAGATACCTCTCAGCAGTTGTCATTCTGTATCTCATAAACGTCTGTATGACCTCCTGCGCTTATTCCAACACGTACCATTACACTCCCACCTTCATACTGCAGCCTTCCTCAAACGCCAAATTAAAATACGCCTATTATCTGGATTAAAGGCGAATCTGGATTCGTCACAAAATAATACTTGTTGCCCAACAATCGTGATTCCAATTTTTACGCTGCTCAACCCACATTCTTCCCGACCTTTTATGAAGAGCAGTTAGTCAAACGAATACTAGCGGTCTTCGAGCATGCATGCCAATTATATGAAGGGGATTTCTTATTGTTTGAATTAATACTACCTTTCTAGTAGCAGCAGCAAGCTCACTTCTAAGCTGGGTTGCGTCATGAATGCGGTTTTTACTTGCAAATACTGTTAGGTATCGATCACCTCTTGGTGTTGTAGATGCCGGGCGTCCTTGTCCTCGTCTTTACTGAACATCTCCAGTTTCTAAAAACCGATTCCACAAACGCGAAATCACACTTTGGCTAACTGCCAAAGCTTCAGCAACAGCTTGCTGTCTCCGTCCACTTTCCAATTGACCTATGGCTCTCCAAGCCTGAGCATGAATTAAATCGTGTTGCCTTTCCATTATTACCCGTAATTACAGTTAGAAAATTAGCTATGATACAGAAACTGGTAAAATCTAACTGTAGTCGAGGTCGCTCGCATACGCACTTCTATACCCTCAAGCTGTGGCGGTTGGCGCAGGCCCTGCACCAAAGCGCTGTACAAGTTGATACCTATCAGTGCATTATATTTCTTGTATGAAATCGTTATAGTTGCAATATAAAAATATTTGCGTGTCTTATTTTATTTATTGGTTTATTTTATTATTATTTTTCCAAATATCCTCGAATTATTTTGAGCAGCGTAGGTACGATATGAGGGAGACAATGAAGGTATATTATATGTATAACGTAAATTTAAACCTAAGATAATCTGGTACGTAGACTTCCGCGGTCGTGGTCCATACTATCTGCTTCTGGGCTTCCGGGTCTGTACCTAAGATTTTTAGAAATTTTAACGTTGGCCTTTTCCCCAAACAGTGGGTGAATAGCATTTCGTGAAGCTCATTTATAAAAATTATTAAAATGGTTGGAATATCATGTCACTCTGTATATATTTAGTATCTACAAAAGCAAAGAATTATTCTCTTAACTCGTACATGATAAGCAACTAACCTGTGTGTTAAATGGTCACAAAATAAAGCCCACAATGTGCAAGAGAACAACGAAAAAAACCATACTATTTAGCACGTGCGACTTTAATGTCGGCATTTTAATTATTCCCGGAATTTGCATAATTATTACCCTTGCGTTACCTGGACGGACAATTTACAGTAACCTATTACACTTAATAGTGAAACAGCGGTCCATTTTGTGCCCTAGAGATAAATTGTGCAAACCAGTTGTTCGAGATTCAGCTGTCCAGCTTATCTGTCAGTATAAATAATACAATATTTACCGCATCTGGTCCATATGAATTTGACATGGATACTGGCAATATTAACTACGCTGTGTACCTACATGACGGCTAATTGCCACCCAACAAACAATAACTGACCAATTATGATAATTAAATGAGTAGGTGACGTACATAGGAATTGTGGTGCATCGTTTATGTTTACACAACGATTTTTTTTAATGTTGGCATTGTTGATTCTTCATTAGCATAATGCACACTGTGTTTCACATCATTGTAATATTATTTCAAAATTAGCATATGTTTATTATGATCTCTAGTTTCAGTTATTATAATTTTGTCTTTATCGAACAATTTGAATTTCATTGTGTGCAAAATACAATTACTATTCAATTCTAAACATTATTAACATAACAGTTACTGGAAGCACAGAATGGAATGATGAAATTACTGGTGCTTTGCTTTATTTAACTAAACTTGCGTATGAAATTGGTTATTAATTCTTTCTTAGACGCACCAAACACTGAAAAAAAATTTTAAGCGAGGCTGTGGTTAAGTGGTTTATTCAAAGAAGGGGAATAAAACCCCTTACCACATCAATGTTGAATGACATTGATTTATTTCATACATAATTTAATATGTTTCTTAGTTTTAAAGTTGACACTTATATTGAAGTATATATGCGCTTTCACTTACAGGCCTTTTTTAACGGTCGTATTCTCCAAGAACTCAAAGACGCAAGAATATGTTATCGAACGTTTTATCTTTTTTAACACATGATTTTTATTTCTCGCAATAGTTATGCTTTCGCAACTGTTTAATTCAGAGTACTTATTTATATTTCTGACTAAATGCAGACGATTCTCTTCTCCACAATAAATGCCTGGAAGAGCTTTGATTCGCTGATGAAAGTTTATCTATAATCATTAAGATTGTCAGTTATTTTTGAAGTAGAGAGCAGCTGTGAAACTTTGCGAACAAAATCTTTAACATTTATTTCAATGTAGTTGTCCAATATTGGTTATGTAACTGGTAAAGTTTCATCTTCCTCACTATCAGTCAAGAAAGGTAAATAAATATAAACGCGTTCCACAATAATTTTCGTATTTTGTATCCGTATTCCGACAATTAAGTTGTCATTCATCGTGAAGTTTGTCATTTTTGACATTTTGACAATATATTTACTTTGACAGTTTTTTATCAGGTCGCTATTTCTATTGTTGACAGTAACTTGAAAATTTTATGTCAGTGAAAAAATGGAATTAACTCACGAACGATTTCGTGCAATTATTATTCATAACTTTCGACGTGGATTATCTGAACAAGAATGCATCGAGGAGCTGAATTCTTAATATGGTGATGAAGCACTATCGAAAACTACAGTATATCGATGGTACAGTGAATTCAAACTTGGACGACGTTCTTTAGACGATGAATTTCGTCGTTCCACAAATGTTGTTATGTCGGAAAACATTAATGCAGTGTCTAAATTGATAATGCAAGACCGTTAAGTGACATACCGTGAGATCGAGGCATCTCTAGATATTAGTAACACCAGCCTGCATAAAGTCCTGCATGGACATTTATCCGTTAAGAAACTATATTCACATTGGGTACCACATAATTTGACAACTGCTTAAAGAAGGACTCGCGTCGAATGGTGCCAAGAAATTCTAAAAAAATACAATGACGGTGCTTCGAAGCACATTTATAAAGTCGTCAAAGATGATGAATTTTGGATCTATTCGTATGAGCCCAATTGTGAACAGCAGTCGAATGTGTGGGTATTGCAAGATGACTCAAAATCAACAAAAGTTGTTCGCGCTCGAAGCACATCAAAATAAATGGTCGCCTATTTTTTCAAAAAAACCGGTCACGTTGCAACCATACCTATTTGTTTGCTAAAAGTATTTGAAGAAGTAAGGAAAACAAACCGAAAACGACAGATCCATTCTTCACCATGACAATGCGAGCTCTCACAGGTCGGTTCAAACAATTGAATATTTGACTGGGCAAAACATTGAATTGACGAGCCATCCGCCGTACAGCCCTGATCTATCCCCCAATAATTTATTTTGTTCCCACACGTGAAGAATAAACTTCGTGGTCAATGGAGGCAGTTGAGATATTCAAAACTCATATTTTGAAGATACCGCCTTCACAGTGACAGCAATGTGCTTCGGATTGGTTTAAACGAATGCAAAAGTGCATTGATTTTCAAGGAGAATGTTTTGAAAAGCAATAAAAGTATTTTAGATAATAAATTTTTTTTGTGTTTGTTATTCCTAAAATATAAACGGCTACCCTCGTACTAAAGTGCAACCCCTCTTCCACATGAAGCCTTTTCTTTATCGACTGGTTTTTCTAGGAAGTTAAAGAGGTACTATGATATCTGACCCTTATCTGTGTTCGACACATGATTTATGTTCTTTGTAATGAATATGGAATATGCTTTAATGGTATCTAATACACAGTAATTATTTTATTTTTGATTAAATGTAGACAATCCGCGGATACGCTGCGATTACGTTCTAGCACGTGTTTTGGTAACCTGGATTTCTCAGACCGATTAATAATTAAACTTGATGTGCGCCAAATGTTCTTTATACAGTGTTCCTATCCAATGTTTAGTTTAGCGGATATATTGTTTACTACAATATTGGTATTTTAATTCGTAAATCCGCGACGTTTGATTTAATTAGACTTTGTCTTTCACGTTTCCTAAGAGATATTGAATAGAATCGCTGAACTGAAATGCAACTTAAAGTCCTTGTTCTTTAAAAAGCCTACTTAAACTTTTTATTGTAACTGGGTGAAACAGTAAGCATTTAATGTGTCGATTGTTTTGAGGTGGCAAACGGGTGATATTCTGGATTGTCTCCTTCAACCAAGTTTTTATAACTAACCTATTGATTGTTTCCGTATCAAAACTATTGAATCTCGCAGTGCTCTTAATAAAATTTAATTATTAAATATAATTATTATATTTAAGCAAACGATTTATAAAAA
Source organism: Dermolepida albohirtum (assembly GCA_031893035.1). Classification (NCBI taxonomy): domain Eukaryota; kingdom Metazoa; phylum Arthropoda; class Insecta; order Coleoptera; family Scarabaeidae; genus Dermolepida; species Dermolepida albohirtum. The sequence goes on along the minus strand of JAVIWB010003261.1, from coordinate 230,893 downwards.
AATGAAAGAAGCCATCTTTTGTTGCATACTATGATTTGAACCCGCTGTAATAAATCTATTAACATTAGTTTCTTTACGCCAATTCGATTTATGATTATTTCTAATATCTAGAGTATCTGAGAAAGGTAAGGTATCAATGTTTCCTTTTTCTACCGTAAACTTAATCGTCGGAAATTTTGAATTGAATTGTTTCACGAAATCGTCGAAGTTACATTTGTGTGTGTCAAAAATCGCAAAAGTGTCATCTACATACCTAATCCATCCTCTTGGAGAATATTTGGCGTTATGTTTACATTCAACAAAATTACTCATGAATAAATCCGACAAGGCAATGGCACATTGCTGTTCCTTGTTTCTATTCCCAGAATTTATCTTCGTATTGGAAACAATTTTGAGACATACATACATAGGGTTGTCAATCGCAAATATTCATTTAATTTTTGAGATTCAATCTCATTTTTTATAAAGCAAATCTTTAAATATTTTAAAGTTTCTAAAATAGGTACCGAAGGAAACAGTGGCGGTATGTCGAATGATACTAAAATTTCCCCATTTTCCCCCATGACTCTTTGCATCCTAGAAAAGCATAATTTTCTGCGCTGATGGAATTCTTTTGAATTTTCGTATACGTGGAGAATTAGGATGAAAATATTTTATTGACTACCGCTTGTTTTCGAGGTCATAATTGTGAATCCAAAATTCATAACTGATGATGATGCTCCTTCATATCAATACTGGTTGTGGCAAATGTTTTTTCTTTGTTCTTTTATGATGTACGTTAATTCTCACGAGACCCATCTGAAGCAAATTTTTCTACAATTCAATATCTCAACAATATAGTGAACTCTCTTCTGACAAATGCCAAATTGCAGCGCAATTTCTGTTTGCGTATTCCGACGATTTCCTTGAACCAGTACATTCACTCGTCTTTGATTCTTCCCATGTGACACTGATACTGGTCGGCCTGATCGCTTTTTGTTAAATATTTTCATTTCACCTCTACGACAGAGTTTTCCACGAGGCGAACATTCTTCACATCCATACAATAATTGCTACAAACGCCCGTCCCCACTATGCACATAAGAGCGTAGTTGCAGACCTCGTATTTGAACTCCACTCGCGTTGAATTCTCCCATGATAAATTCGTCATTTTTATATTTTTTTGAACCAAATTGCATCAACTTTTGTGGTATTTAGACGAAGTGCACGGCTCTTAAATATGCGTACCACTTGTGGACGATCTGAGTTTAATTTAATACATGCATCATCTACTGTGTCGCAGCGAAGAGTAATAAGCCTGATTAGCATAAACGTGACAATTGTAGTAATAAAAGTCTTGCGTGCTATATTTTATTAAAAGATTGATTTTTATTTTAAAAACTGTTACTAATTTGGTGTAAAACACACCCGAGTTGTCTGCTAAACAAACATTCTCAATAACGAAGCTGATTATCATCAGCATAAACGTGACAATTGCAACAACAGAAGTGTCGCATGCCATATTTTATTAAAAGATTGACTTACGTTAAAGAGAGCACGGAAAAGTACTTTTTATTTTAAAAACTGCTATTAATCTTGTGCAGAATACACCCGAGTTGTCTGTTAAACAAAGCTACTCAAAAGAGGTTGAGAAGAAATAGAGAAGAAACTATTTCCAGTCTACAAGAACTTGTATACGATCCACCTTAAAAAAACAGAATTACAATTTACAATGCAACGTACACCATGAATTCATTCAAAATTCAGCAAAATCGAGCTACCTCAGAAGAATTTTAACCACTATTTTGTAATAAAAAATTTTACCGAAATAAAAATTTTGTCAGTCAAACAATGGGAGTTACATACAAGGCAACATGTAATTCGGAAAATCTATTTTATCCGATTTCATTTTACAAGTTTTTCAAAAATAATTTCGATCATAATTTGTCTTTCAAATACACAAAAAGTTCGATGAATCGGATACGTTCTCCCGCAAACGAATTCGTTCCATAAATGCATAATGCATCTTCAACTGTTTGAACAAAGAACTGTGGCGCTCCGCTTTCGAAATTACGTTCGTTAATCCTTTTAGTAAGTCCGCAATCATAGACTAGTGCATGTAAAATGTATTAAATTAGATTTCGTTTTCATAAATCTTGAATGCAAGGCTTGCTATTTTTCTTTCCTTTCTTGCTAAATTACTTAAACATTTTTTTGTTCTATTGGTCATATTCTAAGTAGAAATTACGCGGGAAGTATTGAGGTAATAAACTATGTCCAATTCAATTTATGAGGAACCAATAATTTATGAAATGTAGAGAATGCATATTTCGTTCGTTAACTGCTATGTGAACGCGCATAATTGATAATACAGATACAAAAATGTGTAATATGTAATATGCGTAATGCCAAAAAGACTAAATCGCCGTATGCAGAGATGTATTAATCTACACCATCGCTCATAAGTATTTGGTTACTCGCATTTAACCAGCAAATTGTGACAAAAATCAAAATTGTAATACCAATATCTTTTTATTATTTACGTATATGAAAAATATATATCTTTACATCTAAAATAAATTATTGTATAATATATTTATCTAAATTTTAGAGTCGTCTATATGCCATCCTTTATTTTTAATCACTGCAGCACACAATCGACGCATTCTTTCGATTAATTTTCGTAATGTCCCAGGTTTTATTTAACCCATGCCATTTGCAAGTTCTTCCACATATTAACAGCAGATGTGGGGGCCGATTTTCTCACCTCTCAGTCAAGTTCTTCCCACAGCAACTCGATGAGATTTAAATCGGGTCTCTGGGGAGGCCACGCCATAGCTTTTCTGCAAATATTCCCGACATGGTTTGGAAATGTGTTTCGGGTCATTATATTGTTGGAAGATAAAATTGTAACCCGAAATTTTAATTCCAGAGGGGATTGCGTTCTTTTTTAGTATATCTTCGATTTTTACAGGGTCGCCCATATTTAATCCAGAAAAGCAATCCCATATCATGACTAAACCTCCATCGTACTTAACAGTAGGGGCTATGCATTCTTCCCGGGCACGCTCAGTCACAGACCTCCTCACGAAAACACGTCTTCGTGAACTGAAAATCTCGAATTTGTATTCATCGGCCAACAGTGTTTTATTCGTCTTCCATGGTCCAATTTTGGTGATCGCGTGCCCACCTTAAACGTTTTTGCTTGTTTTGCTTGTGTGCAATTACTATCGAAAATTTCCAAGAAGTGAGAGATCCAATTCCTTAAGTGCAATTATTCTACCTTAGGGTACTGTCATTCATTGTGAATAGTAGGGTAATCGCCTAATTATTTTTGAATAAGCTTTTATAGATCTTAATGTTTAGTATGAAACTATTTCTTACTACAGAAATAAATTTTATAATTGCAATTTTTCTGTAGAAACTGTAGTGAAACAAGGGTGACCAAATATTTATGAGCGGTAGTGTAAGTGTTCTACTGTGGGCTCCCCATAGATCATAATTCCGGAACATTTATATTCTTGGCTGTAATTATACCTGATACCTCACTAGCGCCTCTAGTCAATGCAGGTATAAAAATTAACCCCGTGAAATGACCCCATCATTTGCATTCCGATATCTGAAATGAGCACATATCGATAGAACGTGCGCGCAAAAATTCTTGATTTGGGTCTGACTTTGATATTATTTACAATGATTAGAACGGTCGTAAGTACACTATTCAGACTTGGCCTTGTCTTTTTGGAAGCCAGAACTTCTCTGTGAATCAGTGTGTCCGGACACAGTGTCGAGATTTTTGTTTCACAAGTGCTTGTAAACTTTAGGATCTTCCAGATATTGTACAATCACCATCAGTAGTATATATTCCACCGCAATTTTTCCACCCCATGTTCGCATCATCTACAAAATCATTTAATATAATAAAGACCGCAAGTGATGTTGCTCGTATTCTATTGGCTCGCAGAAAAGGAGTTTTTCTGCAGCTGACATAAAATACAAGAAAACAATTTGTCAAGCAAGCTGATTGTTCCACATTTTCAGCTACATCATCACGGACAAGGGTATCATTTGATAGAGGTATTGACTGGCAACTGTTTGACAAAATGATCCCCAAACATAGTTTCTATAATCTCAATCGCAATCAGCTCTAGTCTCTAGTTCTTCGTCAATGAAATGAGGATTTTTATGTCTGTATGTCTTATATGAAACTTTATAAGAGGCAAGTAAGCCTTTTTTAATTTACAAACTTTGTCGAAACATGATTTTAATTTTAGATCGAAGAACTTTCGGGGTTTGTTAACGTATTCACAACGAAGCGTTTCCAAATGTTGTTTATTAAGTTTCACGCTGTCTGCTATCAAAATCTCGGAGAAAATAACACACTGGGGCGTCTCTTCTTCATGTACATCCGTGCTGGTAGAAAACCTAAAACTCCAGTATTTTTGAGAATATTATTCTAATTTTGTTTTCGGAACAACGTTCATTTGTGTACTTGTTGATTCTTCATGGCCATTTAAAAATGCATCCATGATTCTGTGTAAATCTGCTACATGAATACCGACAATTATAGTCAACACGTAAATTTACAACATTCACAATGAAATATCGTCTCGCCTGAGGTTTTCTGGAGTTGAACGAAGTGCAATATTTATATACTATATATACACATGCATTGCGTTTACCACACAAGTTCCAGAAAGTTAGAGACAAATAGAAACTTCTCGGGAAGCCGCGAGAATTTCAGATATAGTGTACGTAACACGGACGGCGGTAGGGAGGCCCAGATTCTGATATTTTCAATTCAGCGAATCGGTGTTGCCAAACATCAATAAATATAGCCTTTCATGTTAATGTAATTAAGAGAATGTTGTACTCTGGGCCCAGAGTCAAATAACATTAAAAGGGAAACTATAACAAATACACCACGATTTCAATAGAAAATTTTTGTATGAAGGGGCCCCCGTTCCCCTTCGTACACGATGAGAATCGTGATCGAAAATTGGTCTCAAATATTAAAAGGTTGAGAAACACTGACCTAAACTAATACTGAGAAGAAAGGATGCCAGCAAAACAATATCTATGCTGAGACAAAGAAAAAATATGGAATATTAACTAATTCCTTTAAAAAATATTTATTATTATAATTGCTTACATACATTTTGAAAGTAAGAACAGGAATGCATTCGAAAATCAAAAAGGAGAACAAAATAATAGCTCAAGCTGTATATCTTCTCTTTAATTATGATTTCATCAAGATTAAAGCAAACCTTTGCGTAGGGTCGGCAATAATACTGATCATCTGACAACATATTAAACAGATCGATGATGTGTATATAACCGACAGATTGCAGGCATCTAATTGCTAATAGAAATCTGTATACATCGCTGTCGTTTTAGCAAAGCAGTCGAAGGCGTTGAAAGTTATTTTACTTTTTCTAAATGTAAACAGATGCAAGCCGCAAAACTAAGAGAATTCAAAGTCTCCTACATGTACCGTAATACTTGTTACGAAAAACAACTCAGCGACTAACTATTTTAAAAAAAATTGGTGCGAAAAAGATGAATAGAGAGATGAATGACAAGTAACATTTGCGGTTTTAATGTACATAGTAGAAACATATGTAAATACTGTTACGCTGTTACGTTAATATGCGATAATGGGAAAATTATAAACTATTTTTAATCACCTGTTAACGGTTCATTTAGTTATACGAGGCTAACTAAAAAGTTTTCAACATAACAATGTAGTAAATTATTTTGCTACGAGGGAGCGTTTTTATATTCGCGGAATGAGCGGGTTGTAGAGGGGTGAGTAGGCGCATTGGGGGCGTGGCCTGTGCAGCGACTCATGATTAGTATAAATACGAAGTTTCATTGTTATTAGACAGTTAGTCTTTGAGCTATCGTCAACCAAGTAACATAATCAGGAGTGAAAAGTGAAATATGGAAAAAATCGAATATCGTGCCGTTATAAAGTTCCTTACCAGGCAAGGAAAATCAGTCGCGACCATAATGAATGAGATGTCATTGGTTTACGGCGACTCTTATCCAGGAAAAACCATGGTGTACAAGTGGCATAGTTTATTTAAACAAGGAAGGGAATCCCTTGAAGACCACCCGAGGCCGGGCAGGAGCATTGAGGTGACCACGCCAGCACTTATCCAAAAAGTTGAACAAATTGTACTCGAAGATGCTCGACTAAAGAAGAAATAACTCGCAAAAATGGTTGGAGTATCCGATACAACAATTTTTGAAATCCTACATCTCGGCATGTCTAAGGTCAGCGCAAGATGGGTGCCGAGAATGCTCATGCCGCCGCAAAAACAACAGCGCGTAGAGTGGTCGCGTGCATTTTTGGATCTCTGTAATGAAGACAAGGATGGTGTATTGAGTGGAATTGTTACTGGAGACGAAACTTGGGTTCATCATTATGAACCTGAGTCCAAACAAGACTCCATGCAGTGGCATAAAAAGGGCACAGCACCTCCCAAGAAATTTAAAGTGTCACAATCAGCTGGGAAACTAATGGCAACGGTATTTTGGGACTCGGAAGGAATATTGTTGATTGATTATAAAGATAAAGGTGTTTCTATAACCGGAGAATATTACGCTTCAATATTAGAGCGACTAAAAGAAGCCATTAAAGAGAAAAGACGGGGAAAATTGACAAAAGGTGTTCTGCTTTTGCACGACAACGCGCCCGTCCACAAGAGCCGCGTTGCGTTAGCTGCCCTGCATAAGGTGTTCCTCGAAATTGTGAATCACCCACCCTACAGCCCAGACCTGGCCCCGAGTGATTATTACCTGTTTCCGAAAATGAAAAAAGAGCTGCGGGGTAAAAAATTTACTGCCGATGATGAAGTCAAGGAGGCAGTTTCGGCGTATTTTGCAGATAAAGAGAAATCATTTTTTTATGAGGGTATAAATAAATTAATTGAAAAATGTGAAAAATGTATCCGTGTTGCAGGTGAATATATTGAAAAAGAAAAATAATTTGGTTTTTTTATTTCCACCCCTTGTCCCCCATTCCGCGAATATAAAAACGCTCCCTCGTACTTTTATTTTTCAACTTAATCTAAATCAACTTCATTTCACTTTTCCTACAAGAAGTTTATTTCGTCAGAAGGAAAGGTTTCTGTTCGTTTTTAAAATAAGCGTCAGTTGGATACCGTTTAAATCAAAATCACTTCTGATGTACTTCTTCAAATTTCTAAAACGAAAGAAGTTAGATGAATACGAAGTACATGGTCAGTGGTCTAGTTTAAAGAAGTTACACTCATAAGGGATGTCTTCGATTTTGGTTGCATTGTGAATTCGTACATTGTCAAGGAGAAGGAGGACTTGTTTGTAATGCAGAGTTGCCGTTCTTGGTTAATAGTTCTACGTAATTTTGATAACGAATCATCATAGATAACTTTTATTATTTTAGTCTTCTTTCTTTGACATCTATTTAGCAAGAATAACCTCTACTTTGTTCTAAAAGAAAGTAGGTCATCTTAGTTCTTGGTCAATAGTTCTACGTAATTTTGTTAACGAATTACCATAGATAACTGTTATTATTGCAGTCTTCTTTGATATCTATTTAGCAAGTGTAACCTCTACTTGGTCCTAAAAGACAGTAGGTCATCTTGGTCTTAGGTCAATAGTTCTACGTAATTTTATTAACGAATCGCCATAGATAACTGTTATTATTGTGGTCTTAATAATATAGTCTATCTATTTACAATAGTGTAACATCTATTTATAATGAATAACTTCTATTTGGTTTCAAAAGACAGTGGGTCATCTTCAATGAATTAGTTACTCGACTGCAGCCGTTTGGATCAATTTCACACTTTATAAGAAGGCGGAACTTCGCTTCTAGCACCGTAGTCTTTCGTTCTTGAATAAACAAGAATTCCAATCCTTTGTTAAAAATACGATGACACTGCAATATTCTAGTTTCATAAAATTGGTTTTTTTCTGCGAAACACAAGTCAAATTTGACACATTACAGAACTTTATCGAACATTTTAAAATAATATTGTTATTCAAAGCGTCTGCACTTGGCGTAAATATGCATAATCTGGCCTTGAGTCGTACTGTCAAATACCAATTGCAGCACAAAACTTATGTGTTAGAAAGTTAGACACAACTCATGTCAGAACTTCGTTCGAGCTCTCAATATCAAGGTGTCTTTTATGGTATGCCATATTGTCGAGAACAGACCACGATTTGTAACCTATATTATATAGATGAAGGATGCCACATCATTAGTGTTTAATGACAATCAAATTTACATTTTATCGTGCCCAAGTCTGGATAATTTTAGCCTTGTGGGCCGGTGCAGAATGTCCAGAACTGTTTTAAAAATGAACTTATTTTCTAAGGAATAAATAAAACGCTAAAAATAAATAAAACACTTTGTCCAAATTCCACTCTATATTATATATTTACTATGACTAGTTTAGTGTGTTAGGACATTGTCAAGCAAGTACAATACAGATTACAATCTTCTTTATATAGGAAAAGGAAAGGCAATAATTAAAATTGAAAACAAGAAAGGGGTAGAGGTAATATAAACATGCCAGGTTATGTATCGGTAAAAAGTCATTCTTCGAAATATCTATAAATACATGTATAAATATATCAATAGAAACATATCAATTTAATAATACTCTGTACCAACAAGACAAAAGACTCACAATGGATTCACCACTGAGTCCCCTTTTAACGACCTCAACTATTAGAAATTATTTTGCTTCATTTCCAAGATGGTTTTATGGTAAAGTTTATCTGTTGTTTTAGTTTTTCATATAAATGCAAATCGATAACTCCATTGTAACAGACGTCTCAGCAAACTAAGACAGATACTTAGTGGTGTCCATATTTGACTTTAGATAGCAGTTCTAAAGGTTTGCTAGATGACCAAACAGAAACTCTGTTATTTTTCTAATTAAATGTTTTCTTCAATATTAAAAATTTCCAATTAGTGGACCGGATATTTCTATACCGATCATACGCACACCTTTTCTGCTTCTTTCTTTTTATGAGCAGTCTGTAATTTTCAATGAGACACTTAAAAGCCCGAAGATCCGAATTTGTTTAATGTTCCCTTGATTTTTAAGTCATGTTCGTGAATCTTTTTTTAATTACGGAGCAAATTACTCTGAAGTTTTACTGCTTTAATGCCTTGTTTGAGTAAGTACTCTGTGTGGATGCTCAGATAGTTACGGTCTTTGATGCATCTAGTGAACTTAAATAATTTAATTCATTTATACACAGCATACGACCAATTGGACGAACCCGTTTAAAATTCTCTCCTTTATTAAGTTTTACAGTTATGAAGCGCTACAATAGGCGATACGGTTCTTTTAATTCCACTATTTTATAGCAAAAATCAAACACAAGTTGAAACTCCTTTCACTGTTGTACAGTGTAGATAGACTTTTGAAAGCCCAAGATCCGAATTTGTTTAATGTTCCTTTGATTTTTAAGTCATGTTCGTGAGCCATTTTTTAATTCCGGAGCAAATTTCTCTGAAGTTTTACTGCTTTAATGCTGTGTTTGAGTAAGTACTCTGTGTGGATGCTCAGATAGTTACAGTCTTTGATGCATCTAGTGAATTTAAATAATTTAATTCATTTATACACAGTATACGACCAATTGTACGAACCTGTTTAACCTCTCCTTTATTCAGTTTTACAATTATAAAACCCTACAATAGGCGATGCGGTTCTTTTTGTCCGACTATTTTATAGCAAAAATTCAACCAAAGTTGAAATTCCTTTCGCTGATATACAGTGTGGATAGCACTTATCGAATAAAATTCTTTTTGACTTTATTTTAAGAGATTATAAAAAAAAGTTCGAACAGCTCAATTTTTTAATTGAATTTAACGTCTTTTAAGCAAACATTTGAACGTACAAGGTGATTCATGTATTTGCAATAATTGTTTGGTCAATTTTGATAAATCAATCACCCTATATATTTTTATACTTTTTAATTCTTCTTTATCATTTGAATTTAACAACCTTTGTACAACACGATTTAAATAATAAAGATCATAATTTTTAAGTGATTTAATGAAAATGAAAAAGTAGGTAAACAGCTTTAAAACATTAAATATTTTTCTACAGAGTTTCTCGCCTATTTTAGCGTATTAAATGTTTTTCATTAATTTCTTCAGAAGCCTACTCTGTGGTAAAACACCTACTAAGTTTTCTCTAAAACTCGAGGTGAAATATTTTGTATTTCTGTGCGCATTTTTAGATCAAATCCCGAAGTGATTGCAATAAGTGACATTCACTGTATACCTTTTATAAAACAATATTATGAAGCTTCATTTGAAAAGAATAAAACAAAACTTAATCTATAATTAAATAAACAATTTCACGCGGTTAGATAATACTGACGATCTCACTTTTCCACATACAGTCGGATGGAATCTGCGAAATCTGATATACTCGTATGTTTTTCCTGGCTTTTCAACTACAGATATCGATTTCCACACTGACAGTCTACTTGAAAGGCTGCCAACTGCATTCACAGCTTGGAGGTTTCTTGTTTTCGCTTCATACGAGACTCGTTGAGTTTTACGTATTTTCTGTTTAAAATCTCGGAAATAATAGAGGACGTTTACTAGAAAGAAGCTCCTTTCACGAATTAAAAATTGAAAAATAACAGACTAACAATGCAGGAAAAGTTTATTACGCGAACAGGATGAGAGTTTGTTTTATAAATGCAGTCACTTTTGAAGGAAATATTGTTGCAAATAAAGGTGGGTTTTTTTTGAAGAAATTGTTAAAAAGTTAAGTTAAAAAGTTTGTGCATCGTCTCATAATACCTATAGTTTCAAATGAAGGAAAGCAGAATATAATATCGATAACTTTCGACTCTTTTGACTAGCATTTTCTTGATTTCTTTAACATTTTCCCTTCCACTTTCTTCTACTTAATCTATTATTTCTTAATTTCCCTTTCGGTTGTGTATTCTCACGGGTTGGGTTTGGTGTTAATATTCTTCTGATGAAGTTGATTTCTTTTACTCTTTTAGTTAGTGCCACTTTCACCTCGATAAAAAAAAACACGCCTTTAACTTGCCGTACGTGTTTTGTCAAGACCTAGTGTTTTTGACGCCCGACGTCTCACTCGTTTCTATATCTCAAGATTTGAATATTTTTAGCTATTTTTTTGCAGATTATTTTGTGTGAAATCTTTTGTTTTTCTTTAAAAGAAAATAATTTTTTGGAGGAGTTAAAGGGAGCAGGGTAGCACTATAGTTAGTTCAATTTTAATAATTTTAGTGTCACCTTCACCTCGCTAAAAAAGACACTCCTTTTAATTGCTCTGCATGTTTTATCACGACGTGCTGTTTTTGATGCTTGACACCTCCATCTTTAGCTAACTAAAAAAGATGGTTATGAATCTTGGATTTACTCATACGAACTAGAGAATGAACGCCAGTTGTCTATTTGGGGGTTCTAAGGTGAAGAAAAAATCATCCGTTCTCGAAAGCAGGTCATGTAGTAACAATTCCTCTACAAGATTAAAGAACTGTTACTGCCGATTGGTATACAACAATTCGTTCCTCGCAATTCATCGCTGAGCTCCGAAAAGCCAACCGCGAACGATATATAGTCCTCCACCAAGACAATGCAAGTTCGCACACAGCACGCAAGACAATTAAATTTTTAACGCAACAAAACGTCGAATTGTTGGATCCTCCATACTGTTCGGACCTAAGTCCCAACGATTTCTTTATCTTTCCAAAAATTAAGAACGGACTGCGTGGTCAAAAGTTACAATCGTCAAAAGGAGCAGTTGATGCCTTCAAAAACGCAATTTTGACTGTACCAACAGTGAGTGGAACAACTGCTTCCAGAGTTGGTTCGAGCTGTATGGCATGCGACACCATTTTGTTGGAACCACATATTAGTGATGTTAGTCCATTCAATTCTGGCAAAAAGGTCTTCCAACATTGCACAATTGCGAACTCCATTAACCGTAACATGGCGTAACATTTTCATCGACGAAACAATATTGGCCAATCACACCACCGGCATAAAATCCACTACACTTTCACTTTTCGTGGTTGTAATGGAGTCTCTTGATGCACATGTGGTTTTTTTGCTGTCCAATAACGCATATTTTGCTTGTTGACAAAGTCATTAAGCCAAGAGTGAGTTTCATCACTGAAGATAATTTTTGATGAAATTTAGGATTTCCTTCAAATTCTAGCAGAACACAATCGGAAAAGTTTCGGCACTTTAAATGATCACGAAGCTTCAATTTTTAGAGTTAATTTGATCCTGTAAGGACGTAAACCAAGATTTTTACACAAAATTCACCACAATGATGTTTGAGAGATTCCCAATTCCTGTGAACGGCTAGGAATCAACTGATTTGGCTCATTTTGAACTGAATCATTTACAGCTGCGATATTTCAGGTATTTCGACCGGTGTGTTGTCTCACTGGCTTAAGAACATCCAATAGTGAATATTTGGACTCGAATTTACCCACTACAGCACGCACAGTCTGTCCGGATGGACGATTATTGCAACAGAAAATTGGAGTAAGCACTCTTAAAGTTGCGACTACCAACTCAGACTTGCGGCAGTAATTGTTAATAACTTCGTAACGTTGCCCGTTTCTGAACTTCACTATCGTAAAAGTGTTAATCTTAGCTGACGTTTTGATGTTGACAAGTCATGAAAAAGGTTCAAAGGTGCGTTTATATCGAAAGACATCATTGTCGTGTCCCTATTGGAAAACCCGTTAGTATATGTACTAAATTCGCTTAATTTCTAAGTAGAATGACGTGTTCGATGCTGTCACTATGCTAGTCACTGCAGATCTTTTCGACAAAACCATTTTCGGTATTTCGACCGGTGTGATGTTAAACAAGGAACTACAATATAAATATATTCAGAAAACATTGCTTTGAAGACCTTAACAAAATTTTGTGAAATCGTTCTTGCAACATGATAATTAGTAATGTCACTCTTAGGTTGCCTACTTATCAACAAAACAAATTCTAGTAATTGCACAACCAGTGCAACAAGGAACTACAATATAAATATATTAATCTTAAGATTGCTTTAAAGACCTTAACAAAATTTTGTGAAACACTTGTTGGATACACACACACTAGTACACACTCACACACACTGAGGTCACACACATCTTAACAACAAAACAAATTCTAGTAATTGCACAACCAGTGCAACAAGGAACTACAATATAAATATATTCAGAAAAGATTGCTTTAAAGACCTTAACCAAATTTTGTGAAATCGTTGTTGGATAATATTTAGTAATGTCCATGAGGTCACCTATCTTAACAACAAAACAAATTCTAGTAATTGCAAAACCAGTGTTAGACAAAGAACTACAATACAAATATATTCAGAAAAGATTGCTTTAAAGACCTTAACAAAATTTTGTGAAATCGTTATTGGATGATATTTGGTAATGTCCATGAGGTCACCTATCTTATCAACAAACCAAATTCTAGTAATTTTGCGTGCAGTTGGAAAAACTGATGTCTGAACAGAAAGACTACACTGTACGTTTCTATCGTAAAGAAATGAATCCCATATCTTGAATGTTCAGTAATGTTTAAAGGCTCTCAATTCACGTATCATTAAATATTCAAATTAACTTAGGTAACAATAAAAAATAAAATAAAAATAAAACGTCACAATGCTGGAAATGCCGGAGAACCGTTATATTTTTGCGTTTTGAATTTTCATCGCCGACTTAACGGACTGTGAATCTAAATTTTTAGGTCGAGTGCGTGACAAGCGGTACAATTTTTACATATTCCGGATGAAGTCCTAGACCGGGTGACAAAGAAACAACAACGCCAACAATAACGCTAGCAACATAACAAAAGGCGACGACAAAATGCGAAGAAATAACTTATATGTGGTCCGATAAACTCCATTCCTCTCCTCACAGTTCGCACCATTCCATCTATCTACACGCGTGTCTGTGTGTGTGCGTCTGTATGTATATTTTCGTTATATGTATGTGTTCGTTAGAATGATGGTCCATTAGTCACTTCAGGCTCCGAAAGGAAAATATATTTTTTGTTGTTTGTTGATATTTCGGCCGAAAACTGAATCTCTTGTATAAACGCATATATGAATTGCTTTTTCCAATTATTTCTTTTTGGTTCCTTTGTTTGTTCAAAAATATAAATATTCTCCGAAATATCAACACATGAATATATTCCGTCGCTTTTATGTAATGCTGATATTAGTGAAAAGCATATCGTTCGCAATACTAAATGAGATCGTAATATAAACATTTGTCTGTATTATGTGTCTTTTTTACAAAAACAAAACGGTTCAAACGACAATCGGATGAAATTAGAGAAAATCAGTCGCTAAAATTTCTTCAAACGAACATAACGAGGGTTGTCTGAAATGTCTCCGACCTAACATAGGTACTTTTTCTTAAAATTTATATTTATTTTTCTACGTAGTCTCTTTGTAACTCTACAAACTTCTTCCAGTGATGTTCCCATCTCTTTAACTCGTCCAAATAGTACTCGGCGTTTATCTCGCCAAAATAATTGTTCACGGAGGTGATTGCCTCCTCATTTGAAGAAAACCTCTGTCCTCCAAGCGTAATTTTTAGATGAGGGGACAAAAGGAAGTCGCTTGGTGCTAGATTTGGTGAGTAAGGCGGATGGTCAAGCAGTTCAAACCGTAATTCGTGAATTTTTGTCATAGTGTCAGACGGCGCGTTGTCTTGATGAAACAGGATTTTCTTTTGCTGCAAATGTGGTCGTTTTTCCACAATTTCTACCTTCAGCTAGTCAAGTAATGATGCGCAGTATGCTTTTGAGAATAATCCATTAAGATAATTCCATGACTAAGCCAAAAAAATAGTCGCCATCACTTTCCCAGCCGAAAAACCAGTTTTTCCTTCTTTTGGAGCCGGTTCCCCCTTTGCAGTCCACCGTTTTGACTGTATTTTTGTTTCGCGCGTATAATGGTGTATCCATGTTTCATCTACAATAATTAATCGGCGCCAAAACACGGATTTACTGGGCCTAAACTGCGCCAAATGTTCATTCAAACACGTTTTTCGTCTAACGTTAGCAAACGCGGCACCCAACGCGCGGACAGCTTTCTCATGCCTAAATCTTGATTTAACATATGACAAACACGTTCTTTGGACATATTCATAGACTTTGCTATCTCTTTCACGTTAATTCGACGGTCGCTTAGCACCAATTGGTGAACTTTAGCAACGTTATCGTCAATAGTTGCAATTTTTGTATGTCCCGAACATTCATCGTCTCCCAAGCTCTTACGGCCACGTTTAAATTCAGCTGCCCAAAATTTTCACTGTGGTAAAAGATGGTGCAGCTCATCTCATTTGCGTAGGCGTATTGCCTTTCAAAAACAAATAATTAATGACAGATTGATACTCGACACCCACATCAACTCACTCAAACGACTGTTAAATAACAACTGCGCTTCCAAAATGGCTGAAACTTTGGTGAGTACCTGACAATAGATAGACAACTACATTTCCTGGCTTTTATTGATGGGTGCTGCCATCTTCACGTTGAGATCGGGAACTCTTCAGACCACTCTTGTACGATATAGTAGATACGTTTCTATACTCTAAAGACGCCCACAAGAAAGCAACTACGAGGGAGCGTTTTTATATTCGCGGAATGGGGGACAAGGGGTGGAAATAAAAAAACCAAATTATTTTTGTTTTCCAATATATTCACCTGCAAGACGGATACATTTTTCACATCTTTCAATTAATTTATTTATACCCTCATAAAAAAATGATTTCTCTTTATCTGCAAAATATGCCGAAACTGCCTCCTTGACTTCATCATCGGCAGTAAATTTTTTACCCCGCCGCTCTTTTTTCATTTTCGGAAACAGGTAATAATCACTCGGGGCCAGGTCTTGGCTGTAGGGTGGGTGATTCACAATTTCGAAGCCCACCTTATTCAGGGCAGCTAACGCAAGGCGGCTCTTGTGGACGGGCGCGTTGTCGTGCAAAAGCAGAACACCTTTTGTCAATTTTCCCCGTCTTTTCTCTTTAATGGCTTCCTTTAGTCGCTCTAATATTGAAGCGTAATATTCTCCGGTTATAGAAACACCTTTATCTTTATAATCAATCAACAATATTCCTTCCGAGTCCCAAAATACCGTTGCCATGAGTTTCCCAGCTGATTGTGACACTTTAAATTTCTTGGGAGTTGCTGTGCCCTTTTTATGCCACTGCATGGAGTCTTGTTTGGACTCAGGTTCATAATGATGAACCCAAGTTTCGTCTCCAGTAACAATTCCACTCAATACACTATCCTTGTCTTCATTACAGAGGTCCAAAAATGCACGCGAACACTCTACGCGCTGTTTTTTTTGCGACGGCTTGAGCATTCTCGGCACCCATCTTGCGCTGACCTTAGACATGCCGAGATGATCGTGTAGGATTTTAAAAATTGTTGTATCGGATACTCCAACCATTTCTGCGAGTTGTTTCTTCTTTAGTCGAGCATCTTCGAGTACAATTTGTTCAACTTTTTGGATAAGTGCTGGCGTGATCACCTCAATGCTCCTGCCCGGCCTGGGTCGTCTTCAAGGGATTCCCTTCCTTGTTTAAATAAACTATGCCACTTGTACACCATGGTTTTTCCTGGACAAGAGTCGCCGTAAACCAATGACAGCTCATTCATTATGATCGCGACTGATTTTCCTTGCCTGCTAAGGGCCTTTATAACGGCACGATATTCGATTTTTTCCATATTTCACTTTTCACTCCTGATTATGTTACTTGGTTGACGATAGCTCAAAGACTAACTGTCTAATAACAATGAAACTTCGTATTTATACTAATCATGAGTCGCTGCACAGGCCACGCCCCCAATGCGCCTACTCACCCCTCTACAACCCGCTCATTCCGCGAATATAAAAACGCTCCCTCGTGTAATATGAAAGTTGTCGTTATTTAAAATTAACATAAAAGGAAGAAAACAGATAGGACCAGTTTTTTGTTTGTATACCTATTAAACTTTTTTACAGACAAAAATAAATTATGTAATGATTTTGGTGCCGTGAAGTCATATTCCAATACTGGCATAGCGGTGTCTCTACTTTATGGAAAGATTTATTCTTTAATCAATATTTCAGTGTTAAAATTTAAATTCGGTGGCTATTTTGATCGCAAAGAGTACAATAGGTTACTTCATTGCCTACATTTGAAATTAGGGCCGTATACAATAGATATCAATCTCTCAATCTCGACGTTTTAGAAATTTATAACAGAAAGGAAGAGTTGTACACAAATTCCTGTATTCAACTCTGTGCGTGGTAAGCAAATTACTTCACCACAAGGAATTGAGAATGCCTTCGCTAATGTTTTCTGTTCTACGCTTCGTTCTATCTCTGAGAATACTTATCCAAGAGGAGCTATTACAAATTTCATATCTATACGGCCAGTCACATCGGATAAAGTCTTGCAGTGTAATTTGAAACTTTGAAACTAATTTAGTTTCTGGCCACGATGCCTTCCTAGTTTCTTTGTTTGAAATTGTGGTATTTTAGCGAGCCCTTTAACAGTCATCTTTAGCGTATTCTAATACGTCGGTTCTTTTGTTGTAATTATAATCTTTACTCTCCTTTTATTGGGATTCTCGACCATTCGGATAATAAAATATTTAATATATATTAACGACGTTTCGATAGAGGCGTCCACCTTTTTTAAATTATTATATATGTTATGTACTTCCAATTGCAAATAATAGTTTATATATATATATATATATATATATATATATATATATATATATATATATATATGTCTATTCGTAATTTTGATGGAGCCCGTGGTTGATTAACTTAATCACTGAAGGTTGATATATAACCCCTTTCCACTATCTAATATCTGCCGATAATGACAACTTAGTTGTCGAAATACGTATACGGAATACGAAAATTAATGTGGAAAGGGGTTATATATCAACCTTCAGTGATTAAAAAAAAACATGTTATATTATATGTAAGTGTTTGGAACTTAAAGAATAAATAAAACACATAATTTGCATTCACTTTCAAATTTTTTTTTCTGTTTTTATAAACCTGACTTCTCGCATAACCCCAAAGAAAATGATCTAACGGTGTCAAATCACATGATCTTGGTGGCCAATTAACATCACCGTTTCTTGAGATTACACGACCAGGAAATTTTTCTCTCAATAAATCAATTGATTCGTGTGCAAAGTGAGGTGTAGCGCCATCCTGTTGAAACAACATATCCTCTAGATTAATACTCACTTATTCAAGCCACAAAAATTCAGTTATCGTCCGACGATAGCGGTCACCATTGACAGTTACAACTTCACCAGCAGCACTTTCAAAGAAGTAAGGTCCAATTACAACACCTGACCATAATGCACACCAAATAGTAACTCGTTTAGGATGCATAAGTTTCTCTTGAATAATTCGTGGATTTTCCTCACCCCAGATACGGCAGTTTTGTTTATTAACATAGCCACCAAGTTCAAAATGTACCTCATCGCAAAACATTATTTTTTGAGACAAATCTACTGGCGGCTGTTCATTGGTTAAATTGACAAATGAACTACGTTTTAAATGATCTAATGGCTTCAGTTCCTATGTTATTTGAACCTTACATGCTCTCAGAGATAAATCCTTGTGTAAAATACACAATGTTGTTGATCCACTAAGCCCAAGTTATTGTGAACGTCGTCTAATGGACATTTCAGGATGTTCAGAAACACTTTCATGAACCAAACCAATATTTTCTTGTGAACGACCACTACGACTGTATTTTTCAGTTTTTTGAGTACACACAGATTACACGACCAGGAAATTTTTCTCTCAATAAACGAATAGATTCGTGTGCAAAGTGAGGTGTAGCGCCATCCTGTTGGAATCACATATCCTCTAGATCAATATTCATTAATTCAGGCCACAAAAATTCGGTTATCATCCGACGATATCGATCACCATTGACAGTTACAGCTTCACCAGAAACATTTTCAAAGAAGTAAGGTCCAATTACACCACCTGACCATAATGTACACCAAACAATAACACGTTCAGGATGCATAAGTTTCACAGCTAAGAAAACCATCGCATGAATCAATGAATTAAAGTACAATTGTTGCAACATTCACCCTATTCGACAGATTTAGCTCCCTCCGACTTCTGGCTGTTCTCACATCTCAAAAAATGTATGCATGGAAAACGTTTTTCATCGAACGAAAAGGTAACAGCAGCCGTGGAAGCGTATTTAGACAGTCTTCGGGATTCTCACTTTAGGGATGGGATTCGTAAATTAGAAGATCACTGGAACAAGTATACTGAAGTTCAACGAAGTTTGATTGAATAATAAAATGTATTCCGAACTATAAAATCGTGTTTTCCTTATTGAACGATAAAACTTATTGAACAGCCTGGAAGTGTCGCAGTTTTGTGAAAGTTTTTATCAAAAATTTTAGTAGAATGGTGGTGTCATAGCAGGGGGGGGGGGATCGTCAAGGGCATACTGTATCATTTTCCATATCAAAGTTCTCAGTTTGTACTCTATGTTGATTGCAATAAAATTCTAGTATTTCCAATATTTTGTTCTTTATTGGGAACATAAATCCTGAAGTTCAATTTGGATCACACTTTATGTTTGTGCTAACTCTCAGCATCCGTTATTGAATTTCATATTTAATTACAAAAACGTTTCGCTTATATTTCCACCACGTTTTATCAGAAAACATCTAATTAAAAATTGTTTTCACTATTAAATTTCCGCGAGCGAAATTTATTAAATCCACGGGGCACTGACAGGGAAACGGAAAGAGCAAAAAAAAGGAATATTAAGTTTCACAGCGGCATAACTTATTTCAAGGATTGTTTTCGGAATAACCTTCGAAAGTTACATAGTTTCGGATAATCCGGTTAACCGGAACAATTTTAATTCGTCGGTAACATTAATATCGACTTAGCGTTATGTTGAACATCTCCGGTTCCAATTAAGCTACTATTTCCCACCGTCAAACGCAATAAGCTTTTAATTATGCAAAAGTTATTCTAATCAGTTTAATTTTGAAAGTTTTCAGTGTGAGCCCCAGTGAGTGAGGAGACCAAGTGCGGATCGGCTTCAGAAAAGTCGACTTTTAAGTGTGCATTAAAAGTTAAAACGTATCCGTTAGTTCGAAGTAAGTCTTGTATAAAACAGGACTGAATTAACGTTTTCACGAGCGAGAGAAAAACGGGAACGGCTTTCTTGTAATTTTCCATTTTACAGGGCGGTTAGTTATCTCAGGGGGCAATATACTAGGGAAGAAATTCATTGGAATTCAGGGCCACGAGGTTCGGTGGAGTTTCTCTCTGTGTGTACTACGGACCCGCCCTCCAGTCCGCCATTAGTAACCCCGGCCACGTCTGCAGAATCTCTACGTCCGTGCTCTATACACGCACTCAGACGTGGTCATGAGTTCTCAATTGATTCTTTAGCAATAATGATCCTCGCCTTAGGATGACCCGCTGATTTTTTCTCATCTACCCTTGGTCTTATTTAATGTTCGCTGTTTATTCGGACCGTTGCTTTTTCCTATTGTACGCCACACGAGTTCAGGTTCTTTATTTTTTTTGTAAAGTCTAAATGCAAAAACGGAACTGATTTACTTATACACTATAAAGTCAATATCCATGCAATTTATATTGCAAATGAATCTCATACCCGATTAAACGACCACTAGCATAACTAGTGCTTTTAATTTCTTTTATTACTTAAATATAAAAGGTGTTTCAAATTTCGCGTTTTTTAAAGAATAAATAAAACACATAATTTGCATTCACTTTCAAAAACTTTTTATTGGTAATTGAAGTATCAATTATGGCAGTTATATGCGAAAAATAATGACACGGATAATTTCATCTTCCAAAGCAGGAATTGATTGTGGATTCTTTTATAAACCTGACTTTTCACATAACTCCAAAGAAAATAGTGTAACGGTGTCATATCACATGATTTTGGTAGCCAATTAACATCACCATTTCTTGAGATTATATGTCCAGGAAATTTTTCTCTCAATAAATCAATTGATTCGTGTGCAAAGTGGGGTGTAGCGTCATCCTGTTGAAACCACATATCCTCTAGATTGATATTCATTAATTCAGGCCACAAAAATTCGGTTATCATCCGACGATGTCGATCACCGTTGACAATTACAGCTTCACGAGCAGCATTTTCAAAGAAGTAAGGTCCAATTACACCACCTGACCATAACGCACACCAAACAATAACTCGTTTAGAATACATAGGTTTCTCATGAATAATTCGTGGATTTTCCTCGGCCCAGATACGGCAATTTTGTTTATTAACATAGCCACCAAGTTCAAAATGTGCCTCATCGGAAAACATTATTTTTTGTGAAAATTCAGCTGGTTGTTCATTGATTAAATTGACAAAAAAAGGACGTTTTAAATGATCTAATGGCTTCAGTTCCTGTGTTATTTGAACCTTATATGCCTTCGGAGCTAAATCCTTGTGTAAAATATGCCATATTGTTGATCCACTAAGTCCAAGTTGTTGTGAACGTCGTCTAATAGACATTTCAGGATCTTCAGCAACACTTTCACGAACCAAACCAATATTTTCTTGTGAACGACCACTACGACTGTATTTTGCACTTTCCTGATCTTCCACGGAACCAGTTTCTTGAAATTTTTTAATAATTCGACCAATAGTGCTTCCAGATGGACGATTATGTAAACCATAAAATTCACGTAATTTTCTAAAAACTCAGAACGCTGATATTCATAAAATAATTCAACAATTTGAACGCGTTGTTTTACCGTGTACGAAGCCATTTTTATAAATGTCATATATCGCACTTTTTAAATGTCCACATACCCAGACAAATTCAGTGCGCCATCTATATTTTATTTATTCTTGAAAAAACCGCGCAATTCGAAACAGCCTTTATAATATATACATAATTTCTACCATTGGAGTAATTCATAAGTAACTCCGTGAAAGCCTTAAAGTCCACTATCTACCGTGCTTAATTATTCAAAAATGTAATATTTATTCTGTTCAAATTTTAGTTTTCCATTCTTCGTCTTTCATATATGATGTATGATGTTATAAATATTCACTGGTGTACTGTTCTGCCTTTGTCTTGTTTATTTCGGTTTTGCGATTCCAAATACTACATTTTTGTGGATTTTGTTTTGATGAATGTCTTAGAAGTCGGGCAATGTGTACATAATGTACAGATCCTCGTCTCGGTCTATTTTTTATTAAACATTGTGAACGTTTTCCCTATGTTTAATACGAAAATTCCTTTAGTTATTTAGACGTTTTATTTTTCCGGAATCCAGTTACTGGAAAAATATCTGCCATGGTTAGATGGTCGGCGTCGGGAAATTCCTGTATTAGACGCTGCTAAATCTGACTTATAAAATTCAGGAATGTAATTTTCCTAAGAGGTTCGCCTAAACGTGACCCAACTTGTGCTAGTTAGTAGCAGACAAGCTGTCAGATGGATTTTTGCCTGTCACAAGCAAGATGTCGATAAAACATAAAATCGAAGAAGACACGTTTTCCAATCTCGATTTTTACTTTTTCCTTCAGTTTTACCATCCGTGGCTTTTATTAACATGTGACAAATTTTCTTTTCATTTGTGTGGCGTAGATGGTTACGTATACGTAGCATTTGGAAATAATTAGTTAAGCAACTTAATGATTGATTTGGTTGGAAAAGACTAGTAAATAAAATTTAATAAAGTTAGTGTCGAAGATAAATTTTTGCAAACTTACATCTTATGTTATTAACATTTTCATTAAGAATTAGAAAATATTAGAATCTATACAATAGTAGGTTCTCTGTATAACTGACAGTAGCTGTGTATATAAAACTGTCCATTGTTCAGAGATGTCCATTGGTGAGAAAAAAAAAGAATAAAAATAATTTTTAATTAATTTATTCTTACAACATTTTTAAAACTAACTTATTTAAAAAAATCTGAAATTGTAGTTTGTTTTAGATTTTCAATTCTTCTTTTTACAATTGTGTTTCTACATTGCATAATATCTCGTCGACTTTTTCTCTTTCAGTAATGTCACCAGATAAGAAAGAGAAGTTTTGAATATCCTTTAGCTTTTCATAATCTTCGTTAATGTTTTTAGTTTCTGAAATAATATCATCATCCTCACTGTCGCTATCACGGACATTGGTACTATTTTAAAATTCACGCACACACTCTTGAACGCTAATATCGGGATTCTCGATATGTAAATTATCATCAATTTGTGCATACGATAATATGTCAGGATAGGGTTTACAATGTTCTGACAGTGGCACATCGTCCTCAGCACTGAAGTCTATATCCTTGCAAATATCTTCGGCATTCCACTCATCAAATCCAGCTTTAAAAAAGCACTTGTTAATAGATTCAGCGCTTTCCACGTAGTAATGGTCCATATTAGAGCACTGAGAATGTTAATGAATTTTTCTATATGTTTAGTAGATTTACAATGATTCATAGACGATAAAAGTCTCTTAACTAAAAGTTTTCTGTGGTTTTGGTTTTAAAGTTATTGATAATCCCTTGATCAAGTAGTTGACAATGAGAGGTAGTGTTTGGGGGCAAAAATTTTAGTTTATCATTTCGTAACTCAAGTTTTGGGTGTGACGTGGCGTTGTCTAAAAATACAAGAAGTTTTTAATTCCGCTGTTGCATTTTTCTAGCAAATTTGGTTAACCAAACTGTCATAATTTCTCTCGTCATCCATGCTTTTTCATTGGAATACCACTCCACTGGCAGCTTCTCGACGTCTACTCCTCTTAAGCATCGTGAATTCTTACTTTTCCCAATTACTAAAGGTCTTTCCTTTTCTCCAACCATATTCGCACACAAGAGAATAGTTAATCTTTCTTATGGTTTTGTTTGGCAAACCCCGGAAAAGAAGTCAAGTTTCATCTGCATTAAAAATATCTTTCGATGAGAATGCCATTGCGTAGTTATCAACTGTTTCTTCCAGTCAAATATTTCATCAACACTTACTGCGGCGGCTTCGCCACAGATTGTTCGAAATGATATGTTGTATCGCTGAGAAAACTTTTCAAACCACTCACTTGAAGCTTTGAATTCATAATATAGCTCTTGTGTAACTTCGAGAGCTTTTTCCCTTATTATTTTACCAGACAATGAAATATTCCTAGCGCGCCCTTTGCAAATCAATCATACGTTATTTGGTCCAGTGCAGCTCCTTTTGTTTTCACAAATTTCTTCTGTTGCTGTGAATTGCATTTTCAGTAAACCGTCTATTAACATCAACTTTGTTTTTCAGAATACTGCCAACCTAACCTTTGCCGATACAGAATCTTTCCACAAGCAGTATCACATTAAGTTTATTCTTCTCTGCACACTAAATGACATCAACTTTTTCTTCTAAACTGAGAAATTTTCTCTTTTTCGTAGCCATATTACTTGCACGAACGCTAAAACACTAGATATCTAACTTGTTAGAGCACTAAGTATCAACTGAATGCTACAAGACCTCTAGTCGTTTTATATGAGACCATTATTACAGTTGTGCCTATAACCTGCCTTAATTATATGTCGCTCATGTCCATTGTTAAGAATGTTACAGCGGTCATAATTATTATACATTCATATGTATGTAATTATATATAATAAACCGACAGACCGTCACTTATTATATTAAAATATCTAATTATGTTTAGAAATTATAGGAATTGCAATAAACTTATTGCCTGGCTTAATCCCTCTATAGGAAATAAAATTAATCTTATTTCAAAATATGAATTTTAAGAAGTACTAATATCCATTGTAAAGAAATAAATTTTCATTTAAATTTACTCTAGTGGATGTATATTACTGTCATTATTAAGAGCGTCCTTTGCTGACAGATATTGTTATATAGCAAATAGTATACTGACGATCGGTGCATCAGAAACTGTTACCAGATGTCCATTGTCGAGAGATGTCCGTTAAGAGCGAATATACTGTACTAACACGATGTCATTCAACGATATATCCTCTACTATCACATCTATTCTTTGAGACTTTAATCGTTTCCTTGACTTGCCAACTCTTCTATGAATAGAATTGGATGTTCTTGTAGAGTATCGTAGTATTTGCTAACTCTTTCTGGCATGATTTCCTGGGGATAGTTGAAACATGTAAGGGTCTGTATAGATATCTATAGATTACTGCAATTTTACATTTTGAAGTGCCGAAGATAACGCCGTCAGCCCAAATCCACACCAAACCGTGACTTTTTCGGGATGCATTAGACACTCTTGGATCTCATGTGGATTGCTGTCGTCCCAAATTCGCCAATTTTGTTTGTTGACTTGCCCATTCATCATTCAGAGATGGGCCTAATCGCTGAAGATATTTTTTTGATGAAAATTAGTCAGTTTTCAACTGCTCCAGGGCCCATTCAGCGAACACACGTCATTATCTACGCTCGTTTACATTCAACTCCTTGGTCAGTTGAATTTTGTACGGGTACAGGCCCAGGTCATGATGCAAAATTCGCCAAGTTGTAGTTCTTTTTATCATTTGCACGTGTTGTTGAACGCTATATCTGTCCGTGGTGATTTGGCAAATAGACTGAATAAATGACAGTAAATTCCAAAGATTCAACAAGCTTCACAATGCTTGCTTCGCATAGCGTCAACAATATGGCCACTACCAACTGTCAAAGTTCGGTAGTCCCTATTGGAAGACCCGTTACATGTATATTGTCTATCTTTTTAGTTAAAATTTAAGACATATTGGTTTTAGTTAGGATGTAATAATGTTTATTTGAATAATATGGAAATATACACGTGGGCGGACATTTGTGACTTTGATAAGCAAGACAGTAAGTAAGAGCTCTTCGAACTTATTGCAGCTATATGTTTAAAGCTCTATTGACTGGGAAGTACCAACTAGATTCATCGGTATTTATGACCCATTGGCAATGCAAAAATACATTGTATAGTTGTATTGAAAACACCGCTAGTTCCAAAATAGTTTATTAACCCTTTGCACTCCGTTGTCGCCGTATTTGCGACATTAAAATGCTAACAATAAATCCACTGTCGCGGCTACGGCGACACGGTTGTTTTACTGACACAGCGCCCTTAACACTTAGGTAAGCAAAATCGTCTGTGTTTATCTTATAGTGTTTACGATATGTTTATTATATTTACATTATAATAAGTGCTTCATTTAGTTTCTTATCGTTACAATTATAACGTTATAACCTAACAACCTTACAAAAAGGGAAGAACGATGATATTGTCCTGGAAAGATAAAAGGGTAGTTACGCTATTATGCACCAGTGATAGCGCTGGATTCATTACAAAAACAAGATTTGTAAGAGGAGGTGAACAACAAAATGTGGAAAAGCCAAAATTTGTTGTTAACTACACGGCTTCAATGGGTGGTGTTGGTCGCGCGGATCAATACGCATCATCATACTGTTTCCTAAGAAAATCTCTTAAGTGATGGAGGCAAATGTTCTTTTGGGTAATAGAGATGTCTGATGTCTGCCATAAATGCATACATTTTATATAAGTGTATTAAAAAAAGCAAGAACGAAAAATCACTGTCTCATTTGCAGTTCGTCAAGAGATTAGTCGATCAACTCGTAGGTGAGTTCCACGAAGGCCGATCAAAGCCTTCCACTTCAACACATGAAACAAGACTGGACAAAAGACTGCACATAAAGCAGAAAGGCAAGAAAAGAGATCGTATTATGTGTTCTAATAGACAGGAACAAGGAAAAAGATGCGAAACTTCGGAATATTGTGATACTTGCTCCGGTAAACCGCGAATGCAAATGAGTGATTATTTCCAAAGATATCACACTTCAAGAAATTTTAAGCCCCAAAATTTGTTTTTATTTTATAGTATTAGTTAGAATATGTTTCTTTATAAAATAGCTAAGAAATAAATGTTTTGTTTTATTTCATCGACTCTATTTTTCTTTACATCACAGGTATGTACTTGTAAGTAATATAGTGCTGGAGTTATTGGTATTATCCATGAGTTACTAGGCTGGAGTGTAAAGGGTTAAACTAAACTTTAAATTGTTAATTATTAGCAAGTATGCAAACAAATATTTCTTTCTTAAATAACAATTTGAATATATTTCCTTCGTCCTTAAAAATCCTCTATTAGCATTTGAAGGAATTTTAAAGAAGTATTACAATTTATAGGGTTTGTCAGTATTACTAAGCAAAAAGCAAGCCATTAAACTACCATCAACAACTCTTCGTTTCATTGTCAGCAATGATAATATTATTTCGTGAGTCAAACAGAAATAGAAAGTGACGATCCAAGGGAAAACAAACAAGAAAAGGGAAACGTTAAGTTCACCGCCACAATTCTACTCAACATCTCCAAATATAAAAGAGATTTTACTGTTTCGTGCTAGTGCTTTTTAGAACATCAATATATTATAGTTGTTTTCTTCTTTCACCAAGACCATCCCATTGAAGTTTCATCTCATGTCAAAGCATTGTTCTTGCTTACAATAAACGGACGTACGTTACTGTTCAACTCTTAATCTTATTTAATGTTAAAGCATTTACTAACACTGTTAGTTGTGAAAAGATGTAGAGGCGGAACAAATAGAAAACAAAATAACCGATTCGTTTCGTTAGAGGAAAGCACAGACTTCTCGATATATCAAATTATTAATGTATCTGTTTTCGTTGTTTTTGAATCCATCGTATTTTCTCTCTTTCACTGGTGACCTTGTTTCTGCTATTTAAATAAGCATTTGTTTCTAATTTTAACATGTTTACGCTTTGAAACTATGTATTTACTTGGTGAAACTGTCTTACTGACGATTCTAAACTTGCTGATGAAAATAAATTTGTAAATTTGTTTATTTTTAATGCGTGTTCATAATTGAAACTCCACTGTTCATAAATTTTCGTTATATTTACTTTATTAAAGTAACAGGAAGTTCGTGAAAGAGTTTTTTTTAAATTTTTTTTTTAATTTAAATAAATTCTTACTAGTCGTTATAGACCAACCTACAATTTTGCTCTATAGTCTTAAAAACTAGGTGCTCGTCCAAGAAGTCCCCAGTGGAACATCTCAGTTCATTTAGTTCAACGCTTTTGTTAACGCGTTATACACTATGCTCTGCTTTTTCACTGTCACTACGCACTACACTGTTCCAATGGTTTGATCCTGTTAAGCCTTGTGTTCAAGTTGGTGTTATCTAGAAGCTGCAATACTTCGGTATTTACATGGTTGTGAAGCCTTTCCTCGTACTTTTCTGCAAGCCTCTTGATTTCTTCTCTAACACTTAGTATTTTTATATCCCTGTGAAGGTGATCATTGCGATAATACCATGGAGCGTCCACAATACCCCGCAGTACCTTGTTTTGGAATACCTCAATTTTGTCTATATTTTGCTTTTAGCTGCATACCCCCAGGCCTGGATTCCGTATGTCCAGAGAGGTTTTAGAATTTGATTGTATAGTAACAATTTATTATGCACAGAAAGCTGTGATTTCCTCGTGAAAGAGTGTATCGGATTTTCGTGTGTGCATCAGCGTTTTTATGTTATGTGAATGACATAACCTCTTTAAGTTATATATTTTCTGAACAACTACATATTCACCTGTATTTGTTAATATTTTATATTTGGAGCGGGTGAGACGATGAAGAACCAATAAGTGCATTTCTGGCATGTAATGCATGAGCAAACATGATAGTTCAACCCGCGAAAAAGATATGTGATGTATAAATGAACGAATAGCACGTGAATTATTTAAAATTTAAACGGGGTAAAAGCGACTATTCGACTTGGTTTTATGAGTCGCTTTGATGTTTGGGTACCCCACATTTTTTTTTCCATGTGCGATCTATTACTTAAATATCACGAAAACCAGTTTTTTTTGAAGCGTATAAGAACGGGGGATGAGAAATGGATAGTCTATGACAACGTAGATCGAAGACGAATGTTGGGTCACTCCAATGAACCGCCACCAATCACCCAAAAACAGCATTCATGCACAGAAAGTTATGCTCTGTTACTGGTGGGATTGGAAAGGCATTGTTTATTATGTAAACATACAATCACTTCTGAAAAATATTTGTAATCGGCTGGATAATTTGAAGGAAGTAATTGAACAGAAACGCTCAAAATTATCCAATCGTAGAGAGGTGGTTTTTCCACCTGGAAAACGCTACACCACACGCGTTTCTATTTATCATCTGCCTTCAAGTAAACTATGATCTTATTAACGAACTTTTTCTCATTGTAGATTATTGTATCGATTTACGACACAGCAAAAAAACAATTCCTCCCGCTCTCGGGAGGATTGCCAGAAGATTGGTGGTTTGGGATGGAATTAGCTTAGGAAATCTCTTTTAGTATTCCTTCGAGGTCATTTAAACGCTCAGAGATACATCGAAGTTCTGAAAATATGAATTTTACCATATAGCCAAGAGCCAAATGATGTTATTTTCCATCAAGATAACACGCATTCCCATATTGCAGTCGTTACAAATGTACGAATCCTGCAAAAGGCCAACATCAATATCCTCAATTTATCTGCCCGGTCGCTAGACCTATCGCCCATAAAATATATTTGGGATATGATTGGTCAGAGGTTGGTATGTTTTCTATGCCTCTAATGAATTTACGACAGATATATGATACGAGGGGTCCATAAAGCATCTTAATAGAAGCATGCTCGGATGGATAGAATATATTCATTTACGTGGAGCGACAACTCATTATTAAACGAATTTTTCAATGGAAACTTTAACATTTATTGTTCTCAACACAGTTTTTTTAATGTATATTGACGTCTCCTGCATTAATTTACGATCAATCCTCGTACATTTAAATGAAATTAAGAGACAAAGGATATATTTTTTAACGTAAGCGGGCGTTAATTCGTGTGCAAAAATATTCGGTTATACAATGCGAATAATGAGCAGTTAATGGACTTTTAACTGGATGGAGAAATACATATGTTTACGTAGTTTTATTCCGCTGTTATTTATAGAAAGAATTATAGCTCATTGATATAATAAAAGTAGTCTTTAATCAATTATAATTTAAAATAGCTTATATAAACAAATTCAAAATTTGTATTTACATAATGTGGTTCAAAAATAAACTGATTAATTCATTTTGGGAGTAAATTAATCAATTATACCCACTCATATAGATATTTTAAGTAAAAAATAAGTAGTAGTCGGCAATTTATATCTTCTATATGCTATTATTTTGCGGAAATCGAGTTGTAATTAGCTTAGGAAACGTGGACCAGAAGGTGTTTAAAATTATAAAGAAGAATCTTTTCCTCTCTGTAATGTAAGATGGTGGTAAATTTTAATTAGAAGTCCTCCCAGGCTAATGGGGCGACCGGAGAATTTCGAGAAAGTGTAATTTTCGCCTAATAGACTCTCCAATTTACTTTCTTGATCTGATTTGCGTCAACAGCGGGGTCTCCTCAAGGCACACGAAGAGACGACCGCCTTTTGTCCATGTCAATGGCATTGAAGTGTATAGCGCCCTCACAAAGAAACGGGATTTAGAATTATCTAATAATGTCTTTCCAACAAAAACTCATCAGGCTCTTATTAGCACTTTAATAAATTATCTAGATATATTTAGGGCATAGGAGGCCTCTTTAAATATCGAAAAATTTATAAGATTTAATTAACGATTTGAGAACAAATACAAATTTTAAAAACATATATGGATCGCTTACTTAAGAAATCTAGATGTCGGCAATTTTAAGTTATTTTTATGGTGACGTATGGCTTTGAAAGTCCTGCATCATTTAATGCTAAAACGACCCAAAGTACTTTAGAAATTAAAGAATATTTGTGCACAGAAGTTTAGGTTTCTTGCAGAAACAGCTGATGTCCCGAAGGTGGGTTGTTTCTGTATGAAACTGTAACATATTGTGGAGTTTAGAATGCAATCTCTTAAACTAAAACATACTTGGTATGATTTGTAGTTTTGAGGAGAATACTTTAGCAATATTTGTGTCTTGTGTTTTATTATGAGTGAGGCATAATCACTAAGGTTGATATATAACCCCTTTCCACATTAACTTTTGTTATTCTGTATACGCATTTCGACAACTAAGTTGTCATCACCTGGTAAACCACGGCGAAAAATACCTGTACGAAAACAAACTCCGTACGCGATCTGCACCGTTGAGAACCAATATGTAGATATTGGTTCTCAGTGTACATATTGGTTCTCAACGGTGCGGATTGAATTATAAAAGTTAATGTGGAAAGGGGTTATATATCAACCTTAGTGATTAAGTTAATCAACCACAGGCTCCATCAAATTCAACATCAACATGAGTGAGGCAGCCCAAAGTGCTTCTTACGCAACCATTGTAAAAATGAAAAAAAGATTTAAGTGCCAAAGGAATATACGAAATTCCAGATTTGTAGTGGAAAGCAAATTCGAGCAAAATGCATTAGAATCAAAATTATTTTAAACGGTTATATTTTGAGCTATAATTTGTTCTGCTATCTTCTAAATGTCTACTTTGTAGTAACAAGCGAGAACCACAGACATGCAGTTTTTTTAAGTTTCCGCAAATTTAAATTAAAGAATTTTTGTTTACCGTACTTCAGGTTGCAGAAACAGCTGATATTCTAGAGGTGGGTTGTTTATGCATCAAAATGTAGCATATTGTGGTGTTAAGATTGTACCTAACCTTCATATCGAGAATCTCTTAAATTAGAACATGTATGATATACGTTGTAGTTTTGAGAGGAAAGCCTTTGCAGTATTTATTTCTTATTTTGTAATGAGGTGAACCAAGTATATCTTACGCAAACATTTAAAGGAACGAAGAAAAGATACAAGTACCAAAGAAATATCATACAAAATTCCGGAGTTGTATTGGAAAACAAATTCGAGCAAAATACATTTGATTCAAAACTATTTTGAGCATTAATTTGCTCTACTAACTTCCGGAAGTTTTATGAAGTGTTTCGAAGTAATAAGCGAAAAACACAGACATGAAGTTTTTCTATAATTCCACAATATGAGTAGCAAAAATGGAGATGACACGCAAACGCAAACAATGATAATAATAGCTTTCCTGATAACAACTACGGTTACATACTTACATTTAACATTGGCACACAAGCTGAAGAAAGAATACATGCACCTGATAGATCCAATTACGTGGTAAAGAGCAGCGCGGAAGTTTGAGAAATGCGGAGAAACGCACGAAGAAGAAGAATGGTAAGAAGGCTAAGAATAGCCATGAGAAAACTTAAAAAATTACTTGTTAGACTATCATCAAAGGAAGTAAGAACTGTATAATCTAATGTACTAGCACCGAGAATGAACTTTGCATAAGAGAAGTGAAAGTAACAGTAAAGACCTTGCCCAGTCTTGATGCTGAAAAAGTGCGACAGGAAGTGACTCGAGTCATAAAGAAAAACAGAACTCCTAAACGAAATAAAGACTGCTTCGAGGACCCTAAGGAAGGATGGCGGCATCGTTATTGTAACTAACTTGAAAACGTACTTGTTAAACTGCCACCAAAAGTAAGTAATCCAAACCACTAGCACTGAGAATGAACTTTGCATCAAAAAAACTACTGAAGAAGAAGACCTCATCACAGAAGTGAAAGTAGCAATAAAGACCTTGTCCGATCTTGATACAGAAGAAGTACGATAAGAAGTGAATTCAGTCTTAAAGAAAACTAGAACTTCATTACGAAAAAAAGACTGCTTTGGGGAGCCCGAGGAAAGATGGCGGCATCGTCGCAACTGTCGTGATATAAAACAGTACAGAAATAAGAAGAATCCTGTGAAAGCCTAGAACTTATATATCAGGAGTAACTAAGAAGATACGAAGAGTATTAAGAATGTAAAAGTATGTTTTATTACCACAACTGCCTTTCGACATAACTTTTCTAGAGTCGAGGATAAATTACCACGAACAAAAAGAGAAGGATTTTACTAATTAGTATGCGAATGTGGAGTGATCTGTACCAGATCGACATGGAGATCGATTGGACAAAGGACTAAGGAATATCAAAGCAATACACGAAGGAAAAGAATTGAACAATCAGCGATTGAGAAGAATAGAGATTAACTGTTTTTTTCTTACTGCAAAAGGGACTCCCTTTTTCTTTTTGCACTTAGTTAACTGAATAAGGAACGTATTTTTTTGATTCATCTTTACTTCAATATTAACTGACGGACTTTCAGAGCAACATTGTGGCATCCTTTTCGAATTTATTAATAGATAGCCCCACCCCGCTTTCCGAAACTATTTTTTCTTGAGTTAGTATAGCACCCTGAAGGTCAAGCGAAAGGATAGTTTGTTTGGTAAGAATACGGGCGTTCATTTATTTTCCTATTAAGTACAGAACGGAGTGTTACACACAATACATGTCTAGGAACAATTCTTAAACTTTATGTATTATTAGCACACCATAGTGACAAAATCAAGCTAAGCCCATACTGATGTTCGCGTATAGGTAACACACATTTCAAACCTGTAACAAACTATATCCGACATTTACATTTGAAAATTCATTTGTATGAAATTTTAACGGACGTAGAGTTTGGCATACTACAGGTCTGCAATTAGTGTTTTCTATACTCAAACAAGGAACAACTGTACATATCTAGGAAACCATATCAAACTAGTTTTAACACCGCGAAACGCCGGTAATACAAGTAAATTTAGCGACAACTTTCCTGTGCATTGTACACTAAATATGAACAAACTATGAACTGGTATGTGAGTACGTAATTAACCATGTATTCGCATTGTTTCTCATATCGTATACATTCCATTTCTCTACACATTTTGAGTATTAAACACACTATACGAGTGTGGTCCCAATAGTACCCGACCCAACAAAGAGAATACAAAAATTTTGGAAAGAAATATATTTGTTTTTCAACATAATCTCTTTTCAGCTCTATAAACTCTTCCCAGCGATGTTCAATAAGTTCGATACCCTTTTTATAATAAGAAGTATCTTGCTCCTCAAAATAGCCATTAACTGCCGATATCACTTCTTCATCGTTGGAAAATCTTTGACTAGTGAGCCATTTTTTCAAGTTTGGGAGCAGACAATAATCCGAATGCGCTAAATCTAGCGAACAGGGTATATGAGGTAGCAATTCAAACTTTAATTCATTAATTTTGGCCATTGAAATGACGAATTTGTGATCTGGTGCATTGTCTTGATGAAACAACACTTTCTTCTTAGCCAAATCCTGCCGTTTTGCTTGATTTATTTGCTCAAACGTTGCAATAAGTTCGCATAATACTCGCCGTTGATAGTTTTTCCTTTTTCAAGATAGTCGATGAAAATTATTCTACCCACATACCAAAAAACCGATGCCAATGTCTTGCCTGCAAATGCAACAGTCTTCTTTGGAGCCGGCTCTCCCTTTTGAGACCATTGTTTTGATTGCTTTTTTCCCTCTGGTTTTGTTTTATCCACGGTTATGAAACGGCGCAAGAATTCTGCTTTGTTGCTGTGAAACTTCGCTAAACATACAATTGAAACATCTTTACGACACTGTTTTTGCTCGAGTGTGAGCAAACGCGGCACTCATCTTGCACACAGCTTTCTCATGTCCAAATTTTCAGATAATATGCGATATATCGCACTTTTTGAAATGCTTAGTATGTCTGCTAGCACGGGCTTTCAGTCGACGATTATCCAGTACAGCTTTATGGATTTTCTTCACCATTTCTGGAGCCGTCACCTCATTTGGTCGACCATTGCGATACTCGTCTTGGCATCTCGTACGGCCTCGTTTACACTCTGCTACCCAATATTTCACTGTTGCAAACGAAGGAGCAGACTCACCCAGAGTAGAATTCAGTTCAGCTTTTATATCGGTTGGGCTGAGGCCTTTTAAATAAAAGTATGGTGTCACGTAACGATGACCAATTTCCTCCTATTTTACATATATACTGAAAACGTTCACTATTGATGGCTGAGAAACAAATACTAAACATCGTGGCGTTCTCAAACGTGGAACATATGCTTTATAGATTGCGTACAGCCATCTCTAGGTCAGGCCGTGTACTTACGGGACCACCCTCGAACATAACCCGCGCTCTCTTTAATGTTGTATTACCAAATCTTTCTACCATCGCATAAAATGTAATATTTTACTCGAAGTATTAACAACCTTAAGGCTCGTAAAATAGTATGTAAGGAAGCTTAAGCATTATTTCACGGCATATTAAGGAAAACTAATTCTATATTACCTGATATTATACCAACTCTATCTCTGTGTCTGACAAGTCTTTTGAGAATATTACGTTTTAATATTACAGAACAAACACCGTGG
This sequence comes from Dermolepida albohirtum, assembly GCA_031893035.1. Lineage (NCBI taxonomy): Eukaryota > Metazoa > Arthropoda > Insecta > Coleoptera > Scarabaeidae > Dermolepida > Dermolepida albohirtum. The sequence goes on along the minus strand of JAVIWB010003261.1, from coordinate 195,563 downwards.
GTTTTTCTAGTGCTAGAGACTTTCTGATAAAGTTGCATGCCGTGCAACTTCCGTCTGTTCTACGTAAAGTTTCGGCAGTATTAACTTTGGGAAAATATGACTATCTTAGAGTACCATATGCGCAACTAACACACGAGTTTGTTTCGTTTCAGCTATCAGTTTAAACTGTATTTATAATTAAAACCACCGCATACATTAAATATTAATAGGAAATATTAATTAAATAAATTTTCAAATAAATCACTGTTCTTTTTCTCGTGTTCAGGTGGTTTTTCTCTATATTTCTCTCTGAGTATTTTTTTATTACGCGATACATTAGATCGCTAGCTTTTACAGGGTAAAAGGGACTCTTTTTTCTGCTTAACGTTTATACATACGTAAAATGAAAATCGATAAGTAGATTTCCTTAAGTGAGGGCTTTATTAAATTTCGTATTTCCATTAAAATACCGTTTTCACATAAATTTAATATGACGCTTTATTCGACCTTGGGTGTGCGAATTGTCGATATTTTGTACAAAGAACAACAGTAACTGTATTACGTAGCTGTTCGAGTGGTTTTTGCACTAACCTACTTCGAAATATCGTTTTGTCAACAAAACTAAATGTCTAAATAGTTGCACAAGGTTCGTCAGTGAAGCAGGAAAATTTAAAACTACTGCATCTACATAATAATAATAATAATAATAATAATAATTTATTGATATATATGTACATATACACGTCATGGAACAATCATGGATAAATAAAAACACTATTAATGCGCTCACAATACGTTAAAGACCGCAAGACCTATACAAAACAATACACCAGAGTACCAATTAAAATATAAAGAAAATATAAAAATATAAAAAACACAAAAAGGCTATGTCAAAATTTATGCTTCAGGTAGTCATTTACCGAATAAAAAACGTTCTCCATCAGCACCTTTTTTATTAATATTTTTAGATTAATCCATGGTAGGTTCCTAAACCTATAAGGCAAAGCATTGTATACCTTCACGGCCACGTAATTCGAACCTAGCTGACTTTTCCCAATGCGATGGTACGGTATCACCAAACCGCTCTGGTTTCGTGTTTCATATTTGTGAAAATCACCATTTTTGCAGAACCTATCCGGCGACTTGTGAACAAATTCCAGGCAAGCAAGTATAATTTTTTATTTTAACATTAAAGTATTTTATAGTTTTCAGTTAAGTGAGATTGGCCATTTTATTTTTTAAAAACAACATTGGGCAGATGAGCACCATTACGATTTGTGACCTCTTGTAGTCCTATTCGAAAATTTTGCATTATTCACCGTAAAGTTTCCGGTGTGAAACGTGCAACTTCTTGAATTTTTAGTTTTAGTTTCGCTAACGTTTGCGGCTGCTCAACGTACACCTTGCTCTTGAGCCAACTCCAAAGAAGAAAACCGCATGCGGACAAATGACGCTCTATTAAACCTTGGGAACTACAATAACTGTTTTACGTAGCTGCTCGAGTAGTTTTTGCACTAACCTACTTCGAAATATCGTCTTCTCAACAATACTATATGTCTAAATAGTTATGCAGTGTTCATCAGTGGAGCGGGAAAATTTAAAAGTACTGCTTCTACATAAGTTTTTATTTTAACATTAATGTGTCTTATAGTTTTCAGTTAAGTGAGATTTGCCACTTAATTTTTTGAAAACAACACTGGGCAGATGGGCACCATTACAACTTACGCTCTCTTGTAGTCTTATTCGAAAATTTTCCATGCCTCGCCGCTAATACAAACATAAATATTTAATATCACCACCCAACCTCCTTTATACAAATTAAAATTTATTCATTATTTACTAATATCAAAGTCATACTGCAAATATTATAATATTATATATACGTACATATACATATCGTTTGAGTACAATACTATCAGGTGTACTGGAAAGTCATTACCAGTTTGTTTTTCGTTAAAAAACTACATAATTTTCAAGAAAATGGAACAATTTATTTATTCAAACTATTAACCATTTGATTCTACACATCTTGTCCATCTGCTAGGCAATTTATGGATGCCATCCCAAAAAAACTGTTTGTTCTTTGAGCAAAACCATCTGTCGACCCATTTTCTAACTTCTTCGAAATTGGCAAAGTGCTGCTCTGTAAGCGCATGTCCTATTGAGGCGAAAAGATGATAGTCGGATGAGGCAACGTCTGCAAAGTATGGCGGGTGCGATAATATGTCCCATTCAAGTGCTTTCAACGCTTCCTTGACCGGTTTTGCTGTATGAGACGACGCGTTATAGTGCTGTAAAGTCACTTTACCGTATCTTTGGCCCAATTCTGGACATTTTTCTGTCAATGCGTGGTTCAAATTAATCATTTGTTATCGGTAGCGATCAGTATTAATTGTTTCATCAACTTTCAACAGTTTGTAATACACCACGCCATTCTGGTCCCACCAAACCTAGAGCATTGTCTTGCGATCAAAACAATTTGGCCTCGGAGTCGATGATCGGCTTCGCCAGGCCATAACCATGATTTTTTGCGCTTAGGGTTTTTGAAATCAATCCATTCTTCATCACCTGTCATTATTCGATGCAGAAATGACATCCGATCATACCTTTGAAGCAGCATTCCGCAGACTATTTTTATATTTTCCATTTGCCTATCATTAAATTGATTTGGATTTTTACCATTGCTCGTAATCGGTCGCTAATCATTTCTTGGGCCACTTTTATCACTTCTGCCAATTGTTTTTGAATTTGGGTTGGGTCTTCATCCAATAGCTCCTGCAGTTTCGCGTCTTCAAACTTTTTCGGTCTACCAGAACGTTCTTTGTTGTCCACATCGAAATCACGCACTTTTGAATTGTCAAAACCACGCCGCACATATTCTCATGATTGGAGCATGCTCACCGTAAATTTCTACCAGCAAACGATGACTTTCAGCGGCTTTGTTCTTTTGATTAAATAAGAAAAGTAATACGTGCCGCAGATGCACTTCTTCAGGAACGAAACTCGACATAAATTCGACATTTTCACAGTGATATAAATCTATAACAGCGCTACTTTCGCAAAATACAACATGTGCGACTTTGAAGGTTGATGTCAGTTGAATAAAGTGACGATAATGTGTTAAATCATAACATTACATTTTTAAGTAGCGATATCTGAAAAACGGGTAGTAGCTTGCGATATACCTGGTAAGTTACTAAGCTATCACCAGTTCTTGTATAGTCCAAGATGATATCTCCGAGGCTATTAAGAAACTCAAAAGTAAGTGTACTGCTGTAGAAATCGAAATTTCCACATATGTATTAGGTGAAGGATTCTATACTGAAACCTATGGAGACTACTTAGATAACAAGTTGTGAATAGTTATCAGGGAAATAACTCTACAGATTTACAATACTATTAAAGCTAATTCGCTGATTTTACCTGTCAAAATATTTACAAGAATATCGTTCTTTATATTGTTAGCCAAAAAATTTGAAATTAGATTCGCAGTGGATAACACAAAGTAAATTTCGTTCGTTCGTTCGGTCGGTCGTTCTTCCATACACTCGAATTCTTTTTTTCTTTCCTTTTCTTTGCCGCGTGTGTCTTGTGAAATCAAATAAAAGTTCCTCACATGTTTGTTTCTTCGAGTGTAATACATTTCCTCTAAAATGTAAAATATATTTACTTTTTATGTTTCTTTGTTTTCTTTTTTTCCGGATTTCTCAAACCACTTGATAAATTTATGTGTGTACTTTACAATCTCTGCGGGGCACATTCCATTGCATCAAATCGAACGCTTCGTGAATTCTGTATGAATCTAAGGCAAACTATAGTGGCTCGAGTTGCAGTAGTGGCACTTGACTCTACCACAGGCATGCGATTTAAAAAATGGCGGAGCTACGTTACATAAACTTGAGTGGAAAAGAGAAAAATTCGTCAATAAAGCACCGACACAATGACTCGGAAATCGACCTCGGTTGAAATTTAGCCTTAACCCCATAGTTACTGTCGAGTTACGCAGTCTCATCTTGCGGGAAATTCGTCGATTTCAGACGATCCGAAAGAACACAGACAGTCCCCCTTTTAATACTTTTTCGGCTATCATCGTCGGTTGTGCTGCCATGATGGAGATCCTTACTATCTTTTCGTCTGAGGAAACTGTGTGAGTAGCTCGTATTGCGATTCCCTTTTGCCGCAATCAACAATCCGAAAGCCCCTCGTTCGTTGGATGACGGTTCTTAACAAAACATTTACTTTCTAAGTATAATTCAGCAAATATCGCATAGATAAAGGAAAGAGTATACATACTGGGTGCTTGCCTTTGATACACACACAAATATACCCCACGAATGTATACGAAAACAAATGCTATGTACACTACCGACCATAAGTGTTTGCTCACCTGTATATTTTCATATTATTCAAATAAATAAATGCTATACATACATACGCTAACTAAAACCAATTAAATCGTATTTAAAAGATACGCATAATACATGCATATTCTTCAGTATTTATGTATTTAAGTACTTTAAAACAAAATTATCGACAATGGTCATTTTACAGCCCCAATAACACGATTAAACGAAGACATTTTCCTCGAAAATATTAAATACTATTACAAAAATGGAGATCTCTACTATCTTTTCGAATTGTGTAGAGTTCGTATCGTATTGTTTGTGTAATATTTTGAAATAATATCAACATTTTAAAGAATGTTGCGTAGAAAAGAACCGTGGGTTCAAACACGTGCTCTAGCGTGTCATAATATTGGGGCTATAATAGTCATTTTACAGCCTCAAACAAAGACATTTTCCTCGAAAATATTAAATACTATTACAAAAATGGAAATCTCTACTATCTTTTCGAATTGTGTAGAGTTCGTATCGTATTGTTTGTGTAATATTTTGAAATAATATCAACATTTTAAAGAATGTTGCGCGGAAAAGAACCGTTGGTTCAAACACGTGCTCTAGTGTGTCATAATATTGGGGCTATAATGGTCATTTTACAGCCCCAAACAAAGACATTTTCCTCGAAAATATTAAATACTATTACAAAAATGGAGATCTCTACTACCTTTTCGAATTGTGTAGAGTTCGTGTCGTATTGTTTGTGTAATATTTTGAAATAATATCAATATTTTAAAGAATGTTGCGTAGAAAAGAACCGTTGGTTCAAACACGTGCTCTAGTGTGTCATAATATTGGGGCTATAATGGTCATTTTACAGCCCCAAACAAAGACATTTTCCTCGAAAATATTAAATACTATTACAAAAATGGAGATCTCTACTATCTTTTCGAATTGTGTAGAGTTCGTGTCGTATTGTTTGTGTAATATTTTGAAATAATATCAATATTTTAAAGAATGTTGCGTAGAAAAGAACCGTTGGTTCAAACACGTGCTCTAGTGTGTCATAATATTGGGGCTATAATGGTCATTTTACAGCCCCAAACAAAGACATTTTCCTCGAAAATATTAAATACTATTACAAAAATGGAGATCTCTACTACCTTTTCGAATTGTGTAGAGTTCGTGTCGTATTGTTTGTGTAATATTTTGAAATAATATCAATATTTTAAAGAATGTTGCGTAGAAAAGAACCGTTGGTTCAAACACGTGCTCTAGTGTGTCATAATATTGGGGCTATAATGGTCATTTTACAGCCCCAAACAAAGACATTTTCCTCGAAAATATTAAATACTATTACAAAAATGGAGATCTCTACTATCTTTTCGAATTGTGTAGAGTTCGTGTCGTATTGTTTGTGTAATATTTTGAAATAATATCAATATTTTAAAGAATGTTGCGTAGAAAAGAACCGTTAGTTCAAACACGTGCTCTAGTGTGTCATAATATTGGGGCTGTAATGGTCATTTTACAGCCCCAAACAAAGACATTTTCCTCGAAAATATTAAATACTATTACAAAAATGGAGATCTCTACTATCTTTTCGAATTGTGTAGAGTTCGTGTCGTATTGTTTGTGTAATATTTTGAAATAATATCAATATTTTAAAGAATGTTGCGTAGAAAAGAACCGTTGGTTCAAACACGTGCTCTAGTGTGTCATAATATTGGGGCTGTAATGGTCATTTTACAGCCCCAAACAAAGACATTTTCCTCGAAAATATTAAATACTATTACAAAAATGGAGATCTCTACTATCTTTTCGAATTGTGTAGAGTTCGTGTCGTATTGTTTGTGTAATATTTTGAAATAATATCAATATTTTAAAGAATGTTGCGTAGAAAAGAACCGTTGGTTCAAACACGTGCTCTAGTGTGTCATAATATTGGGGCTATAATGGTCATTTTACAGCCCCAAACAAAGACATTTTCCTCGAAAATATTAAATACTATTACAAAAATGGAGATCTCTACTATCTTTTCGAATTGTGTAGAGTTCGTGTCGTATTGTTTGTGTAATATTTTGAAATAATATCAATATTTTAAAGAATGTTGCGTAGAAAAGAACCGTTGGTTCAAACACGTGCTCTAGTGTGTCATAATATTGGGGCTATAATGGTCATTTTACAGCCCCAAACAAAGACATTTTCCTCGAAAATATTAAATACTATTACAAAAATGGAGATCTCTACTATCTTTTCGAATTGTGTAGAGTTCGTGTCGTATTGTTTGTGTAATATTTTGAAATAATATCAATATTTTAAAGAATGTTGCGTAGAAAAGAACCGTTGGTTCAAACACGTGCTCTAGTGTGTCATAATATTGGGGCTGTAATGGTCATTTTACAGCCCCAAACAAAGACATTTTCCTCGAAAATATTAAATACTATTACAAAAATGGAGATCTCTACTACCTTTTCGAATTGTGTAGAGTTCGTGTCGTATTGTTAGTGTAATATTTTGAAATAATATCAATATTTTAAAGAATGTTGCGTAGAAAAGAACCGTTGGTTCAAACACGTGCTCTAGTGTGTCATAATATTGGGGCTGTAATGGTCATTTTACAGCCCCAAACAAAGACATTTTCCTCGAAAATATTAAATACTATTACAAAAATGGAGATCTCTACTATCTTCTCGAATTGTATAGAGTTCGTATCGTATTGTTTGTGTAATATTTTGAAATAATGTCAATATCTTGAAGAATGCTGCGTAGAAAAGAACCGTTAGTTCAAACACGTGCTCTAGCGTGTCATTATGATATTGGCAAAAGTAATAAACAAATCGTGCAATTACTCAACTTAAACTGCAAAATTGTTTACTAAAACATTAAAAAATATAAAGAAACTCATAGTTTATTCAACAAAGGGTGACCGAGGCATCCAAAATTAACACCAGTAGAGTATCAAGCAATAGTTGTATTAAGCAAAAGAAATAGATGAAAAGCCTCGCCGGAAATTGTAACAGAGCTAAATCTTAATCAAAACAAACTAGTTAGTGTCATAATGCTGAAAAGGCGTATATGCAAAGGAAAATTGTTCCAGAAAATTTCTTCGTGAAAACCGCTATTACGCAAGTATCATAATATAAAATAAAATAGTTAAATTGGGCGGGATTGGATGTTGGAGGAGTAGGAAGAAGTACTCTGGACCGACAAATCCAAATTCGAAATATTCAGTTCAGAAACAAGAACGTTTCTCCGAATATCAGCTGGAGACCCACTTCTCGAATCATGCATTTCATCCACTACCAAACATGGAGGAGGTTTCAAGTTGCTTTTGCTGGAACATCTTTGGCTGATCTTATTAAAACGATATCCTGTGAAACGAACGCTACAGAGGCATTTAGGAGCAGTTTCCTCTGGAATACAACTAATTGAAAAACTTTATGTTCCATCACGACTACGGTCCCAAACACACGCCCAAACTTTGTCGAGTGTATTTAGTGGAATTAGAACTGGAATGAATACTTGTTATTATGAAATTGCCTTCTCAAACTACCAACTTGGATCCTATAGAGCTGTTATGAGATGAGCCAACATTCACAAAAACACTGTGAACCCAACTACAAGATTCGTGGTCGAAAATAAAACTGGAAACTGAGGCGAAACTACTAAAGACGATACTGACATTGTGCCAGACAGTAATAAAAGCTAAACGAATTTGAAAGAATATTTGTTAAAATTGTTTGAAGTAATACTTTTTAAGATTTTAGTACCTTCTGTATAATTATATAACATAATTTTACTTTTTCAGTATTGCACTTGTTTTCTTGGGTGGACAAACACTTGCTGTCGGTAGTGTATATTATTGTTGATTTCCATATTCTTTTCACTGCATACAATGCCCTCAAAATATTTCTAAATCATACCGCATTTTAATTCTAATCAATTCTATTGCATGCTTTTGTTAAATAATTGTTTCTTGGTTAATAGATTACGCCACTATACAAAATTAATTTTTTATCTGTTGCCACGAATTCCATAGCTGATAAAACTTATTTATAGGACGCTATTATATTTATAACACGCTATTTTTAAATCTGTCTTCAAAATGTTTTGCACACATACAGTTACGTCACTTTTTTTTTCTCGTTTGTGTGCATTTATTCGTTGATAATGTGCATATTTTAAACAGCCCCATTATGTCAAGACTATTAGCGGAAGTTTTTTCGCCATCAGAAATCCAAAAAGATATTGTTTCAACTCATAACATTTTTGTTAGACATGTGGAGAATATGTATTCAAAGATTATAGAAAAAAATATCTCTGAGTTTGTTATAAGTACCTATTTTAAAAATGGCAACCTAATTATGTTTTCAAATTGTGTGTTGAATATTTAAGATTATGGAAAAGTGTCAAAAGAAGAAGTATGTCTAAATTTGGAATCTCAACTAAATTTCGAAGAAGACTGTGGACGATTAAATTATAAGTGTATGTACGAGGAAGCGTTTTTATATTCGCGGAATGAGCGGGTTGTAAAGGGGTGAGTAGGCGCATTGGGGGCGTGGCCTGTGCAGCGACTCATGATTAGTATAAATACGAAGTTTCATTGTTATTAGACAGTTAGTCTTTGAGCTATCGTCAACCAAGTAACATAATCAGGGGTGAAAAGTGAAATATGGAAAAAATCGAATATCGTGCCGTTATAAAGTTCCTTACCAGGCAAGGAAAATCAGTCGCGACTATAATGAATGAGATGTCATTGGTTTACGGCGACTCTTGTCCAGGAAAAACCATGGTGTACAAGTGGCATAGTTTATTTAAACAAGGAAGGAAATCCCTTGGAGGCGACCCGAGGCCGGGCAGGAGCATTGAGGTGACCACGCCAGCATTTATTAAAAAAGTTGAACAAATTGTACTCGAAGATGCTCGACTAAAGAAGAAACAACTCGCAGAAATGGTTGGAGTATCCGATACAACAATTTTTAAAATCCTACACGATCATCTCGGCATGTCTAAGGTCAGCGCAAGATGGGTGCCGAGAATGCTCACGCCGCCGCAAAAACAACAGCGCGTAGAGTGTTCGCGTGCATTTTTGGACCTCTGTACTGAAGACAAGGATGGTGTATTGAGTGGAATTGTTACTGAAGACGAAACTTGGGTTCATCATTATGAACCTGAGTCCAAACAAGACTCCATGCAGTGGCATAAAAAGGGAACAGCACCTCCCAAGAAATTTAAAGTGTCACAATCAGCTGGGGAAGCTCATGGCAACGGTATTTTGGGACTCGGAAGGAATATTGTTGATTGATTATAAAGATAAAGGTGTTTCTATAACCGGAGAATACTACGCTTCAATATTAGAGCGACTAAAAGAACCCATTATCTTTAGTGGGGAAAACGGGGAAAATTGACAAAAGGTGTTCTGCTTTTGCACGTCAAAGCGCCCGTCCACAAGAGCCGCGTTGCGTTAGCTGCCCTGCATAAGGTGGGCTTCGAAATTGTGAATCACCCACCCTACAGCCCAGACCTGGCCCCGAGTGATTATTGCCTGTTTCCGAAAATGAAAAAAGAGCTGCGGGGTAAAAAATTTACTGCCGATGATGAAGTCAAGGAGGCAGTTTCGGCGTATTTTGCAGATAAAGAGAAATCATTTTTTTATGAGGGTATAAATAAATTAATTGAAAGATGTGAAAAATGTATCCGTCTTGCAGGTGAATATATTGAAAAAGAAAAATAATTTGGTTTTTTTATTTCCACCCCTTGTCCCCCATTCCGCGAATATAAAAACGCTCCATCGTATTATAAGAAATGGAGATTTTTCTCTCAAAGATGAGCAAAGTTCTGGTCGGTCTACTGAAGTTGATGATGACCAAATCAAAGTCAAATTGAAGAGGATCGTCATATAACTGTTCGAGAGGTTGCGGAGAGGCTACATGTATCGCACACAACAATTGAAAAATATCTAAAATGTCTTGGGCTAGTTAAGAAGCTTGATATTTGGGTACCTCACGAATTGAAAGAAATTCATTTAACACAAAGAATCAACTTTTGCGATATGCACCTTAGACGAAATGAAACCGACCCTTTCTTAAAAAGAATCATCACTGGTGACGAAAAATGGGTCCTGTACAGTAACATACTCGTAGTTCAAAAACGATCATGGAGCAAACACGATAAACCAGCTCATACCACATCGAAAGATGAATTACATCCAAAAAAGATCATGCTGTCAGTTTGGTGGGATTACAAAGGTGTTGTGTTTTTTGAGCTGCTTCCAAGGAACCAAACGATCAATTCTGATGTTTACTGCCATCAATTAATAAAACTGGATGAAGCAATCAAAGAAGAACGGCCAGAATTGTCAAATCGGAAAGGTGTAGTTTTCCACCAAGATAATGCAAGGCCTCACACATCTTTGGCAACTCGTGGGAAACTTTTGGAGCTTGGCTGGGAAGTGATGCCACATCTCCCATACAGCCCTGATCTAGCACCATCTGATTACCATTTATTTCGAAGTTTGCAGAATTCTTTGAATGGTAAAACTTTCACAAATGACGATGACCTTCACTCCCACCTGGTTCAGTTTTTCGCTGATAAGGACCAGAAACTTTGTGAGCGCGGAATCATGCATCTGAAAGAAAGATGGCAAAAGGTCATTGAGCAAAATGGAAAATATATAATTGATTAAAAACTATTCTTTGTTTAAAAAAAAGTGTTTTATTTTATACTACAAAACCGAAAGTACTTAGTTGCCAACCCAATAGAACTTCATCTGTGCGATCTAAGTAAAAGTATAAATGATACTAGTAACAAACAAAAGGAAGCAAGCAATCGAAATTACGAATTATAAGCAAAAGTACTTTTCTAGTAATTTTCAAGAAATTCCCACTCTTTCTTTCAGTGGTAATTATTTATAATTCTGTTGAGTTTATCATTAATAAAGAAAGACCAAACTCTCATAGGAATATCGAAGATTACCACCATAAATAACCGTATATATTTGTGATATTATTTTTTTGTCAGGCTTGTTCCAATGTGGATATAAATATGTCATATCCATAATCTAAAAACACATCCGAAAATGATCACGTACAATGCCTGAATTCGGGAGATAACCGATACCCCTCTGGAGGATGCTACCTCATCCAAATAAAATTTCGTTCATTTCCCGTTTAATCTCACTATGTTTTATCTCAAATTTCTATAGATTTATTTTTTAAGCGCATCTTTGTTTATTTGTGTGGGGATAAGAAACATAATACGTGTTTAGTAAAAAAGAGAAGTGTAAGGTTAAACACTTAACAAATTGAATTATGTATTAAAAAAAAAATTTGAGCTTTTTATAAATTATTTTTTAGGGTTTTTAAAAATAATATTCATTGAAATATAAGTCGTTTGACTTATTCCTTCTATATTGTTGAAAATTACTATACTAAAAGAACAGAATGATAATAACAATAATAATAATAGTATTTATTTACTTCATATTACATACAAAATGAAATATGGCAAATAAAGATGAAAAAAAGCTGCAGAAAAATGTACGAGGGTGGTCCCATAAGTACCCGGCCTGACCTAGAGATGGCGGTAGTTGTTTGAAAAATATCACTGTATTAGAAAGTATACAATCTATAAAGTATGTGTTTCAAGTTTGAAGACGCCACGTTGTTTAGTATTTGTTTCTCAGCCATCAATAGTGAACGTTTCCAGTGAATTTGTAAAAAAGGAGAAAATTGGTCATCGTTACGTAATACAATACTTTTATTTGAAAGGCCTAAGCATAACCGATATAAAAGCTGAATTGGAATCTACTCTAGGTGAGTCTGCTCCTTCGTTTACAATAGCGAAATATTGGGTAGCAGGGATTAAACAAAGCCGTACGAGCTGGCAAGAACAGCATCGCAGTGGCCGACCAAATAAGGTGACGACTCCAGAAATGGTGAAGAAAATCCACAAAGCGGTACTGGATGATCGTCTACTGAAAGTGGACAAGCTAGCAGACATAGTAGGCATTTCAAAAAGTGCGGTACATCGCATATTAAATTTGGACATGGAAAAGCTGTTTTTGCTCGAGTGTAAGCAAAGGCGGCACATTCCTTACACTCGAGCAACAGTGTCGTGAAGATGTTTCAATTGAGTGTAGAATTTTTGCGCCGCTTCATAACCATGGATGAAACATGGGTCCATCACTTCACACCCGACACAAAAGAACAATCAAAACAATGGACTCAAAAGGGAGAACCGGCTAAAAAAAGGCGAAGATTGTTTCATCTGCAGGCAAGGTCATGGCATCGGTTTTTTGGGATGCGAATGGAATAATTTTCATTGGCTATCTTGATAAAGGAAGAACTATCAACGGCGAGCATTATGCCCACTTATTGCAACGTTTGAGCGAATAAATCAAGCAAAAACAGCCGCATTTGGTTAAGAAGAAAGTGTTGTTTCATCAAGACAATGCACCAGTTCACAAATCCGTTATTGTAATGGCCAAAATTAATGAATTAAAGTTTGAGATACTACCTCACGCACCCTATTCGCCAGATTTAGCCTCCTCGGATTATTTTCTGTTCCCAAACTTGAAAAAAATGGGTCACTGGTCAAAGATTTTCGAACGATGAAGACGTGATGTCGACAGTTAATGTCTATTTTGTGGAGCAAGACAGTTCTTATTATAAAAAGGGTATCGAACTTACTGAACATCTTTGGGAAAAGTGTGCAGAACTGAAAGGAGATTATGTTGAAAAATAAATGTATTTCTTTCCAAAATTTTTGTGTTTTCTTTATTGGGTCGGGTACTTTTGGACCACCCTCATATAATGAAAAATTTAGTTTTTTATCATTAAAAGTGTAATTACTCAGGCTTTTACATCTGAAATAGAAACTATAAGTGCGGTAATTGGAAAAAAATTCTTAATTTATTCCTTAATTTAATGGAATTTCACAAAGCAACGACCTTAACAATCAATTATTATTTACATTATTTATATCTTCAATATAATAGATTATATTCATCTTTTGCTATTTTATTTTTATTTGGTTTGATTTCATTTTGAGTTTTAAAATATTCAGTAATACATCATTCATGGTCCTGTTCTAAAAAAAATAATTTTAGCCTTTTTCACCCAACATACCAATAACTATAAACTATTTTTGTTAAAATTATAGAATTAAACTTCAAATATTTCTTCGAATGTAATTAATTTTTATTATGTAAAATTAGAATTTACAACTTTCAGTATTACTTGAAATTTATGCAATTTATATTCAGTTGGTAAGATAGAACCTTATAGGAGTCGAGGAAAAAGAATTTCGCTGTTCATTTTGTTACAAAAGGTAAAATATTTTTTTGTCCAATTCATTTTATCCAACTACATTATACCCTCAACCGTATCCATCTTTTACAGCTCCAAAGTAGTACGTACACTGTATAAAGGTCGTTTTGACGCAACTGATAACACACATTATTACTTCCAGGCTATACAGAGGCGCATATAAAACATTTAAATTTCACTCTCTGAAACCTAACGGCTCTCGTGCGAGTGCAGGGAGATTTCGTATTAAAATTTCACTTTATTGTACTCGCCTGACCCCTATATGCGTTCGGAGAGAATTTACGTTTATAGCATAATTATTTTAACACGGAATACAATGGAATATAAAATTTTACATTTGCTCTGGTTTATTATCTTCGTTTTATTCACGTTTTTTTTATTGAAAATATAATAATTTTGGTTTAAACTTTCGTTTTCTTTTATTATTATAAGAATGCGTGGAATAGTTTTTTAAGGTTTTAATGTTTTTCCATATGTATGGTAGTTTTTTTTTTTTGAATAATAATAATAATGTTTAATACCCAACAAACTCAAATCGGTTATGAATATGTAGCAGAGAAAACGAAACTTTTTAAAATAAAAGCAAAAGCTAAAACAAATGAATTTTATCATTTATTTTATTCAAAGTAGTCGCCTTCGGCTTTAATGCAACCTTTTGCGCGATCAATTAATATGTCGAATGGAGTTTTAAGTTCATCTTTAGAGATGTGCTGCAAGATCGCTGTCGGCGCCTTTTTAATGGCTTCAATGTCGGCATAACGCTGCCCTTTTATCGTCAAATGTGGTTTGGAGAATAGACATAAATCACAGAGGGCCAAATCTGGTGAATACAGTAAATGGTTGATAGTTAAAATTCCATTTGTAGTTAGAAAATCGGTGATAATCGTCGAGCGATGATATGGTGCATTATCATGTAACAAACGCCAGCTATTATTTGCACGATATTTAAAGCGCAACCGACGAAAATGCGTCAAAAGACGATTCATAACACCAACATAATATACAGCATTCACTGTTTGACTAGTTGGTACAAATTCTTTGTGCACTATGCCTTTCGAATCATAAAAACAAGTCAACATTGTTTTCACTTTTGACTTCTCCAAACGGCTTTTTATTGGTCTTTCTTCGCTTGGATGCTTCCATTCAGAGCATTGAAGCCTGATCTCTGGATCATATTGAAAGCACCACGTTTCATCCCCAGTAGAATACCTGAAGTTTTCGTCCGTTTTTGAGTCTTGAACCAAGCCTGTATAATGTTGAACTCGGAGCAATTTTTGATCATCAGTTAGCTTGTGTGGTACAAACCTTGCACAAGTCTTTCTCAGTCTCAAAATGCCTCAAAATGCGATGAACGGAATCTTTGGAAATATTTAATTCCATTTCCACGTATCGTAATGAGGATTTCGGCTCATTTCTGAAAAATTCACACACAAGTTCGATGCTACTTTCAGTAACTACAGATTTTTTGCACCAGAATGCTTGTCCCCATTTATGTTCGTCCGACCGTCTTTAAATCGTTTATGCCAATCATACACACTTGTACGTGATAAGCACGCGTACCATACAGTTGTTTCTTAAAACTGAACGTTTCAGTAAACGATTTACTCGATATTTGCTCTTTGTTCAAAATTCATTTTTCCATCAATACCAAATAAACACTATTACTGTATTCTCAATTTCTCTGCTTCTAAAGATGCAAATGTCATGATATTTTGACATGGTGAAAGATCTTCATTATCGACGCATATTTTTTTTTATTAGATGGCGCCACTAAAAATTACTATTTTAAAAATGTTCAGTTGTCTCTGTGATAGACTGTGTTTATTATTGTAACATCTGAACCAGTTTATACCCTAGTTTCTTTTTTATATTTATGTCTAGTAGCTTCAAAAGCGTCTTTTCCAGGTGTAGTTTCTCTTCAAAGTAATCATTATTTATTTGCATTGTGCGTTTTGGCTTTCAACGCTACAGATCTTGTGCGGAATTTCGTACGGATATTTTTGCCGTAATTTTCCAAATGCGACACTGTTTAATGTGCGGATTTTGCCATGGTTCCAGATGCGACACTGTTTAATGTGCGGATTTTGCCATGGTTCCAGATGCGGTCCTGCAATACTCCAAGTGCTTTACAGCAATGAATTATCTGCTAATGATGACAACTTAGTTGTCAGAAGACGTATACAGAACACTAAAATTGATGTGGAAAGGGGTTGTATATCAACCTTCAGTGATTAAGTTAATCAACCACATCAAAACTCCATCAAAATTACCCTCAAACCTCGAATTTCTTTTATTTAACGTATAAATTGATATTTCAGAAAATCTAAGATCACCGCTATATTCGTGCACATAACTGTACGTTATTTATTATCCTTTGCTTATTTAATTTCTCAATTGCACATCACTGTGTTCTTTCATGCTTCCCTTTCCCTGTTTCGAATTAACGTTGTCATCGAAATTCATTTAATGTTGCAAACTGTTTAAAATTGCGGCGCTGGGTTTTCACTTTTTTTGATATTTTAAATAAAAGACAGATTAAACACTTATACTATTTATTTCGATCTAACTTTTATTTGTGTTGTATATTTTCACGTACGCTAAATCGGAACGTGGAGAACTTGAACAGCCTGTACGACAGTTGTTGTAGAACTGAACTTAGTTATTCAAGCCAACAATAATGAAAACAATTCTGGACGAGCCCTTAAGTATAAGGTCTAGTAAAAAGAAATCCATTATTTTTGCATTAAATTGAAGGTTTTATTTAGCATAGTTAGAATGATCCGACTTATGTCAAATATGCACCGTTTTGTTCGATAACTTGTTGCCATTTTGAAGGTAATTTCATAATGCCTCTCTCATAGAAACCCTCGTCCCTATTGGCAAAAAACTGGGACAGTCGATTTTCACAAGCTTCTCTTGAGGCGAATTTTTCACCAGCAAAATCATTCGCCATAGACAGGAACAGGTAGTAATCACTTAGTGCTAGGTCCGGACTATAAGGTGGATGCATAAGAACCTCCCAACCAAACTCCCGGAGCTTCTGGCGAGTCACTATCGATGTGTGTGGCCTGGCGTTGTCCTGATGGAACACAATTCCTCTCCTATTGGCCAAAGCTGGTCGCTTCTGGGCGACTGCTTCCTTCAGACGGTCAAATTGTTGACAGTACAGGTCCGAATTAAGAGTTTGGCCGTAGGGAAGCAGCTCATAGTAGATAATTCCTTACCAATCCCACCAAACACACAGCAAAACCTTCCTGACCGTCAAGCTTGGCTTGGCCACCTTTTGCGCCGGCTTACTACGATTCGACCACGACCGTTTTCGCTTGACGTTGTCGTAAGTGATCCACTTTTCATCACCAGTAACCATCCGCTTCAGAAACGGATCGATTTTGTTGCGATTCAGCAGCGATTCGCAGATGTAAATTCGGTCCATGAGGTTCTTTTGCGTTAACTCGTGTGGCACCCATACATCAAGCTTCTTTTTGTATCCAACCTTATTTAAATGGTTCCAAACGTTTTTTTGTGCAATGTTTAGCTCCTGGGCAATCGAAACAGTGCTTACATGATGGTCGGACTCGACGATTTCCATTATTTTATCGATATTTTCGACAATTGGCCTTCCAGAGCGTGGTACATCTTTGACATCAAGATTACCGGAACGGAATCGACGAAACCAAAATTGCGCATGATTGACTGTTACAGTATCAGGACCATAAACACTATTCACATTTTTAGCCGCCTGGCTTGCGTTTTCGCCTTTACCGAAGAAAAACTGTAAAATATGGCGTATTTTAACTTTGCTGGTGTCCATTTTTGACGCGCGCTCAAACAATATTAAGTCAAGTAATCACAAAACTGTCTGAGAAGTTCGTTTAGTACGAAGTCATATCTTTCGAACGCCATCTAGCGGAACGCGATCGCACTTATACAACGCGAGATACGGATTACTAAAACCATCTATTGGAAAAATAATGGATTTCTTTTTACTAGACCTTATATAATAATATAGATAAAGGCACGTTTACGAAATAGTTCCTAGAAGGAATGTAATTACTTGCTATAACTAAATTGTAAATTCTATATAAAAGAAAAAGGTATTACTTATAATCCGCCTTTCACCTATTGCGAACAATCCGAAATGCATTATAAATAATAAAGGTTCGACCTTTGTAATACATAATGAATTCAGAACAAAGATTACTATCGGCGATCATTATAATTATTGTACTAGCCTTATGATAAACTGCGGGTTTTCTAGATGATTAAAACTTACGGTATTGAACCTATGTAAATATACAATAATAAAATAAATGCACAAAAATGGAAATAATATTATTCAGGATATTCCTGAATGATAAATACACTTTGTTCAGTGAAATCTGAACACAAACGATTAAGTGATTCAGAAATAACATTTTGTCCGCTCCAATAACAATCTGCCAGAATTTCTAATTAAAACTTTGTATAATATTTAGAACGGTCGTAAAAAATTACTGTGTATCATTTATTATATTCTATCCTCGTAATTTGGCGATATTTTGTGTAGTGCTTTACTTTCTAGTGCATCAATAAAAAAGTCGTTTCCATCCTGTTTAGTTTCGCCTATGTAATTTTCGCTAAATGTCCAGGAGCGTACCGTTATTAAATTAAATTTTAATGCATGTACACGGTAATCTGTGAAATATATATTTACCGATGGGATTTCGGATTTTTATTGCGTCGTAACTGCGACCAATTTTCCCTAATAAACTGAGCTGTTTAATATCTAAAACCTCGTTGATTTGGCTTGTACGACTAATCCCCTCGTTTGCCACTGCCACACGTATAGGTATATCCACCTTTTCTACTTGCCTACCTCTCCCGGCCTCCCACAGACTATCGGGTTTCAGTTAAACTCCAGTAGGTAAGCAAAATTCACTTGCTTTTCGACCGAAATCCCGCACAAATACGTATGCTCTGTAAGAACGAGCGTAACAAGGTCTCAACCCGTATAAGCCTTCGCAAACCGTACTCCATCTCAACTCAATTACCGAAGTTAATTACGGAGTTAATCGCTACTGTTTTGAGTATTTACAATATTTACTGGTGCAGGTAGCGCGTACTTATGTGAGATGTAATTGTATTTGAGTAATTACTGGTTTAATACGGGCTAGGTACGTTTATTGCGAATTGGCAATTCTGTATCATCCGCGGAATGCTAAACGGGTAAATGGAATTAATTATTTGTTCTTGTTTTTATGTTTGCGAAATTGAAAATCATTGGAATTGGCTGCTGATTTGATCTGTTCCGGAAGAATAGTCAATTCAAAAGCGATACAAATAATACCATACATTAGTAGCTTACTAAAAAAATCTTCAGAATCTACACTCCGCGCAACATGAATAGGACCACCCGACTTGTTGCAAGCTTTCGGTGGTTTGAAAAACAATTCATTTACTAAAAATACAATGCAAGTTTGTAATGGTATGATATGGCAAATACTACGCATTATTGCGCAATAGTGCCTAACGTTATGCATTGGGTGACGTAAGTACCACATACATATAAAATGCACCGCGCCGGTTGGATACGACCAGTATTTAATAGTAAGCTACCGGATGAGTGTCGAGTTACAACGTGTATCCGGATAAACAAACATCTGTAATTAAGGGTATTGTGCAACGATGGGACGACAGAAGTGCTTAAGTATGGAAGAAATTGGAAAAATTAATGCGTTCCATCAAGAAGGGTATTCCTCAAGGGCTACTGCAAAGAAAATAAGTCGATCACACCAGGTTGTGAACAATTTTATTAGGGATCCCGAGAATTATGGAAAACGTTTTAAAGCGCGAACAACATCCGTTACAACTAAGAGAGAACGTCGAGCCATATTACGCGAAGCATCGAATTCGGCATTAACGGCAAGACAAATCGCGAATAACGTTGGAACGAATGCATCGGTAAGAACTGTACAGAAGTTACTGAAGACCTGTCCGCATTTAAAACGTTTGAAAATTAAACAACGGCCTTCTTTAAGGGAATTTCAGCGCACTGCACGTCTTCAGTTTGCTCAAGCAAAAATGGGGTGGACAAGAGAATGGCAAACTGTTATTTTCAGTGACGAGAAGAAGTTTAATTTAGATGGCCCGGATGGGTTTTCTTATTATTTCCACGATTTACGTAAAGATGAAGTGATTCAGTCACGAAGGCGAGCCGATGTTGGTTCAGTCATGGTATGGGGAGCTGTTTCCTATAACGAACCTGTTGATTTAGTAATAGTGAAGGGCAGACAGAATTCGGAAAAGTACGTCCAGCTGCTGCAACAGGTGAAAGACAAATTTTCCAACCTTATGGCAGGTGGGCCATTTATTTTCCAACAAGATAATGCCAGTATTCACACCGCGCGCATTGTTCGACGCTGGTTTCAAGAACAAGGCATGGAGGTTCTCGATTGGCCATCGCTCTCCCCCGACCTGAACATCATAGAAAATGTTTGGGGATGGTTGTCGCGTAAATTGTACTCCAATGCTACCCAATTCAGTTGCGCTGACGAACTAGAGCAGGCGCTGAAACGAAGTTGGGCGGAACTTCCCGTTGACTACTTGAGAACCCTGTATAATTCCATTCCATCCCGACTGTTTGAGGTTATAAGAAATAATGGCAAAAGTACTCATTATTGAACAATAAAGTATTTTGTTATTGCAAACGAATCTTTTATTTTGTAGATTGGTCGTATTCAAGTGGCGTTTAATTACTCTACTTATTGTCATTAGTAACGTACATTTGCACTGAATTTTACAAAAATTATATTTGGTACCTACATACATCTTTTTATCAACCCTCTTATTTTCGAAAATAACAATTCCAGCGCGCTACCATGTTTATACCAACTACAAATGTCATATATGCAGTTGGTCCTATTCATGTTGCGCGGAGTGTAGAAGAATTACACAGATGTACCAATTTTTCGCAATCTTTATCTTTTGTTGGATATGATCCAACAAAAGATCAAAATCAGAACAGTATACAATATCTTATCCTGTGCTGAAAAAGAAGGAAGACTCAAGCTAAAAGGATCCACAGGCAGGCCAAAAAAGGTGACGCGGCGAATTGAGAGCAAAATAATTAAAACTATTTATAATAGTCCGTCATCCAGTACTAGAGGATTAGCTCTTCGGAAAAAGACTTTGGGTTAAGTGTTTTCCATGAAACCATCCGAAATGTGTTACAAAAACACAAGTATTCTTCACGAGTGGCTAGGAAAAAACCCTTGCTCTCAGCTCAAAATATCGAAAAAAGATTATGTTTTGCCACCGAACACATATAACTTCCTTCAGAGTACTGAGACGATGTTATTTTCTCAGATGAGACGAAAAAATTTATTACCATGACTAACCGCAGAGAGTTTGGCGTAAACCTCTGACAGCATTAAAAAATAAAAATCTTATTCCTATAGTAAAGTTTGGAAAACTGTCCGTAATGGTATGGGGCTGTATATCCAGCAAGGGAGTGGGTCTAATCAGGATTTTGGATGAAATAATGACTAAGGAATTATATCTTGATATTTTGAAAAAGGAACTGACCGCCGTATTAAAAAATTCGGTTTATTGACCCGGACAATACGAATAAATTTAAATACAAATACTATCAAGATAATGATCCCAAACATAAATCGTTTTTATGTAGGTCCTGGTTATTATACAACTGCACCAAAGTTATTAATACTTCTGCTCAATGTCCTGATATTAACTCTATCGAAAATTTGTGTGTTCATCTAAAACAGAAGGTAGGAAAAAGATAGCCAACCAATAAGAACGACTTAATAAGGTTCATTAAAGAAGAGTAGGATATAGTGGATGCATAAACCATACCTATTTGACCGGGATTAATATCACAGGCCAAGCAATAAATATTTTTTAAAAACTTTTTTTAAAGTTCAACCTGTTTCTTATATAGTTTTGTGTGATAAATCCAAATTTTCAATCAGTTTTTTTCTACCACGTACTAATTTTTCGCAATCTTTATCTTCTGGACATGATAATATTAAAATATATGGTTAGAGATTTAAAGGTACGTAATTTATTATCAGAGTATAATTGAATAATTTTACATTTTATTATTACAATGATAGTGTAAGTTTGAATTTGAACAGTTTTTTACTTATTAATCTAAAATTTTGTATTTGCTCAACCCTCTTCACGGTAAACCAACAGCAATCTTCCATAATGTTGACATTCCAATAACCCTGATATCATTTCTCTACCTCCTTTATATCTTAGTGGAAACGCTCCCCTTGTTCCTTGCTTACAACTCCAAAATTGTCTGGGAAAAAATTTAAATGTGAGTGTAAAAAATTCGCCTTCACACTCATGTTACATCCGAGTTCTCGAAATGTTTTGAACTATATTTTCGTAATTAGGGTCTTTCAGATTGCCTAAAAACTTCAAAACAGGTATTATTATACGCTTACAAAGCATAAATAACGTAACGTAAACATACGAGGAAACTTTACGTGCTGTGGTATTTTAAAGTGTATTTTCTGATTCAGCACATCAAAAAACATAAACTTTTTTTATAAATGGAGCCAAATTTATAAAAAAAGTCTTTTCATGGTTGGCCTGTGTTATTAACAATTACTCAGAAAGAGGCGAATTAATAAGAAAAAGTAGCTAATAATTTAAAAGGATTCCGAACATTAAAGGAAGAAATTATATGTTTGAAGAAATTAGTCCAGGCACACCAAGAAAAAACAAAGCGGTAAAATGCGAAACAAAGAATACTAGGTATATTGTACTTAAACGTAAAATGATGGCCCCGATGGAAACAATAACACTCATTAAAAATTGCGAGTAATGATTGTAATCAATAGACAGTAAAGATTTAGTAAAACCAAGGAATCAGAAGAGGTAAAGAAATTATTTAAAAAACGTAATGGGAGTAGTAATAATAGTAATAAATATGGTCAACTAGTTGAAGAACCTCCTAGGAACTGATGGAACAAATTAAATTCTAAGAGAAGGAAATGAAATATGAAATCGAAATACATTGAAATGAACTGTGAATGCATAGTTGGTTCAAAAAAGTGAACAATAAAATATTTGAATAATCTCATAATCAAGGACAATCGACTCCAGTGAAGAAAATTGAACAGCCCATAATTATAGGGACAAAGAGGGCGTTAGATATTTATAAAAATCAGTTCTGATAACTAGTAAAAAATAACTATTAAGAAATGCCTAATAAAGCTGTAGAAATAAAATATAGAAGGACTAGTAAAATAAAGTAGGTACCGAACAATACGCTAGTGTACTTGCCTATGTATATCTATCCCTGGACAGGGTGTTGAATGTTTAATTTTGGGAACAAGATGTTGTGAGGCGCAAAATATCTATACAATAATAATAATTGTAATTTTTATTGTCCAACAGATTATATCAACTAACAATGCATATATATGTATATACGAGTGTAGCCGTTTCTATTCGAGAACAGCAAACAAAAAAAATATTTTATTATCGAAAATAGTTTTATTGCTTTTCAAAATATTCTCTTTGAAAATCAATGCACTTTTGCATTCGTTTAAACCATTCCGAAAGGCATTGCTGCCACTGTGAAGGCGGTATCTTCAAAATATGAGTTTTGAATGCCTCAAATGCCTCTTCCGGCGTAGAAAACCGTTGACCACGAAGTTTATTCTACACGCGTGGGAACAAAACGAAACCACAGAGTGCTCGATCAGGGTTGTACGGCGGATGGCTCATCATTTCAATGTTCTGCCCGGTCAAATATTCAATTGTTTGAACCGACCTGTGAGAGCTCGCATTGTCATGGTGAAGAATAATCTGTCGTTTTCGGTTTGTTTTCCTTATGCTTTCAAAAACTTTTGGCAAGCAAATAGTTGTGTACTATTCTCTAAAGGTTCGGTTGCAATGTGACCGGTTTTTCCGAAAAAACAGGCGACCATTTGTTTTGATGTGCTCGAGCGCGAACAGCTTTTGTTGGTTTTGGCTCATATTGAAAAACCCACACAGTCGACTGCTGTTTACTATCGGGCTCATACGTATAGATTCAAGATTCATCACCTGTGACGATTTTATAAATGTTCTTTGAAGCACCGCCATTGTATTTTTTTTGCATTTCTTGGCACCAATCCACATGAATCCTTTTTTGAGCGATTGTCCAATTATGTGGCATCCAACGTGAACATAGCTTCTTAACGGCTTAATGATCATCCAGGATCTTATGCACGCTGGTGTTAGTAACACCTAGAGATGCCTCGATTTCACGGTATGTTGCATGACTGTCTTGCATTATCAATTCAGACACTGCATTAATGTTTTCCGACACAACAACATTTGTGGGACGACCTTCACGAAATTCATCGTCCAAAGAACGCCGTCCAAGTTTGAATTCACTATACCAACGACATACTGCAGTTTTCGATGGTGCTTCATAAAGAATTGAGCTTGTCGATGCATTCTTGTTAAGATAATCCACGCCGAAAGTTATGAAAAATAATTGCACGAAAATATTCGTGAAGTGCAAGATATCTATACAATAATAATAACAGTAATTTTTATTGTCGAATAGATTACATACACTCAGAATGCTTATATATATATATATATATATATATATATATATATATGTGTGTGTGTGTGTGTGTGTGTGTGTGTGTGTGTGTGTGTGTGTGTGTGTGTGTGTGTGTGTGTGTGAATATGGTGATGAATAAATATAATATAAAAAAATATTTCTTAAGTCAAAGCAATAACAAAAGATAAATAATAACATCTCTACTTCTGTATATGTCATCCTAGCCACTCATACTCAAGACTCAAGCAAACTATTCATATAAATTTTAAAGAACAAGGGTCCAAGGTTAGACCCTTGCGGCACACCTAAGGTAGAAAAAATATACTCAGACGAGAATCCGTTGTAAAAGATGTAGCTTTACCTGTCTGTCAGATATGATCTTATCAATCTCAATAAGTAGAATGAATCCTTGTCGATTAATCGATAGATAAAGTTTCATGGCAGCATAGATTGTTCTATAGTGAATGTGTTCGAGTATTTTGGCAAAATTAGGCAATATACTAATTGGTCTGTAATTCCAGATAATAACGCGATCACCTTTTTCTAATATTGGAGTGATTTTATTGATTTTCCATTACGGGAAAATGGAAGTAACTAAAATTATATTGAACTAAATGTTTAGGCGATAGAAAAACGCGAAAGCGTTGTATGTATACGAGGTGTTGCTATTAAATAACGAGACTGACGCTGTAAAACATTTTATTTTGATTTCATACATATTTACTTATTATCACCTTCAATATACATCCTTCCTGTATCCCTACAACGCTCCATGCGAATCTTCCGTTGTTCGAAACAGTGCTGAAAGTCTTCTTCTGTCAGCTCCTTCAGGACGCGACGCGTGCCGCTTTTACTTTCACAGCTTGAGCGGACTCAAATTTTGTTTTCTTTAATTCAGATTTCACCTTGGGAAACAGATAGAAGTCGCACGGTTCAAGATCTGGCAAATAAGCCGGATGGTCTAACACTGAGATACTGTACTTAGCTAGAAACCTCTTGACTGACAGTGTGTAATGAGCCGGTGCATTATTTTGGTGGAGAACCCTTGACTTGTCCTTTCAAAATTCGGGTCGTTTTTTCCTTATTTTTTCACGGAGCGGAGTTGAGCAAGAAGGTGAAGGTAGTAATGTTGATTAATAGTTTGACCTTCAGAAACCCAGTGAAGGTACACAATCCCATGAATATCGAAAAAAACAATCATCGTTGCTTTGAATTTGGATTTGCTCATTCGAGCCTTTTTGGCTCTCGGTGAAGATGGGCTCTTCCAGTGTGTGGATTGGCGCTTCATTTCAGGATCATAAGTAAAAAACCACGATTCGTCACATGTTATTATCTTTCCAATAAGTTTGGTTCATTTTCAATGGCATTCAAAGTGTCAGTATAAACATTTTTGCAAGTTTCTTGTTCAAATGTGAGAATGTTAGGCACCATTTTGGCACACACTTTTTGCATATTAAAATTGATATGCACAATTTGCTGTACGAATTCTTTATCAATTCCTACAGGTCCAACAATCACACGAGTACTTAACCGACGGTCAGATCGAAGATTGCCGATTTTTTCGATATTGTCATCCGTCTTTGAGGTGGAAGGGCGACCCGGGCGTGAATTATCTTCAACGTCTTCTCGGCTATCTTGAAAACGCTTAAACCACACAAAACCACGTGCACGCGATAAACATTTAGTGCCATACACTTCTCTCCATAAATTATACGTTTCAGTACCGGTTTTTCCAAGTTTCATATGAAATTTCACAACAATTCTTTGCTCTATTGTTACACTTAGTATTTTTCCGGCGAAACAAAAAAACAACTCTAATGCGAACGAAGGCTACGGCTATACTGATTTGTTTACAGAGGCGAGAGGCACTGCATTCGAAAGAGAAGACTTCACGATAAATAGCTGTCAGGTGTTGACGTTTGGCGCATGCGCACTTCTGTACCAGCGTCAGTCTCGTCATTTAATAACCTCACCTCGTATATTTGATCGGCTTTAGTCGTCAAAGCACAAACATTCTGTTAAATTAGTTGTAAGGATTCGGTAGATGTGTTGGACAATTCTAGCTTTCCTGATGATTTTCACGATAGTACGAATGTCGTTGACGTATTTTATTCGAATATCCCTCTCCCACCTCTCTCTCCGCGCAAGCACATCTCATTTAATGACACGATACAAATTAATCTGAAGAGGTGTCCTATCTTTACTTACATATACCGATTCACACTCTTTATATGTTTCCAATATCTTATTATTACGTAAGGCCTTTTTAACGGCAGTCGTATCTAGTAAAGAAGCCTTTAATAGCCTATTGCGTCCGGTTTTGGTTTGACCGAACTTTCCCAACCGGATTGGTTTAACAGGAACGGAGGGAATCTCCAAAAGAGATAATATATCGTTAGCTATTTCAATATCTACGGTAGTTTGATTACTTTTACTTGTAGTAGTATACTCGTTCACGTTGAAAATAATTTTATTTTCCCTATCTTGGCGATTAAACACCTCCCGAATAATTTCCTCCGTCCGAAATAATTGACTTTGAGAATTATTAGTTCTTGCTTGATGAGCAACAATCTGTTCTATGTCTGAAGAATTCCAATTTCTAGTGAATCTTTGTAAAGTAGCTTAGCCTAAATTAAATACCTACTTCGCTTAACCCAAGCACGCATATCTTGTATAATGTTTACTTTTACATAAACCGAGATTCACATGTCCGCCTATTGAAACTGTTACGAGCTAAGGTAAATTTTAATGAAGATTGTGGTTCATAGAATTAAAAAGGTAAAAAAAAGGTAATTAAAATCCCTTTCCAAAATAATGTTCATATGCTGTATACGCATTTGGAGTTGTCATCATTAGCAGATAGTTAGTCACAGGGTCGCACTTGGATTGACGGTAAAACTCGAACAGAGACAAGTCCGTACCATACAATGACGGTCAAAAGCCAAGTGTGTGTTTGGCGACACCGCCTTTTCTTTTATTGTAATAGGAGGTAATTTCGCGTCGTCATTGACTGATATGTCACGATGCATAGTACTTAATAAAGCACCATGCAAAGAACACGTAGCTAAACGATGTTTCAATAGTTCCATCTGCTTTGAAATATCTTGTTTGACGTAGCATACCAACTAGAATAATAAAGAGTGCTTCAAATTTCGCGATTTTTTTAAAGAATAAATAGAGCACATAATTTGCATCCACTTTCAAAAACTATCAGTAAAAAAAAAGTATCAGTAATGACATTTATATGCGAAAAGTAATATCTGCCAAATGATCTCCTCTTGCAGCTTCACAGACGCCCATTCTTTTGTTAAAATTTTCAATGACATTTTGACATAATTGAGGCTCTATCTCACCAATGACAAGAATAATTTCATATTCCAAAGCAGGAATTGATTGTGGATTGTTTTCATAAACCTGACTTCTCACATAACCCAAAAGAAAATAGTCTAACGGTGTCAAAACACATGATTTTGGTGGCCAATTAACATCACCGTTTCTTGAGATTACACGTCTAGGAAATTTTTCTCTCAATAAATCTATTGATCCGTGTGCAAAGTGAAGTTCAGCGCCATCCCGTTGAAACCACATATCCTCTCGATCAATATTCATTAATTCAGGCGACAAAAATTCGGTTATCGATCACCATTGACAGCTACAGCTTCACCAGCAGCATTTTCAAAGAATTAAGGTCCAATTACACTACCTGACTATAATGCATACCAAACAGTAACTCGTTTAGGATGCATAGGTTTCTCATGAATAATTCTAGGATTTTCGTCACTCCAGATACGGAAATTTTGTTTATTAACATATCCACCAAGTTCAAAATGTGCCTCATCGGAAAACATTATTTTTTGAAAAAAATCAGCTGGCATTGACGAAATTGGCATATGAACGACGTTTTAAATGATCTAATGGCTTCAGTTCCTGTGTTATTTGAACCGTATATGGCTTCAAAGCTAAATCCTTGTGTAAAATACGCCATGTTGTTGATCCACTAAGTCCAAGTTGTTGTGAACGTCGTCTAGTGGGTATTTCAACAACACTTTTACGAACCAAACCAACATTTTTTTGTGAACGACCACTACGACTGCATTTTTCACGTTTTTGATCTTCCACGGAACTGGTCTCTTGAAATTTTTTAATAATTCGACCAATAGTGCTTTCAGATGGACGATTATGTAAACCATAAAATTCACGTAATTTTCTAAAAACCCTTTTCACAGAATGCTGATTTTCATAAAATAATTCAACAATTTGAACGCGTTGTTGTACCGTGTACGATGACGCTTTTGTAAATGTCATACATCGCACTTTTTAAATCTATATTTTATTTTTTCTTAAATATAACCGCGCAATTTGAACCATCCTTTACATAAGAAACAGTTTGAACTTTGAGAAAAGTTTTTAAAAAATATTTATTGCTCGGCCTATGATACTAATCCCGGCCTGATAAGTACGGTTTATACATCCACTATGTCATTAATTTGTACTTTTAAAACAACTTTATCTGCTAGTGCTTCAATAAAATTACTCCAGAAAATATTATTTAATATAACGGATATCCGACGATAGATAAAGGAAATGATATCTTATAAATCTTGATGTATAGCTACAGCAGTATGCACTTTTGCAGAATTTAGAACAAGAAATTTTTTTCATGAGGTTAATGTATTTTCAGTAAAGTAACACTGCGATTTCGAGCACTCGATATATCCGTAACTTCGTAGCGTAGTTTATGTTGGCAACTTTTCGTTTTAAGCCCTGCATATTTCATTCTCTAGTACAGGAAGTTTCATGCAACGTAATTATAAAATATGTATAAATATGCTGTATCTTACATGTGCCTTGCGTGTTAATGAATGCAACCGCGATTAATGAAACTCTAATTTATTACAATTATGATACATTTCGAGATTAGAACACTTTTCGTGCTACTTTGTAATACTATGCTTGTATACATTGGCCGTAAAATAATTTATCTATTTAGCTTCATGTAGATAGCGTGCCATACTGTTGGTTACAAAGAAATGATTAATTTTCCAGGTACACGTTAAAAATATTTTCGTTGTAATTTGTTCAATTTGTCAACCGAGAAACGAGAAATACTTTAGGAATTAAATTAATGATCCAAAGTTGAAGGTATTGGAGATTAGAAATTGTTTTTAAAGTAGTGTTTGCTACGCTCGTACGTCAATTTGCATATTATAAGTTGTTTTCATACGAGGCTAGGTTCATAATTGTATAATGCTGCTCTAGGTGTGTAATATATTTGGTTTGGACTATGCTATGAACGCGAAAACTGCAGTAGTTAACATCAACTCAAACTCTATTGATAATATATTTACTTATGTTGTAAGAATGAAACAAAGAAATGCAGTTGAAACACATTGTCTGGTATTACTGTAACAAAGTATTGATATAAATACATAATTGTTTGTAATTTTACCATAATAACTGGTCTTCCAGTAAGAGCTTTCATTTTGATATGTAAAAAAAAAACGAGTATTTTTAAGCGAGATCATCGAATGTTTATTTAATTGTAATGAGGAGGGTTTGCTATTAATAATGGAACGCTTGCAGGACCATATTCTTTTCATGAAACTTTCCATCACCAATTTCTCACATTTGCAGCTGTATGTCCTCAATGGCTCACGAATTCCATCTTTGAGGTCTTGAATCGATTGTGCCCCATTGGCATAGAGCTTATTTTTCACGTAACCCGAAAGAAAAGAGTCGAAAAGTGTTAAATCACAAGATCTCGGTGGCAATTGTGATCGCCTCTTCAAGAAATCACACGGTTAGGAAAATTTTCACGCAAAAGAGCGATGGCATCGTTACTTGTGTGGCAAGTAGCGCCGCCCTGTTGAAAATAAACGTCATCCACATCAATATCTTCCAATTCTGGTCATACAGAATCGTTAATCATCGTTCGATAGCGCAATCCATTCACAGTAACAGTTGCACCATCCTCGATGTCGAAAAAGTAAGGTCCAGTGACCCCGCCAGACCAAAAACCGCACCAAACAGTCACACATTGGGGATGGAGAGGCTTTTCGACATTAATTCTTGGGTTTTCCGAGCCCCAAATGCGACAATTCTGCTTGTTAACGTAGCCTCCGAGGTGAAAATGGGCCTCATCACTCAAGATGATTGTTCGATGAAATTCCGGATCATTTTAATGCATTTCAAGGACCCAATCAGTAAAGACGCAACGTTGATAGTCGGTAGGCGTGAGTTCTTGTGTTAACTGAACTATAAATGCCTTAAGACAAAAGTCTTTATGCAAAATACGGTGCAATGTCGTTTGTGGAATGCCCAATTCCAAAAACCGACGAGAAACGGACAAACCTGGGTTTTCCTCAACACTATGGGCCACAACAGCAATATGCTCAGTTGTTCTTTAGGGACGTATACGAAGTCGATTCTTCACATCACTAACTTTTCCTAGCAGCTCAAATTTTTCCACTAGTTTCAGAATTGCTGGCCGAGAAGGTGCTTCACGACTACCCAAAAATGCTTTAGTTTTGCGAAATGTGACCGCGAAATTTTCACCATTTTTGTAGTGAATTGTAATAATTTCAATGGGTTGTTGAAGCTTATATACTTCCATTCCTATTAATGGCGTAATTTTTACTTATCATCTGTCAAGAAGTTACAGGTTGAGTCATGACAATTGGTAAAATGGTGGGCTATTGAAAATGAAATGTCTTAGTGGAACACCTTTTAATTCCTGTAAGTAACTTATTGCATTTACTAATTTATTTCTGACGAAGCTTTACTTTAGTTGAGCTAATGTTTTCGTTATTAATTTAGACTGGTATTAATCTTCGCCATCGCCGCACTGGCAGGAACAAGTCTTCTTTTATTGAAAAATAATGTACCCAAACACACAAATTGGACGTGCAAAACTGGTTTAGAATCCAGGTAAAAGCTGAAGGCTCATAGGCTTTCCGAAAAGACCAAAAACTGTAGATTCTGTTTCCAAAGATGTTGATTACCAACAAAGATTAAAAGATTAATATTCTAAATCAAAGTTTGAGAAAACTAATTCGAAGGTAGTCAGGGATGGTAGAAGTTACTGTCAATGCGAAGTATGAGTCCTTTTCCTGAAAAATTAAATGCTTTTACCAAGAAGGAATACAATTTTAATACTTTTCTATATAATTTCGTTAGAGTTTCGTTTCTTGATTTTATAAGACTTTCTTTCTTTACCAAATGTTAGAGGAAGCCGCTGTATATTGTAACTTCATTAAAATGTAACCCCCGTGCTCTATTAATCAATTAGAAAAATAGTCTGTAAACAGATTTTTGAATACATTATACATGTAAAGATATTTTTTTAAAATAAACATAAATCTAGTTTCTATAATAAACGCTTCTAATCGAAATTTAAAATAATGCAACAAAATGAGCTATAATCTGGCTTTTAGACTTCTGCAGCCGTTGTCCATGGTTACTTTATCTTGGCTTCCAGGTTGGACTATGTCCTCGGTACTTCTTCAACCGACAATATTTCATCTTCATTTGCATGTGACATTTCGTTGTTTCACTAGAATAGTTTCAGTGCTATAATGAATGTAGTAACAGCTGTTAATCTAGGCTTAATCTCCGAGTGGTTGTAAACACAATAATATACATTTAAATGTACAAAAATGTGCTGTAGTTACATATAGCAGATGGTACAGATCCTGTTATTTATAGATATATAGCTGGGTCTAAGAGCATCGCAAGAAGGGAAGAAATGGTGGACTTGGGCATAACCTTACATTCGAAACTTACTTTTTCTGCACATATAACCTCTACCTGTCTGTCAGCGTCGAAGTCACTAGGGTTTCTTATAAGATCTGCACGTAATTTCTCTAACATCGACACAATAAAAACCTTGCATTATACCCTAGTTCGTAACAAATTAGAATATGCTGCTATAGTCTGGTATCCTTATTACGTGCATCAACATCTGGCAGTTGAACGGGTGCAGAAAAAATTCCTTAAATACTTGTCCTACAAAATTTCAAATATTTATCCGAGTCGCGGAACGGATTTATATTGCTCTTTTGGACTGTCATAATTTCCAAAGTTTAGCTGACAGGCGTGAATTGACCAGTGCCAAATTTTTTAATAATCTTTTACTGAATAAATTTGGATCTCCTTCCCTAGTTTCACATATCCGCTTTCATGTGCCTATGTGCAAAACAAGAATCTTTAATATTTTTGCTACTCCAAGAGCTAGAATTAATGTATTATTCAGATCGCCGTTTTACCATATGGTGAAAAACTATAATATACAGTACATTAACCCTTCCTAATGCGGTGGAATGGAGGACAAGGACCAGTGCAAGTATTGTAATATGCAAATTGGGCAAACTATTTGATATTTTTTTTGTTAATTTTTAAGTTTATTTGTATATCATACTGTACGATCGATTGCTGTCCTGTAAGTGATTATCTGTTGGGCAATAGAGTTATTATTATTAATCCCCTGAGGATTTTCATGCAAATGAATATGAAACGTAGTCAGCAGAATTACAGGGGAAATAAAAATTAGCTAAAAAATTTGCTTCACGTAGATATTAGAATGGATATAAACATATTTTTCAATGGAATACAGTAGTGTCCGGTTATAATGAACTACTACTAGCCACTAAAAATGATTCATTCTAGCCGGAATTCATTATATCTAACAAAAAATAAATTTGAAAAATAAATTAGTACAAACGATTCTTGTATTGTATACTGATAATTTGAATGAACAAAAAATTATTATTTAGCAGATTGTTTAAAATAGTCACTTATTTTAGACTGTTTATAAGACAAAGTTACGTAAATATCATTCAAATACATTTCTACATTAGCCAGGCTGTTCAAAATGTTATCTGGAGCTTCATTCAATTGTAAAAAATTACGTACATCTATATTTTGCACAATCTTTACAATGGGCACTTGCGGTAATGACGCATTAGCAGCACTACCGTCAGCTTCATTATTCTCTTCTTCATTCTCACTGCCACTCGTATTAGTTGCTGATTTTGAACGTACCCAAGCAACAATATCGTCATCTAACAAAGTTTCAGTACACATAACATTCTCATCGATACACACATAGTCTTCAAAATTAGCATCCATTTCCACAGTTAAAGGTAGACCATCACCATTATTTTCAACATTATCAAGATCAGTTCTCTTTAATCACTTACTTAACGGGATTTCATCATCGTCATCGAAGTTGTTTTGATACTTAAGAAATCCTGCATGTTTGAAACAATTTGTTATTGTTTTTACTGTGATGTTTTGCCATGCCATGTAAATACAGTTCACCACATCAAGAAGACTAATACGACTGCCTTCTGCACTGCTATTAATCATTATTTTTGAAAGAAGAATTCGTCGATAATTGCTCTTCAAACTGTGGATAACGCCTTGATCCATTGGTTGTAATTTGGAACTGGTATTAGGAGGTATAAACACCAATTTAATGAATTTCAAATTCTTTACCTCGGGGTGCGCTGGATAATTGTCTACTAGTAATAGAATTTTTCTCCTTAATTCATTATCCCAATCGCGCAATTCGTTACAAAAAATATCTGACGTCATCCATGCTTTTTTATTAGAACTGTATTTTACAGGCAATCGTTTGCCGCGAAAACAACGTGGGTTTTGGGACTTGCCACTAATAAGTAACTTCCTTTTTTCTGTGCCTGTAAAATGTGCTGCAACCAAAACCGTGAGCCTTTCTTTTGATAGTTTTCCAGCAATGCAAATATCGCCCTTAAATTTCAACGTTCTGTTGGGCATTAGCCTGTAGAATAGACTCGTTTCATCTGCATTGAAGATGTCGTAGTCTTCATAATTTTGTCGTATGTTGGGCCATTTATTTTGCAACTAATCATCTACTACTTTCATATTAACTGACGCTGCTTCGCCTACAACTTTTCCACTGTTGATATAGTGGCGTTTTTTAAATCTTTCGATCCAGCTTCGACTACATTTAGAATCGCTAGCTTCCACTTTGCTTCCCAAGTCTTCTGCTTTTGTTTGCAGTAAATTACCGGTAATCGTCGCATTCTTACATCTTTGCTGAGAAAACCATAACAAAAGCCCTTTACACACTTTATCGTGAGCTGATTTTCTAATTTTTTTGGCATTAGAATTTTTTTGTTCATAATAATTCTTGAGTATTTTATCTCTTTCTTTCCAAATCATACAAACCGTCGACTTGTTTAAATTCAGATTCTTACACACATCAGCTTGTTTTAAACCACTTTGTAATTTTTTAATAATTTCATACTTTCTTTCTAAAGTGAAAGCTTTGCGCTTTTATTTTTGATTATCAATTGCCGCCATGTTTATAAACCCACAAGCTACAATTAGTAAATACTGTAACACGAACGGACAACGTAACGTGACTAATTTGTGAGACAGACTGAAAGGGAATGACTGACAGGCACCGCGTTTTTGATGGAACGGAGTTTTCGGGGGATTCCCATTCGAGCGATAAAGAAAGTTCATTATAAGCGGCACATTGTTTTCGGTCGAAACGCAAAATATGGTTCATTATATGCGAAAGTTTGATATATGCGAGTTCATTACAAGCGAAAAAAAATACATTGAACTTAAGCAACGATTTATTTGGCCATCTAAAACGGTTTATAATAACCAAGAATTCAATATAACCGGGTTGATTATAAGCGGTCTTTACTGTATAATAAATAATATTCATATATATTTTATACCCATTACTCGGGACGAAAAACAATTGACGAAAATATTCTCTCCATTGGTTCGGATTTGTTTATATTGTATAAGTAAACACATGTGCACATACGTATTTCATATAATGAGTCCTGACCTGTTGCGCCGGAACAAATGACAAGCGTAATAATCACTGAATAAAATTGCGTCTGTTAAAACCGGCTAATGAACGCAGATATTATTGGCAGAGCAGTAAACGAAAGTAAGTAAAACGACTGCTATTGTACTAGACGTTCCAGCTTAAATACAATACCCTAGTTCTCCGTATCTAATAACAAAGGAAAGCATTCTAATCAATTCCAATATAACGAGCTATATTAAATATTGTTTCAAAAAACATTTTCCTCCAGAGTAATGAAGTCTTGTAAATTTTTTATGCACATACAAAACAACTTAAGGAACGTCTAGCAGCAGCTAAGATCGTCGTCATTGTCCTTTGTTATGTTCCCTTTCTTGTAGAGTCTTGTCCCGAACGAGGATATTATATATAATAGGGGCTTAAATGGTTCTTACCTCTACCCTTGCATTATATTAATTAACACTTTATCTCGAAAATAAAGCGAGAAAACTACTCTTTAATTACGCAACCCCTCGTTATTCTACGGCTCTCTATTCCGAGTCGAAACATAAAAGTGCCCTTATGTCTGACTGCGTTCGAGATGGAACAATAGAAACACCTTTACTGGATTTATAACTCGTGCGATTTGAATAGATTTTGATGTATGGAAGTTTGTGTATGCATGCGATATGAAATGCTTGACGTTATAAAGAGGCTTTGTATTCGGGGTCAATTGTCGTTTTGGTCGATCACTGGAAAGAATAGACTCTAAGTTGTGTCTCCGGTATATCCTACACGTTTGTTGATATAGAGTACAAAGAGTATTTTCTCGTGCCTTAGATTTAATAAATTGTAATGAAAGATTATGTGTGTTTGAACGTATACAAACGTGTCTATCAGGTGAAATTGTTAAAGTAGATTTGCAACCAACTGCAAGCAACATATCACATCAAAATATTAGTAGTCTTTTGACATTGCTATGTACAGTAGGTATCATTAGATTTACGATGTATACAAAAATATATCTGCCGAATTCATGCACGATCGTCTTTATCAGTTATGTAAACAAAACTATGGCTTTCGGAGCATCTTTGATTCATGATGTAGTAGTACACAAACCCATTACTATCCGAAGGTTTTTGATTTTACATATTTTTTATATACCGTTTGCCAAAAAAATTCATTGCATTTTGAATGTAATAATCTAATTGTTTAGATCTAATCTTTACATTAATAATAATATATTAATGCTGCATGCGATCTGTTGATATGGTGATCGATATAAAAAGTGTTTGCACCAAACCATCATATCACCTTAGGCTTTTAAATTAGTAGAACAATTTTGACTATTACTAATATAAATTTAATAATTTCATCTTTATCTTCATCAAGCATTCTGAACCCGCATCAGCTTTAAAAAATCAAAAGGTATGTTGCCGAAACTTTCACTTAAAATATTAAATCTCGGAATTAAAATTACGTTAGCAAAATTAAATATTCTATAGAAAACAGTACGTAAAATGCAATGTAAAAGTTCATTCCTCACGTTCCATAATTCTTCGCTATTTTACAGTGTAAAGTAGATAAAGTAAATAATATTGGAATTTTCTTCGACCATTGCGCACACCATGACTTCCTGCATTTCTTTATCGTTATTTATTCTCCGTATTTTATGACATTTACATCCCAAAATGCAACCTCCTGATTTAAGCTTTTTAACTACTAATGATATTTATTGTTGTTAATGCAGGAAAGGGACGATCTACATACTTTTCAGAGAAAAGGCGCTGGATACGCCGTAAAGAATTACCTTTTTTTGCCCATGTTATCATTTGAATTTTTTCTTCCAATGTATACATTATCAAAGTTATACGAGGGAGCGTTTTTATATTCGCGGAATGAGCGGGTTGTAGAGGGGTAAGTAGACGCATTGGCATAAAAAGGGCACAGCACCTCCCAAGAAATTTAAAGTGTCACAATCAGCTGGGAAACTCATGGCAACGGTATTTCTCGGAAGGAATATTGTTGATTGATTATAAAGATAAAGGTATTTCTATAACCGGAGAATATTACGCTTCAATATTAGAGCGACTAAAAGTAGCCATTAAAGAGAAAAGACGGGGAAAATTGACAAAAGCTGTTCTGCTTTTGCACGACAACGCGCCCGTCCACAAGAGCCGCGTTGCGTTAGCTACCCTGCATAAGGTGGGCTTCGAAATTGTGAATCACCCACCCTACAGCCCAGATCTGCCCCCGAGTGATTATTACCTGTTTCCGAAAATGAAAAAAGAGCTGCGGGGTAAAAAATTTACTGCCGATGATGAAGTCAAGGAGGCAGTTTCGGCGTATTTTGCAGATAAAGAGAAATCATTTTTTATGAGGGTATAAATAAATTAATTGAAAGATGTGAAAAATGTATCCGTCTTGCAGGTGAATATATTGAAAAAGAAAAATAATTTGGTTTTTTTATTTCCACCCCTTGTCCCCCATTCCGCGAATATAAAAACGCTCCCTCGTATAATTAAAAAATATTTAAATTGAAAGGACTTATCGTAACACACTTTCCCAAATGCAAACCACGAATGACCGCTAATGCGATATCGATACACCTACAGTCAAATTAGTGGTGGGGCTGTAGCTAGTACGATCTGTAGTCAGTTATAGTCGTGATTAAAATGACTCGCGCCCCACCACTTTACATTCTGATCGGTATTCGGCAGCTAGACCCGATTATAATGTGGTACAGTTTTCATAGCGAGGTAAAATGAATGCACGGTATATGCATTTTTAATAACATCCGAACGGCAAGAGTTGCTTGTAGTTGCTTGAAACACCAGAATTGTTTCTATTATATTCTTGTATTGATATAGGGTTCATTGTCATTCGACAAAGTACATAAATAGAATACGCGATCATAACATCATAGCGGGAGGGTGTTTAACACATTGCGCACATTCCTTTCCTATAATATTGCAAAGGTCTTTCTTTCACAAATCGGTAGATTCTATAATCGCTTCGAGTCGTGACTCGTCACGACCTGTGCTTCTGCATCTCGAGCACCGTGCTTCCTGGTGCGTTCTTGACGGCAATTCAGTAATATTGACGCTTTCAAGCCTATTTATTATGCATTCGTTCGCACTGGCTGGAGTATGCCTCGGTGGTCTAGTACCCCCGATATATTTATCAGCGTCTCTTTCTGGTGTGAATCCAGAAAATATTTTTGAAATATGTATCCTACCGTCTTGATGGTCTACTGGAAAGGCATAACTTCCAATCCTTGTCTTGCCGAAGGGATGTTGCAAGTGCGAAGTTCCTGATTAACTTGGCTAATAGCAGTGTGGATGCCCCATCATTGTTGGCTCAGGTTTGTTTCCTAGTACAATCTTATGCCACTGGATCGTGCGACTCGTTTGTTACTCCGAGAGCTAGGACTAATGTACTACTGGCGGCATCGCTAGCTCATATGCGCAGGAACGCTAATAAGATGCGTCCTGATCCCCTT
Organism: Dermolepida albohirtum; assembly: GCA_031893035.1. Lineage (NCBI taxonomy): Eukaryota > Metazoa > Arthropoda > Insecta > Coleoptera > Scarabaeidae > Dermolepida > Dermolepida albohirtum. The sequence goes on along the minus strand of JAVIWB010003261.1, from coordinate 157,030 downwards.
TTTTGGGAAATAATCCCATGAATCGGTTGTTTGTCCACCTCGGCTTCTATTTTTATGATTATTGTGTATTTATACATTTAATTTTGTATGTATTAATTAAGTCTTTTGTATGTTTAGTTTGCTTGTATATGTATCTAAGTAAATTTTTTTTTCTTGTTTTTGTTATTTTATTGCTTTTTTTCCTCTACTGTGCTTATTGTATTGCATGTTGTCCTGTAAATGGTTTGTCTGTTGGGCAATAAAGAATATTGTTGTTGTTATTAATACTTTTCTATACTTTTCAATATCTTAAGACATTTACAAAATATTAACCAATAAATACTTTTTAAAAACTTTTTTCAAAGTTCAACCTGTTTCTTATGTATTTTTGTGTGCTGAATCCAAATTTTCAATCAGTTTTTTCTACCACGTACTAATCTTTCGCAATCTTTATCTTTTGTTGGGTGTAATAGCATTAAAATATAAAGCTAAGATTTAAAGGTACGTAATTTACATATTATCAGACCGTAATTGAAAAATTCAACATTTTGTTATTACAATGGCAGTATAAGTTTGAATATGAACAGTTTTTTTACTTATTAATCTAAAGTTTCGTATTTCCTCAACCTCTTCACGGTAAAAGTTCGAGTGTAGCTTTTCGTTTCATATAATCCTTCTGGAGTTGCTCGTCGAAGGGTCCAACAGTAATCTCCCATCATGTTGACATTCCAACGACCCTGATACCGTTTCTCCATCTCCTTCATATCTTGATGGAAACGCTCCCCTTGTTGCTCACTACAGCTCCAAGATTGTCAGGGAAAAAATTTAAATGTGAGTGTAAAAAATGCACCTGCCGATTAAAAATTATATGCCTTCGTGATTTTCTTTGTACACTCCGCGCAACATGAATAGGACCACCCGACTTGTTGCAAGCTTTCGGTGGTTTGAAAAACAATTCATTTACTAAAAATACAATGCAAGTTTGTAATGGTATAATATGGCAAATAATACGCATTATTGCGCAATAGTGCCTAACGTTATGCACTGGGTGACGTAAGTACCACATACATATAAAATGCACCGCGCCGGTTGGATACGACCAGTATTTAATAGTAAGCTACCGGATGAGTGTCGAGTTACAACGTGTATCCGGATAAACAAACATCTGTAATTAAGGGTATTGTGCAACGATGGGACGACAGAAGTGCTTAAGTATGGAAGAAATTGGAAAAATTAAAGCGTTCCATCAAGAAGGGTATTCCTCAAGGGCTACTGCAAAGAAAATAAGTCGATCACACCAGGTTGTGAACAATTTTATTAGGGATCCCGAGAATTATGGAAAACGTTTTAAAGGGCGAACAACATCCGTTACAACCAAGAGAGAACGTCGAGCCATATTACGCGAAGCATCGAATTCGGCATTAACGGCAAGATAAATCGCGAATAACGTTGGAACGAATGCATCGGTAAGAACTGTACAGAAGTTACTGAAGACCTGTCCGCATTTAAAACGTTTGAAAATTAAACGACGGCCTCCTTTAAGGGAATTTCAGCGCACTGCACGTCTTCAGTTTGCTCAAGCAAAAATGGGGTGGACAAGAGAATGGCAAACTGTTATTTTCAGTGACGAGAAGAAGTTTAATTTAGATGGCCCGGATGGGTTTTCTTATTATTTCCACGATTTACGTAAAGATGAAGTGATTCAGTCACGAAGGCGAGCCGATGTTGGTTCAGTCATGGTATGGGGAGCTGTTTCCTATAACGGACCTGTTGATTTAGTAATAGTGAAGGGCAGACAGAATTCGGAAAAGTACGTCCAGCTGCTGCAACAGGTGAAAGACAAATTTTCCAACGTTATGGCAGGTGGGCCATTTATTTTCCAACAGGATAATGCCAGTATTCACACCGCGCGCATTGTTCGACGCTGGTTTCAAGAACAAGGCATGGAGGTTCTCGATTGGCCATCGCTCTCCCCCGACCTGAACATCATAGAAAATGTTTGGGGATGGTTGTCGCGTAAATTGTACTCCAATGCTACCCAATTCAGTTGCGCTGACGAACTAGAGCAGGCGCTGAAACGAAGTTGGGCGGAACTTCCCGTTGACTACTTGAGAACCCTGTATAATTCCATTCCATCCCGACTATTTGAGGTTATAAGAAATAATGGCAAAAGTACTCATTATTGAACAATAAAGTATTTTGTTATTGCAAACGAATCTTTTATTTTGTAGATTGGTCGTATTCAAGTGGCGTTTAATTATTCTACTTATTGTCATTAGTAACGTACATTTGCACTGACTTTTACAAAAATTATATTTGGTACCTACATACATCTTTTTATCAACCCTCTTATTTTCGAAAATAACAATTCCAGCGCGATACCATGTTTATACCAACTACAAATGTCATATATGCAGTTGGTCCTATTCATGTTGCGCGGAGTGTATTAGTCACGCAGATATTCAAAAGTGCACTTTGAGCATTTATTACTAATTTGGTGTAGAGACCAAGGTATTATTATACGCTTACAATGCATAAATAACGTAAAGTAAACATGTGAGGAAACTTTGCTCCCTGTGATATCTTAAAGTTTATTTTCGGATTCAGCACGTCAAAAAACATAAAGGGGAGCCAAATTTATAAAAACGTTTTTTCATAGTTGGCTTGTGTAACAATCAGATAAAGAAATAATGATAGAAATTATAATATAATCTCAAATTTGTTCAAAAGAAACTCAGCTACAACACGTATAGCGATATTGTGTAAACAAGGCTTCATAATGTTTATACGTGTTTTATCAATCAGAAAACAATCACGTACTGATCACCCATATTTATAAGTCTATCTGTTCGTGGTACAGGCTATAGATGATTCGAACTTCTGTTTCAATGCTACCAATTCTTTTTTAAATCAAAGGGTCTTAAATCTATTAATGGTATTCCATATTTTTAAATTTTGAATAATTTCACAAAATTGTATCTGCGACCTTGGAATATTTCTTTGTTAATTATAACAATCTTATTCAAGAAAATATCTTTATTTACATAACCTATCTTAACTTTTCAAAACAATTTCACAATTATATTTGCAAAAAACGTCTTCTACGTAATTGAATCTCGCACATAATGGACATCGTAATTGATATAGTGCAGTTTTCGCATTTCCACAATCATTAGCTCATTGTGTATATACAACCGGCACTACAAGAAAACGTTAATGTAGGAAATGCATACATCCTGAGTGCTCGTGCTTTAGTGACAGCCAATATCGGATGCAATACAAAGAACGAGGAAGAGAGAGGAAGAGAAGACGTTAAAAATAAATCAGTTTAACATCTAAATATAAAGGAGAATTAAATATAAAGCGAATTGAAATATATTTTTCAGATGGACGATTTTGCAGAATGCCATATCTTTAGAGTTCGTAGATTTGTCGTATTCAAGTGGAGTTCAATAGGAAAAATCCTCAATTTCGATGAGTATTTATGTACGATGAAAATGCTGAATGCATATTCAAAATATTTGTCAATTTTATAATTCTAAAGCGTTTTCGCAGTGTATTCTTCAATATTCGATATAAAATTAAATGAAATTGTTTGGATGAATTGAATTCTTTATCAATGAATGTTATTTACAGTGATTGGGTGTAAAGAGTTCGGTCTATTGTTACAGTACAAAACAACCTTGTAAATAGCAATATACAGTATACAATACAATATTGGTAGTCGAAGGATTAAATCGCCACAATTGGTAGTGTTTGTTTGTTGGTAAGAAATTATACGGGGGCAGCCGTTTATATTTCGGGAACTGGCAATACTGTTAGTGTTACCTCCGATCTGATGATTGCATAGTTTTTGACAATATTTACCTTGACAGTTTTCTTATCCGGTCGCTATTTCCATTGTTGATAGTAACTTGAAAATTTTATGTCAACACAAAAAAATGGAATTAACTCGCGAACATTTTCGTGCAATTATTTTTCATAACTTTCGGCGTGGATTATCTTAACAAAATCCACGGACGAGCTGAATTCTTTATATGATGATGAAGCACCATCGAAAACTACAGTATATCGTTGGTATAGTGAATTAAAACTGGTACGGCGTTCTTTGGACGATAAATTTCGTGAAGATCGTCCCACAAATATTGTTGTGTCGGAAAACATTATTGCAGTGTCTGAATTGATAATGCAAGACCGTCATGTGACATACCGTGAGATCTAGGCATCTCTAGGTATTAGTAACATCAGCGTGCATAAGATCCTGCATGAATATTTATCCGTTAAGAAGCTATGTTCACGTTGGTTACCACATAATGAAACAACAGCTCAAAAAAGGACTGTGGGTATCCCAAGATGAGCCAAATCCACTCGAAGCACATCAAAACAAATGGTCGCCTGTTTTTTCGGAAAAATCGGTCGCGTGTCTACCGTGCCTTCAGAGAGTTGTAGAACGGTAATTTCCGAATGGTACACAACTATTTGTTTGTTTGAAGAAATAAGAAAACAAACCGAAAACTTCTCCACCATGACAATGCGAGTTCTCACAGGTCGGTTCAAACAATTGAATATTTGATCGGGCAAAACATTGAATTGATGAGCCATCCGCCGTACAACCCTTATCTATCACTCGTTTTGTTCCCACGCGTGAAGAATAAGCTTCGTGGTCAACGGTTTTCTACGCCGGAAGAGGCAGTTGAGGCATTCGAAACTCATGTTTTGGAGATACCGCCTTCACAGTGACAGTAATGCTTTTCAGATTGGTTTAAACGAATGCAAAAGCGCATTGATTTTCAAGGAGAATATTTTGACAAGCAATAAAACTATTTCGTAATAAAAAATTTTTTTTGTTTGCTATTCCCGAAATATAAACGCTATCCTCGTATTTAGCGGTTTAGGTCCTTTTACTCCTTTACTCTTGAAACTTGGTTTCCTGTATATAGAACTGCATAAATTCTCAAAATTATAGGACATGACGAATTAACAATCCATATATTCTTGTTGAAACATATCTCTTCATCCAATGAAAATTGATTTTTGATTCAATTTCAAGAAGATGGACTATAGGACCAATATTTTTTCACGTATAATGAAGATCATTATAGAGAAACCATATCGAAGCCATTTATTGATTAATTACATTATAATCAAGTTATTTGTGAATATTTTCAGCATACGTTACTCGAAAGAATTTTAAGATATTCTTATTGTCAGTACAGATTTTTTACCAGAAAGATTACAGAATCTAAAACTTTTAGGCTCATTCCTCTGAGTATTCAAAAGATACGGTATTCAAGAAGAGACTTCACAATTTCGATGGGTTGAAAGCTGCTATTATAGACTTCTATAGTAAATAATATTTCTGTAATAATTACGATAATAATTTTGATAATATAGTAAGACAGATCCCTGTTGTAAACAGAATGATGATCATTTCAAATACCTGACGAGTTATTTTAAAAATATACAAATCTTTTACATTCTCTGTCTTCGTCTTTCCAAAAAAAAATAAATTTGAATTTTTGTCACATATTTAATAAATACCCTGTATAAATTTAATACATTTTTGGTAAAATTGACACGTTCTCTTATTATTAAGCCTGCAGAAACGAGTGCGCACTCATTGGCAGCGATGATATATTTCGAAAGCGGTCGGATATACCTGAAGTCGAGATTCATATGCGTGTGGTATGTGTATGAATGCAGGATTAGGTTAATGATGGCGTATCGACAGCGCTCGTTGTTAAGTTCGACGAGTGTTAATAGATTTCGTAACCGATTTTCGACATTAGAATACACTGGCACTATTACTAAATGTATTGTTTGCAATAATAACATTTTACCATACAGTACTTTTGGGCCTAAAAGACATGTTAATAGCAAACAACACCCGTTAAATGCACAACGTGATGTACCATATTATAAGCTTCTAAATGACTTTATTTTTATGTTAAGTCTGTGCAACATTCCACAAAATATTGTAGACAACCAAGAATTTCGAAACCGTTGAGGGAAATACGTCCTGAAATGGAAATTGCTAACAAGAGGTCAATTACAGTATAATTTTCCTCGGGTGAAAAACACGATTACGGATCAAATAAAAGCAGAGTTTAAAGATCAAAAAATAAGGCTGACGGTAGATGAAACAACGGATGCAAGAAAGAATAGTATTTTAAATGTGTTAGTGCGCACTTTAAAAAGCGATGAGATTTCATTGCCTCTTCTTTTACGTAGTAGAATATTAGAGAAGACAAAGGCGAAAGGATAGTAAAAACTACAAAACATACCTTTGGGAAGTTTAATATACCAGCAGCCCAATTTGTAAAGTTGGTAACAAATGCGCAAAGCAATCTTATCCTCGATTGCTTCATATAACCTGTTTGCTCCATGCATGTCATCTTGTAGCTGAATTTATTAGAAACACTTCTCCATAAGTAGACCTATTTATAGTTTCTACCAAAAAGTTCTTAAATCTTCAAAACGTATTGGTGAGTTTAAACAAGCTTGTTCGGATATTTCTCAGCCACCACAGCCGGTATTGACGAGATGGGGAACCTGGCTTAAAGCTGTTTTACGTTATTAGAAATTTTTAGTAAATCTAACAGATAGTATAGGAAGATTAACAACCGATAAATTGTGTGCGGTTATAAATAAGAATCCCAATTTTCAAACTGTAGTGCGTACAGACAAGGGTTTAACTGAAAACCAGGAATGCGAATATGATGCGAACGTTCTTTTTAAATGCGCGTACATCACATCACTAGACGCAGAACGCTCCTTTTCCAAATACATATTTTCACCTCGCCATTGAAGTGTGACTGAGTCAGCAGTGGAAGGCATACTAATAACACAATACTACAGCGAATTTTTGCTTCACTGCACAACACAAAAAAAACTAAAGTAGTAATTTTAATATTGATAGTAACTAATACGTGCGCTATTGCGAAAGCACTTGTTTCTGCAGCCTTACTTATTACATTAAATTCTTTCGGTTCTTTTGTATATATATTCCATCTCATAAACTTATCCACTTCCTATTGAAGTACAGATATATGTTTAACTGATTATTTTGACACTTACAGAATTTACGCACTCAAATTACAAGCTGGTGTCGTGTTCACTGATGTATTATCAGCCATCTTTCTTAACCTTTTTCAAAGCGTAGACATTCAAACACAATGAAAACAAGCAGGTAAAAGGTTTACGAGACATTCGTCAAAAGTGCTTGATATAATCGAGATATAATTGACAAAAGGTATACCATGTTTCGAATATATACGTACATATAAATGGTGTTGCGTTTCTATTGTTGGTTTAATATATTGTATGCTCGTGAATAATGAGAAAATAAATCACGGTGTATATCAAAATAAAAGAAAAATATTAGTTATTTATTTAATTTATTATTTAATGGCGACCTTAGAGAGGAATTCATTAAAAACGAGTCAAGTTAGTGTGAGACAAATAAAATGCAATATACTGCACATACCAACCATATGGTGAAACAAAATTAATGAGGGTTCTTTTTTGTATCACCTGTTCCTTTACCAATAAACAATCCATAATATAACGAGGGATTTTCCAACAATAAATCGCAAATAGTTTGAGAAAATGAGACAGTTTTGAAAGCATTTTATGTATAGTCAAAGGCAGAAATAGCATTTCTAACAGGGGCAGCGGTTCAATTCTACGAGTACAGTTGTTGGATTTGTTGGAATTGTTAGAGTCAGTAACGGCGACAAGTGATTAACACGGATGTTATGTTGTGGAAAGAAGTGTAGAGATAAATGATTCAAATGTGATTCTAACGTCAATATTGGGTGGAAATCTAGTACTGTTCTGCGGTTTGTTCTGTGGGTCCATCTTCAGCTCTGCGTCCTCTTCCTACTGAAGATAACAACTTAGTTGATAAAATACATCTCTAGGATTCACATGCCAGTATATTAAGGAGTTTTTATTTAACCACAGTCTCAAACGTATTTTATTTCCCACAAAATTACAATGGAAATCACCCATGATTACAATTTTATTACAGTTATTTTGTTTTATACACACCAATGCCTTCAGGATAGCTATTGCTTCCCGTAAAAATGCTGCCCCAACTATGTAATATCAGTTTGTTGTGATGTAGTAAATGGATTATAAACACCAGATCCGCATCCTCTAGCATAGAGATGGGAAACTTTTTTCCAATAAACCACACTTAAATTTATTAAACAACTAAAATAACAATAATACAGTGGAAATATTTTTAAATAAATTTATTACATTAAAAGGAAATATAACAGAAAATAGAAAAATAATATCTCAAATTTAATTTAGTGTTATCTGTATTTGTTTCTTACTTGAAAGTAATTGAATATTTGGGCGAAGCTTCGTAACGTGCAACCTTAAACAATTTTTTTAGCATCTCTAGTTTTATCAATCGACATATTTTTAGCATATGTAGTTTTATAAACCGTCATATTTTTGTATTCTTTTCGCCTGTAAACGCATATTTCACTTACCTTAACTTATTCTGTGATTGTCTTTTGGTTGGTAACTAAAGAGTTTTCCAATAAGGACTTGACAACTTCTTTTCAAAATAAAGTGCAGACCATTTGAGATATTTCAAAAACTTTATTATCGGGTTGAAGTACAATCAAAACATTTATGAATGGAACTCGACTTCGTTCATATGGCCACCGCGGGCACGTTTGCAGCGGTCGATTATTTGGACCCAATTTTCGATGATTCGGCCACACAATTCGGCCGAAACGGCTGCTATTTCGCGTTCAATGCTGGCTCTGAGCTCTTCCAACGTTGTCGGCTTGTTGGCATAGACCAATGACTTGACGTAGCCCCAAATAAAAAAGTTTAGAGGCGTTAAACCGCATGAACGAGGCGGCCAATCAACTGGTCCATTTCTTGAGGTAACACGCTCATCAAACTTACTCTTCAATAAATCGATTGTAACGTGTGCTGTGTGGCTTGTGGCACCATCCTGCTGAAACCACATATTGTCCAAGTCCATATCTTCCAATTCGGGCCAAAAATAGTCGGCAATCATGACGCGATAACGATTACCATTCACAGTAATGTGACGATCATTATCTTCGACGAAAAAATATGGCCCTATGACGCCGCCGGCATGCAAACCGCACCAAACAGTTATTTTTTGTGGATGGAGTGGTGTTTCATGAAGCACATGTGGATTTTCACCCGACCAATAACGCATATTTTGCTTATTGACGAACCCATTGAGCCAAAAATGAGCTTCGTCACTGAAAATGATTTTGCGATGAAATTGATCATCTTGGCGCATCTTTTCCAGAGCCCAATCGGAGAACGTACGTCGCTTCAAATGGTCCATCGGCTTCAATTCTTGAGTCAGCTTGATCCTGTATGGGTGCAAACCAAGATTCTTACGCAAAATTCGCCATAAAGTGGTCTGGGCGATGCCTAACTCTTGAGAACGCCGTGGAATTGACTGATTTGGATCATTTGCTACGGACGTTTCAACGGCAGCGATATTTTCGACACTTCGACCAACCCGTTGTCTCACTGGCACTTCAACATCACACAGCGAATATGTAGACTCAAATTTTTGCACTAAACTTGTTACTGCCTGTCTACTAGGGCGAGAATTACGACCGAAAATCGGAGTTAACGCTCTTAAAGTAGCGGTCACTGACTCCGAATTTCTGTAGTAAATTTTTATAATTTGCAGACGTTGTTCGTTCGTGTACTTTACCATGATGAAAATGTTAAGTTTACTGGATAAATTGACAGTGACAGTTCGATGATTAGTGAAAGGGTGCGTTCACAAATTGAATTAAAAGTTGTTAAGTCCCTATTGGAAAACCCTTTACTAATGTAGAATATTTTTGATCAAAAGAGGACGAAAGGTCTCTACATGTTCAGAAATATTTCACGCTTTTAGCATAGTAATAAAATCAAACACAAATTTATGTTATGGTATTTCAAATTTTGCATTCGACACGTGACGTTAATATGTCTTCTACAATTCACAACATCGTACAGCAAACTACTAATATTGCAAACAACGTATTTAATAATAGCTACTGGTATATAAATTTATTTACACCTGTCTCAGTTAACAATCTATCTTTGCGTCGTTGACATTATACAAGCTATCGACAATGCCAGCACGCGTTTGTCTTTTCTCGATTCCTGTCGCTCCTATCTCGAATAATTTTTTTAACGTTAATCATCAGTAACTCGTCTAAAAATTTAATTTTGAAAACGAAAATGTAAAAAATCTAGTATGTTTCTTCGATTTTCCAAAGGCTCAGTAACTTTTTGCCTTGAAGGAGCATAAAGTAGAAAACTAGGCTCAGTCCCTTTATAAAATTTGAGGAAGTCGAAAACACAACCAACGAAATGCGCGTTCATTTGTTTCGATCATTTATAAGAAAGTTATTACATCTGGATTCTTTTGCGTAATAAAAATATATTCACATGTATACGGTGAAACTTAAAAATTCATACATACAAATATACACCGCACATACTCCGAAATATATTTCATAAAATTTATACTGCCAGTTGGTGCCACGTACAGAACTTACGTCATATTTCAGAATTTTTATCAGCGCTCTTACACCCAGGTGTTAGATATTGTTCGCGCATCTGTAAATTTCAAGCTCTTTCTTGCGAAGCCCGAGCTTGAATATATGGCAATGCACTTATGTTGATATATCTAGCTATACCGCGCTGTTCGAATTTACGAAAAACAATTTATTTATTAAAATGTTTAAGCTAGTAAAATGAAGTTGTCCTATATTTCGCAAGTCTGTTATTTTCAAAAACTTCTAATGAATAACTTAACATAAATATGCTAGGCAAAATGCTCGCTTATTCCTTACATATTTCGTAAAATGGTTTAACCGATATTATATTTAAAAATCTATACAATGTTACCTATTCCATGTCAGCATTGCAATTTCATTTTCTTGATGGAACTCAATGTCTCAAGGTTTAAACTTAAGACTCTTATTCTTTATATTCTGGAATTGTGATATGTATTAACAACGTGCTATGGGTACAGAGTTCTAGTCCACATGCTATTCATAGATTTCGAGAGAGGGTATGATTCTATATTTTAATAAGAACTAATAAATGACATATATAATCTTCAGTTATCGGGATTAAAAGAAGTATAAAAGACGTGGAAATCCGGTGTCAAAACTATTATTTATTATATCTTTAGAGGCAATGGTAAAAAGAAGTGACATCAATAGAACTGGGAGATTAATAAATAAAATCCAAAAGAAAGTAGAATACACCGTTCAGCAGCCTACAGAAATAGTTAGAAAGAGGGTATTGAAGATTAACAAAGAGAAAAACTATTACATGCAGTTAATAGCAAATAACATGGAAATAGATAAAAGAAGTCTTAACTTAACAGCAAAGGGGAAGGGAACATGAGAATTTAAAGAGATAGGTATATATCTTTATTAATAAATAATCTAAAGAGATGCGAAGAAGAAGGAGAAATAAAATTAAGGACAGCAAAACGTAGTAGGTACGCTCTCAGATTGTAAAACATACTAAAGTCAAAGAAGTTGAACTGGAAAGTAAAAATTAGTCTACACTAGTTAACACTCAGACCAACTTTAATGTACGGAAGTGAGATATGAGTTTTAAATACAAAACGTAGTAGGTACGCTGTTGGATTGCATAATTATTATTATTATTATTACTGGAAAGCAAAAATTAGTCTATACCAGTTAGCACTCAGTACCAGCTTTAATGTACTGAAGTGAGATATGAGTTTTATGTTATATAACAAATTACAGAATACGTTAGAAACATGAGAGTGTAAGATTCTGTGTAAAATTTATACCGAAGTATAGTAACTTTTTGCTGAATTAATAATGAATAAAAAAGCCCAAATGTTTACGATGGGCATGTCATTTGGACAGAATTACTGAAGAAAAACTGGTCAAAAATGTTGAATGGAAGAAACCAGCGGAAACAAAGAGAAGGGATGGATTTAGAAAGAAATTGAGAGAAGCACTAGAGGAATATATGGAGGAAAATGGGAATTGGATTGGAAAAGGAAGGCGAGTGACCAAAAATAATGGGAAAAAAATGTGGAATCTGTAAATTTATAGCTCCATAATCATATTTTCGGTGGAAAGATACTATATTTGTGAAAATATACACATATTGGGTTAGACAACGACTACTCATCAAATAAGGCACTGGCTACAACGTGCTTCGCTCAATACCAGAGTACTTTAGACACTCTGATTACTTCGACAGTTTCTTATATTGTTATTCGATGGTTTGATTCAATCAATCAATACCTTTACTTTATCCTAATAAGTTTCAAGTAACCTTCCAGAAGGAGATGCATCTTTGACACTAAAACTACCAGAAAGAAATATTTCAAACCAGTTTTGGCATTCGTGTTAAGATGTCTTCACTACAGACTTCACACGCGTTTTTTTCATGTTTTAAATAGTTCTTTCTGTTACTGAGAAGGATTCGGAAATAGAAAAGCAGCTGATTTTGATGGAGCCTGTAGTTGATTAACTTAATCACTAAGATTGATATATAACCCCTTTACACATTAATTGTCCTAATTCTGTATACGTATTTCGACAACTAAGTTGTCATCATCAGCAGATAAATTAAGCAGTGTTGCACCTGGAGAACTACGGCAATAAATACCCGTACGAAACAATTAATTCCGCTCACGATCCGTACCGAGTGTACGTCTTGGCTTTCATCGGTACGGATCGTGTGCGGAATTAATTGTTTCGTACGCGTATTTATTGCCGTAGTTCTCCAGGTGCAACACTGCCTAATTTATCTGCTGATGATGACAACTTAGTTGTCGCAATACGTATACATAATTACGAAAATTAATGTAGAAAAGGGTTATATATCAACATTAGTGATTAAATAGAAAAGCAAAATATGCTAGAAATGCCCCTTTTTGTCTTCCATTTACAAAATCATGACTAGGAAAGTCATATACAAAGAATTGTTCTTTACAAATAAACTTTGAAACTTGAGCTGTAAAAATATACAATTTGCAATAGGCTTTAGAATGAAACTGGCTATTTAAAAAGACAGCTAATGACTCTGAACAACCCAAAGTATAGAATTATGTCTTATATATTTCCACAAATTTATAATTTTTACCTTCAGTAAAGTAATAAATTAGACTACTTCTCATTATTCTAACGACCTTACAATTTTAGATGTTCATTAATAGTGTTCCATTTTCCTGTTGCCGCCATTAAAGTAATAGATTGTCTGTTCTTGGATAGAAATAGCTGCATCATGTGCCTGGTTGTACCAACTTTCATTTGTGCAAACAAGAAAATATTACAAAGGAGTCCGCATAGTAATGATAGTCATAATCGATATCAAAATTCAGATTGCTGGCGTGTAATTTTAGAAGGTTAAGTCAATGGCGAAGCGTAGATAATAGATTCGGGCGTGATTTACACTCACAATTGTTGCATCGTTTAATTAATAGATCGTTTCTATGAGTAATCATCTGCGATTATGCAAGAAGAGAGATTACTTCTACAAAGCCGGGTGAGGTAATGAAGGCCGAAAATTTACTGGGAAAAAATTGAAAGGAATAAAAAAAAATAATGACAATCAGGGAAAAGCGGAGGGCTAAACATGAATATGCATACAAATATATACACTGTCTGTCGCAGAGAAAACCGAACTTTTTTAAAATGGTAAGTCTTAGTGGCGCCATATATTTAAAAAAATATTCGTCGATAAGGCCGATCTTTCATCAATGTTATGTTCAAATATCATTTGCATCATTAGAAGCAGAGAAAGTGGTCATAAAGTAACAGTGTGTATTTGGCATTGGCCGAAAAATTAATTTTGAACAAAGAGCAAATATCAAGTTCTATTTTAAACTCAGTAAATACTTTACTTTAACGTTCAATTTTATGAAACAAGTATATGGTGATGCGTGTTTATTACGTACGAGCGCGTATGAGTGGTATAGGCGATTTAAAGGCGGTCTTACGGACATAAATGACGACGAACATCTTGGGGCAGAAAATCTGTGGTTACGGAAAGTAACATCGAACTTGTGCATGAATTTATCAGTAATGAGCCGAAATTCTCATTGCGATACGTGGGAATGGAATTAAGTATTTCCCATGATTCAGTTCATTACCTTTTGACGCAACATTCGGGACTAAGAAAAACTTGTGCAAGGTTTGTATCACACAAGCTAACTGAATTCAACATTCTACAGTCTTGATTAAAGGCGCAAAAAACGACGAGAACTTCTTGTATTCTATTGTAACTGACTATGAGACATGGTGTATTCAATATGATCCAGAGACCAAGCGTCAAAGCTCTGAATGGAAGCATCCAAGCGAAGAAAGGCCGAAAAAAGCCATTTGGAGAAGTCAAAAGTGAAGACGATGTTAATTTTTGTAAAATTTGTTCTTTTAAAGAATAAATAAAACACATACTTTGCATTCACTTTCAAAAATTTTTATTGGCAATTTAAATTATGACATTTATATGCGAAAAATAATATCTGCCAATTGGCCTCCTCTTGCAGCTACACAGACGTCCACTCTTTTGTTAAAATTTTCAATGGCATTTTGAGATAATTGACTCTCTCTCTCACCAATGACACGAATAATTTCATCTTTCAAAGCAGGAATTGATTGTGGATTGTTTTCATAAACCCAACTTTTCACATAACCCCAAAGGAAGTAGTTTAACGGTGTCAAATCACATGATCTTGGTGGCCAATTAACATTCTCTCAATAAATCATTTGATTCGTGTGCAAAGTGAGGTGTAGCGCCGTCCTGTTGAAACCACGTATCCCTAGATCAATATTCATTAATTCACGCCACAAAAATTCGGTTATCATCCGACGATATCGATCACCATTGACAGTTACAGCTTCACCAGCGGCATTTTCAAAGAAGTTACATTTACACCACCTGACCATAACGCACAACAAACAGTAATTCGTTTAGGATGCATAGGTTTCTCATGAATTATTTGTGGATTTTCCTCACCTCAGATACGGCAATTTTGTTTATTAACATAGCCACCAAGTGCAAAATGTGCCTCATCGGAAAACATTATTTTTTGAAAAAAATGAGCTGGTTATTCATTAATGAAATTGGCAAATTAACGACGTTTTAAATGATCTAATGGCTTCAGTTATGTGTTATTTGAACCTTATATGCCTTCAGAGCTAAATCCTTGTGTGAAATACGCAATGTTGTTGATCCACTAAGTCCAAGTTGTTGTAAACGTCGTCTAATGGACAGTTCAGGATCTTCAGCAACACTTTCACGAACCAAACCAATATTTTCTTGTGAGCGATCACTATGACTGTATTTTTCACTTTTTTAATGTTCCATGGAACCGGTCATTTGAAATTTTTTAATAATTCGACCAATAGTGCTTTCAGATGGACGACTATGTAAACCATAAAATTCAGTAATTTTCTAAAAACTCTTTTCACAGAACGCTGATTTTCATAAAATAATTCAACAATTTGAACGCGTTGTTGTACCGTGTACGAAGCCCCCACACTTTTTAAATGCCCACATACCCAGACAAATTCAGTGCGCCATCTATATTTTATTTATTCTTGAAAAACCGCACAATTTGGAATACCCTTTATTTAATAATTGTTTAATTTTTTTTTTCAAATGTTTAGACAAAAGTATTTGATAGGACATTTTTACAACCAATTGCAATTCTTCTTTGTTCGATTGATAAATAAAGTCGTGTCATTGAAACGGGAAATCCCAACCTCTACTTAATACATACACTACGAGAATTAGTGAAGAGGCAATGAACTTAGAAGAAGCTTCGAAATTTTCCGGTATACACAGGGGAAAGTTGAAACTTTCAGCGTATGAAACAAATTTTCACACAACGCCTAAAGCCCGATTTAATTAGAATCTGCCATACATAAAATTACGAAACAGAGCTCGTTCTTCAGGATGTAATTTCTTACATCCCGAAGAACAAATATTGTAATGCCTGAAAGGAAATCTTTCTTTTTAAGGAACTGGAAGTTATTCAAATTAAGTCCATACAAAAATTAAAAGCAACGCAAAAAATTGGAAAGCAAATTAAAATTTATTTCCCATGAATTAATAAATCCCTCCAAAGCCATTTTCATGTAAAAAATTTTCCTGTTTTTTCTTCGCGAATAACGTAAGAGACCATTTCCGTTCTCTTTCTTTTCGCTACTTTTCTTTAATTGATCGCAAACAACTTGCGTCTCTTCTCCATTTCCCCGCCGTTTGTGATTTTGCTCTCACATCGCTTCAAACGTGCAAATATAAATATTCATTTCCCGGGAGGACGGTGATAATTCGATAAACTTAGCGAAAATATATCAGGTAGCTTAAGAGCACGTTGTAATTTATGGAAGCGGACGAGGCTTACTAGGGAGAAAGTTTGAGAAATAAACAGGTCAAGACCGCAAACCGCAGAGCGCGAATACCACGGACGCTTCCCCAATAATCATTACGCTTTTGCCCTTACGTACTACATCTGTTGTTTCGTTGTTGATGATTCAACTTAACTCTACTAATAGGACTTAATGGAAACAAGTTAGATTGTGTATTTCATTACATGTGAGGAAAGGTTTGATACTTTGATAGTTTGAGGCTTCGAAAAATGGTGGAGTTATTAAAATGTGCGTTGTTTATTATTCATTTGCAATAGTAATACGAAGACTGGAAAAAAAATCCTGTTGGCCATGATAAAAACAACCAATTCTGCTTTGCCTAGTAATGTAAAATAGTGACAAAATTCCAACAGTCCGTTAGTTATTTTATAACGGGTCTTTCATTAAGCGCTTCCTATATTTAAATTTAAATAAAACGAAGTGTGTGTGAGATATCATCGAAATCTTCTATACGTTTGAAAGCCATATGGATGGTACTATGTATGGAATATAACATCGTGGAAACGTCCGCCGTGGCTTTCATGAGTAACACGCATCCAAAATGTCCAGTTTTCCATGACTCTGGCACATAAATCAGGCTGAATTTGAACGATGGCATGGGTTATGTTGACTTTGAGGACCATCTCCACATGAAACCACCATGCACTCAAATCACTCGTGCAGATCGTCCAATGTGGTGCGTAGCGCAGTCTTGTTGAAACAACATGTTGTTGGTGTCCATATCATTCAACCCAGGCCAAAAGAAGTTGGCAATAGTCGACTTATAGCGCTCGTCGTTGACGGTGATGGCCTGGCCAACGTCGTTCTCAAAGAAATATTGACCGATGACGCTGCCAGCCCAAAATCCACAACAAACAATGACTTTTTCGGAATACATTAGGCACTCTTGGATCTCATATGGATTGGTATCGTCCCAAATTCGACAATTTTGTTTGTTGACGTACCCATTCATCCAGAAATGGGCCTCATCGCTGAAGATGAGTTTTTGATGAAATTTAGGGTCAGTTTCCAACTGCTCCAGGGCCCATTCAGCGAACATATATCGTTATCTGTGGTCGTTTATCTTCAGCTCCTGGGTTAGTTGAATTTTGTTCGGGTGTAGGCCCAAGTCACGACGCAAAATTCGCCAAGTTGTGGTCTACTAAAAGCAGAGTTCACACTCTCACGGATATCGGCGATGTTTTCGGCCGATCTTGCGTTTCGTTGCCATACGGGTGTTAGTTCATTGTTTACTGAACCACAGGACTCAAATTTATCCACCACACTGCGGATAGTCCTGTCGGTAGGACGATTACGGCGACTGTAAAATGGGCGAAGCGCGCGGGACGTTGTTCGAAGAGAACACCCATTTTGATAAAACAATTGTGTCATTTGAACGTGTTGTTGAACGCTGTATCCATCCATGGTGATTTTGAAAAACAGGCTGAATAAATGACAGCCAATTCGATAGATGTAGCTTCAACAATATGGCCGCTATCAACTGTCAAAATTAGGAAGTCCCTATTGGAAGACCCGTTGCATCATAAAGAGTTTTAGAACAAAAAATTTATTTTCCAAAATTCACACTTCGCAGTATCGTCAAACTTTTATTAAAGAACATAATTTTTTAAAAAACTATTCAAAAGCTGGTGATTGCAATATTTGTGGACATGACTTCGTAATATTGGTCAAAACATAGTCAGTGTGTAGTGAATGTGTTGAAGATAAACCAAAAGTGGTCAAGTGGATGTTTATACTTACTTTAGCAGAGGCTTTTGCAAGACAATTGACCATCATCTTTATAAACTCTTCTACTTTTGTTTTTAGTAATGCCTTGGTGTAGTTTATGGAACCCAATTTAATCAACAAATGGAATTATGTATACTTTATAGCTGTAGATCTCATTCATGTACATTTAAAGTCCTTGAAATCCATACAATTCAAGGGTTTCTCATACGGAACTTTTGTCCTTTTGGATTCCTCTAATATGTGATTCCGAGTTGGTGAATATTATGTCTTCTTTCCCGAATAAACGTACATCTGGTGATGACTTGATCCCTAGTTTTCTAACTAAAAATGCTTGAAATATTCTTGCAGCTCCTTTGCTGGAAATCATTAAAACCTCAATTTATACATCTGTCTTTTTGAAATTGTAGAAGCATGCTTGAACTGTTCGTGTTTTTAAAAAAGATAACAAATAGAAAACAGCATCAACATGGAAGGGTTATGAACGTATACAATGCATGTTCACAGAGAAACGCAACTTTTAATAATAATAGTATTTTCTTTATTTTGGCTTCCGAACTGGATACACGTCTTCTATAATTCTGGTATCTATATTTCGTCGCCAGTTGTATGGTATATCTTCATGGCTTCACTGTTGCGATTGCTTTTGTTGTTGCACTGAGACTGAGATTTCTCAGTGAGTGTTTTTTCAAATGTCTCCCTTCTGGTAATGATTATTCAAAACTTGTTGCGAATTGAAAAAAAAATCCTCGCTCCGTTCCAGAAGTAATAACTTCAAGAATATTCCTAAAATAGGCTTAAATAGAGTCTTTGCAATGCTCATATGTTGGCCGTCTGACAATTAATAGGTTCTAATTCTCAAAACACGTTGTACTGAGTTGATTTTCGAATTACTAATTCTTTTTTATCTCACGGATTACAAATATCCTTTTTTCTTAAATATTGTATAATATTGCGCATTATATCCGTATAAAAACTTATAAAAAAAGCATTGAATTAGCAACAAACTAATACTAGTTGCAATTTGAGTATTTTCTGTGATAAACTAAAGCCGTATCTTATTTAATAACTAACATAAGAAAATTTAAATAAAAATAAGACGCAGCTGCTTCTCTGCACTCTTAATTACAGAATGTTAAACCAAAATTACATAAAAAAAACTTCAGCATGATGTGTTATAAACTTCTACTGGAAACTGTTCCGGTACTTTAGTTCAAGTTAAGTCTCAGCTCTATATTTTAGTTGAAATTATACGAATACTTAGTCATTAAGAAACAATTATTGTTAATCAATGATATTGGCACCTGTCTTGACCCAAGTCAAGTTTACTGACTTCGTCTCTGTTTATTAACGACTGGACCGATAAAGGGTAAAGTAAACGTTCTCCATCTCTAAGAGAAGTTTCTTCGTCAAGATTTGAACTCAATTATAACTTTGTTAAGCCCACATAGGGCGGTAATATTACGCTTTTCATAAATACCATTACAATATGTGTGTATATAGTGTGTTTGGATTAAAATGTAGGCCAAGCAATAGTTTTTATTTATTTTTGTGACTAGATCATACATTTCTTGTCAATTCATGGAAGACTTTGTAACTAGTTATGTGATTCTAAAATATCTCATATTAAGTCAATATTTTCTCGTTTATTTATAATTTTGATAGGTGCTGTTTCCCTCTTGGCCCTTAAAAGTTTTGTCTATGGTATTCTAAAGAGGGGATCTTACCATTTACAAGAAAAGCTCTTTTAAACTTTTCAGTACTTTCTAGTACGCTACTTTCGCATAAGGCCGATATTACTATATATACTTTTTCTCAGAAAAAGGAGTGATTGAAATACCCGCTAAAACACGGAATACAAAGCTTAAAAATGTAACTTACCATAAAAATGAAACATAAACAGTTGTGAATGTAATAGTTTGCCGGCAATATTAATCTCTTTCTTTATTATATAAAATTAAATAAAAAACAATTCATTTTAATGGAAGTATGATTGTACAAACGTTACTTTTTGGATTAATAATGCACAACTTATCCAAAATTAAGACTAAATATTATTAAAATAAATATTTCATGTAATTTTCTGTTCAATAGAAAAGTAGTATATATACATACATATATATATATATGGCATGGCATATATACATGGCATCGTTTTCGGCAAACAAGCTGGTCCTGAATGAGGCCAAAACTGTCAAACTGGCATTCACTTCCAAAAGGAAAGAAACTCCCGCGAATGCAGGGTCAGTCAAAATATTGGGAATACATTTAGATACCAGACTAACCTGGAAGGATGAAGTGGACGCCCTCTCGAAAAAACTCTCTTGTGTAATATATGCTGTGCGGAGAATCAGAGCCATCACAAATAAGGAAACTGCAAAAACAGCTTATCACGCACTTTTTCACTCGCGGATGGCATACAGTGTCCAACTATGGGGCGATTCAGTGCATGCCAATGACATTTTTAATTTACAAAAGAAGGCATTACGAATAATCGAACAAGTTAATATAACAGCACATTCTAGACCTATATTCATAAAAAATAAAATAATGACGTTGGCCTCCACATACATATATAAGCAAATGCTGCGCGCTAAACGAGAGCTACCAACCCAGAAAAGGAAAGGAGAGGGAAGAGCAATACAACTAAGATCTAGACAACAAGTACTTCTTCCCAACCATAGGCTACGTACTACTGCTGCCCAGCACAAACATTTGGATATGTTTAACAGGTTGCCATTATCGTGGACTGAAAAACCCATTTTGAAATTTAGAAATGACATAAAAACATTTCTTTTAGAAAACGGATTCTACACAGTAACGGAGTTCCAAGAGCAGATGAAATCAATCAAATATTAAGCTATATGTTCTGCTTTGTGCACACATATGTTTATACCACACTTACACACAGTACATATACACATACATACACACACAGACCATCATAGACAATGACGTTACCTCTTTATCTGTATTATAATAGATGGTAAAATAAAGCTTATTATTATTATTATTATATGTAAGTCATAAATTATAGATATTCATATCAAATTTATTTGTGAAATTCGAGGTAAAATGTAAACTACTGTTAAAATTTATTATAAAACTCACCAAAAATACAACAAAGATTATAAATATAGAAACATTAGCAGTACAACTAATCGGATTCACTTGTGCTTGACAATAAATCACTTTCAATGTCACTGTTTCCAACACAAATAATAAATGGTTCCACGATATCATCCACTAACCCATCTAAGTCGCACATTCTTTTCTCCTCTTAATCCCATGGTTGATACAATTGGTCGAATTATCCATTGTAACATTTGTAATTGCTTCCATCAATAGTTCTCGTACATGTTGACATTTTGAATGTAGTATTTTTTGAAGCAACTTCACTTTTTATTTGTGCCCGAACCATTTCAATTGGATTGAGTTCACAATGATAATACATACATAATAATACAATACAGTTTTATTTGCAGCTGACATTTGATCAATTACATGTATATTGTATTGTTCCTTTTGAAGACGTATAAAATGCAATATTTCAGCACATAACATTTCTGCCTCATACTCAATAATTTTGGAACGTACCAGTCTTGGATTGCAACTTTCCTCCACGAAGAAACTAGCTTTTCAGTCTCTATTTTATTATGAATGATATAGAGTTCGGCGGGAGATGGGGTTACCAATTTTTATCAAATGAGAGTTTCCCTTTTAAAAAAGAATTGGAAACTACCAATTTAAAAGTTTCTTTTATCCAGTGCTGAAAATGTATGTCAGCAATTTGCTTTGTTTTTAGTAAAGCCTTCGCATACTAATAATAAATTTAAATACTTTCTATACAAGCGAAACTTTTAATACCATTTTCTGCGCCTGAATTAAAACAGTGACATTTATTCGTGAATGAAACTGCAACAGATGCACTTTGCGATAAAGCGATGACTGTTCAAAACTCATTCGAGAGAATGGCTCTCGGAGATTTCACCTTCTAAAAATTCAATTACTTCTGAGCACCTCGTTTTCATCCATTGCTGCTCGAACTACCTTCTATGTGCTCCAACAGCAAACGATATTCAAAAATTATACAAGCGACAAGTGAGAATAATATGCCACCTATCGTTGAAACGTATGTATCAGGCGAGTGCGCTTCCATCATCAACGTACACATATGTACATATGTTCATGTTGAGAAGCAGCAAATTAGATTACAATATCACAAGGAAACTGTGAACATTACGATGACGGAATTTTTTTATTGATACGCGTTCCTCAATTTACTTCCAAACAAACGTTAAGATAGCAATCTAGGAAATCGTTAAGCAGCATCGCGCCTCGACTACACTGAAAGATTTAAATTAAGATTATGTTCTCTCTGTTCAGAATAGAATTTCCGATAAATTGGAAAATCTGGAAGAATAGTGGAGAAAATTTAAGCTTTTAAATGAAAATTATCTTTTTTTCCATTGTTTTAATATTGGAATTTTGTATGTTCCATTATTGGAATAACCTATATTTTCCTCTCTATAGTCGACGAAGATCCATATTTGTATTCATGTTGTATTGTGATAGCTTTAATGAGGTTTTGCCAAGAACTGGAGGCAACTTCATTAATTCTATTGTAATTTGTCTATTTATTACTCAATAACATGGCGTACAAAAAGTAACTAATAATTATTAATTTTCTAACTTTGGAATAGTTCCACTTACAAAAATCAATGATAATAACTACTATACTAGTATGAAGCATAAAATAGAAGTTGCTAAATTATACAGAACTTTTTTTTTGTTAACTCCGACGTTGAAAGACTGTTAAGAAACGGGTGGATTATTTATTCTTTTTCACGATTGAAGAACTAATTGATTTAGTCAAGTGTGAGAAATTTTGAAAAGCTCGTGCATGTGCGAGGCGTCTTTCTTAAGTAAGGGTCGTTTGAAAATAAAAACCAAACGAAAGTGTTTTCAAAAACTAAATTTATTGTCAGATTTTACATACATTTCTATATTTTTTAACTTAGCTGCCAAGTTTCTTTAAACACTTATCAAACCTTACAACTAGATTTTGAATACCCTCTTCATAGAAACTTGCCGCATGCCCCGATAACCAATAGGTCACTGCCGTTTTCACGTCTTCGTCATCGTTGTTAAATCTAAAAATATTTGCTAGGTACTACATTCTTTATTTACTTATTCTATTCCATTTTTCCAAATACGCCCTAATTGTTTTGAACAGTGACATCAGTACATCACATTGATCAATTACTTGTCTTTATCTGCTTTGGAATCTTTTTGTTTTTCGTATATCACATAGTTCGTCAAGTGTTCTTCTATTTTGGATGCTATTACATTTGTCAGACTTTTACATTATGTAGATAGTTATAGGTTATAGGGCGATTATTTACAGAATATTTGATTTGTTTCTTTTTGGCTTTAAAGAGGTCTAGTCTTTAGTGACGAAAAGTGGTAGTTCTTTGGCCATAAATTGTGCTATTTTATTATGGATAAAAAAGGTTATAGGACGATAATTTACAGAATTTTTGGTTTGTTTCTTTTTGACATTAAATAGGTCTAGTCTTTAGTGGCGAAAAGTTGTAGTTCTGTTGATACATTGGCCATAAGTTGTGCTATTTTATTATGGACAAAAGAGGTTGTAGGACGATAATTTGCAGAATTTTTTGTTTGCTTCTCTTTGGCATTAAATTGGTCTAGTCTTTAGTGACGAAAAATGGTAGTTCCTTGACCATAAGTTGTGCTATTTTATTATGGACAGAAAAGGTTTTACGACGATAATTTACAGAATTTTCGGTTTGTTGCTTGTGTTCAAATTCTTTCCAGTCAGACATTTTTTTAAATAAAGGAAAAAGAAAGGGTCATTAAAAGCTAAACTCGTTTCTTTCTTTACTAAATGTGGTCGTTTGCTTTAGATTTCTATATTCATCTTGTCCAATAATGCTACATAATAAATCTTCCATAATAGTTATAGCTTTCCTAAGATTGCAAAAACCTTCTCATTCTACAGCGTTCTCTGACATTTCATCCTATCGTTCAAAGGTACTAGAAAAAGTTACGGCCGCAAAGCTGCTAGATTAAGTTCTCAAGTAAACATCCTGCCGTGAAGTCAATCAGATTTTCATCTGGGTCATATTACTTTAACAGCATCTTCTTACATTACTGGCAGTATCTTAAAGACTGCCGATTGTGGGTAAGATAACTTAATTACTTTAAGGCATTTAAAACCATTAACTATCTTGTGTTATTTATTTTGGATTTTTAGTACCGTACCCTCCTAGCTAAAAAGTGTTTCAAATTTTGCGGTTTTCTTAAAGAATAAATAAAGCACATAATTTGCATTGACCTTCAAAAACTTTTTAGTGATAATTGCAGTATCAGCTATGACATTTATAGGCGAAAAATAATATCTGCCAAATGGCCTCTTGCAGTTCCACAGACGTCCACTCTTTTGTTAAAATTTTCAATTACATTTTGACATAATTGAGGCTCTGTCTCACAAATGATACTAATAATTTCATCTTTCAAAGCAGGAATTGATTGTGGACTGTTTTTATAAACCTGACTTTTCACATAACCCCAAAGAAAATAGTCTAACGGTGTCAAATCACATGATCTTAGGGGCCAATTAACATCACCGTTTCTTGAGATTACATGTCCAGGAAATTTTTCTCCCAATAAATCAATTGATTCGTATGCAAAGATAGATGTAGCGCCATCCTGTTGTAACCACATATCCTCAAGATCAATATTCATTAATTCAGGCCACAAAAATTCGGATCATCCAACGATATCGATCACCATTGACAGCTACAGCTTCACCAGTAGCATCTTCAAAGAAGTAATGTCCAATTACACCACCTGACCATAATGCGCACCAAACAGTAACTCGTTTAGGATGCATAGGTTTCTCATGAATAATTCGCGGATTTTCCTCACCCCAGATACGACAATTTTGTTTACTAATATAGCCACCAAATTCAAAATTTACCTCATCGGAAAACATTATTTTTTGAGAAAAATCAGCTGGTTGTTCATTGATGAAATTGACAAATACACGACGTTTTAAATAATCTAATTGCTTCAGTTCCTGTGTTATTTAAACCGTATATGCCTTCAGAGCTAAATCCTTGTGTAAAATACGCCATGTTATTGATCCACTAAGTCCAAGTTGTTGTGAACGTCGTCTAATGGACATTTCAGGATCTTCAGCAACACTTTCACGAACCAAACCAACCTTTTCTTGTGAACGACCACTACGATGTATTTTTCACTTTTTTGATTGTCCACGAAACCGATTTCTTGATATTTTTTAATAATTCGACCAATAATGCTTTCAGATGGACGGTTATGTAAACCATAAAATTCACGTAATTTTCTAATAACTCTTTTCAGAGAACGCTGATTTTCATAAAATAATTCAACAATTTGAACGCGTTGTTGTACCGTGTACGAATCCATTCTTATAAATGCCATACATCACACTTTTTAAATGCCCACATACCCAGACAAATTCAGTGCGCCATCTATATTTTATTTATTCTTAAAAAGAACCGCGCAGTTTGAAACACACTTTGTATTGCTTATGTTGCGTATCTTCCTATCTTTGCCAATTTTGTATATTTTGGGTCTATAAGAATATACTGGCAACGCTTAATGTACCTAACAAAGTGTTTTAGTTTTTGTTTGCTGCGTTTCTCAATTATGCTTACTCTTTTCCTCTGTGTTATGCTTTCTTTACTCTGAAGATATTTTTCCTATATGCTCCCTCATATCTGTAATTTTGTTTCCTGTTATTATTATTATTAGTATTATTACTGTCATCAACTTAAAGCAAAACTCTGTTGGTGTAAACATCGGAAATGATCCCTAAGCATTTCCCTTTATTCGCGGTGCTGATACCATATTAGTTTCTTTATAGTTGCCATTTTACTTGGCAGTGTAGATCGCAAGTACTTACCACATCATGTATAACATTTAAACAATTCCTTAAAGTGATAATAAAATCATACAAAATTCAATAAATACTAAATTTCAAAGCATTTTCCTTCCACCGTAGTTAACATCCCCACCAGCCGGCGGCATTGTGTTGAAAATAATTGTTTAATCTCTTTCCCATTTTCGCCGACGAAGCACATTTGCGGATAGTTATTTATACATACATATTTTATTCGCATTATCTCTTACAGCTAGTTAGGTTATCTTTAACCTGAGTAAATTAACGCGCGACGGGATTACTTTCGAAACCAATTTCGGGCGAATTGTGCGTTAAACTGGTTTACACATGGAGGACTTTTCCGTTTATTGGACACGCTTGGATGCGGGTTCGTGCGTCGAGCTGATAGGAGAAACAGGGAATAGAAGACCGACCCACAGTGTCTTTGTTCCATTACGGAGATACAGGACATTAAGATGATTACATAAGATCCGGAACTTCATTAACGAACCGAAAATAAGCCAAAAGTCGATACGTGTATTTCGAGGTGAGGGGGCGCTTTTCAAGGAAACGATGAAAGCTAGAGAATATGAATTATATGAGAAATTTTAGCAGTCTTACAGGTGTTTTATTTCATATTTCCAATGAAGAAGTTATACCATATAGTCCAGAGATTCAACTCACAAAATATTGTATATTAACAAAATTGTAAACCAGCTCCGAACACTAAATTAGAAAAGCAAAGTCCAATACATACAAGATAGATATCTGTGGAAGAATTTTTTCTTGCGAATCTTTCTCTTTCATATTCATTTTAACACATTTATGTGCAATTTAAATTGAATGATTATAATTTTGAATTGTGTCCTCCTCACCCATTTCTGTTCTACACCAGATAGACTGATTTTAGTAAATATTATACGCAGATCCTTATTTTATACCCAGTTTTGTTAGAGTTAATCGCATACTTCCTTTCGACGAGACTGCATGACTTGCAGCATAACTCGGTGACTTTCATTTAGTCAAACAGCTATTTTTTCCCGACTTGAAACGTAGCCGAGTTTCTTATACAGTGATGCGCCATTAATATTTCACGATTTAGCTTTAGTCAGTGACTTCTTTGGATTCATAGTTTTCGAACCGAAAATAAGCCAAAAGTCGATACGTGTATTTCGAGATGAGGAGGCGCTTTTCAAGGAAACGATGAAAGCTAGAGAATATGAATTATATGAGAAATTTTAGCAGTCTTACAGGTGTTTTATTTCATATTTCCAATGAAGAAGTTATACCATATAGTCCAGAGATTCAACTTACAAAATATATTAACAAAATTGTAAACCAGCTCCTAACACTAAATTAGAAAAGCAAAGTCCAATACATACAAAATAGATATCTGTGGAAGAGTTTTTTCTTCCAAATGTTTCTCTTTTATATTCATTTTAACACATTCATATGCAATTTAAATTGAATGATTATAATTTGGAATTGTGTCCTTCAGATCCATTTCTGTGCTATATCAGATAGACTGATTTTAGTAAATATTATACGCAGGTTCTTATTTTATACTGCATGACTTGCAGCATAACTCGGTGATTTTCATTTAGTCAAACAGCTATTTTTGCCTGACTTGAAACGTAGGCGAGTTTCTTATACAGTGATGCGCCATTAATATATGACGATATTAAATTCAGATTCATTTATTATACAAAAAGATTTTACAAATAGGGTTTCTACAATAAATTTGGAATTGCCAATAAAATAAAATTGAAAATATAGTACAATATTAAAGATACAAAAATATATACATCCATGTACATACACATATACATAAAACACACAGAAACAAAAGAAACTCAGATGAGGTGTTGAAAATCTTTGCGATCTATAGTATAAAACTCGTGTAGCGTATAAATTACTTTGCTTTTTAGGAACTTGATAACTGTTGTTTAAAAGTAATGAAGGCTTTCCAAACTGTATTGTTGGAAGTGCCCTTACCTTATATTTATCTATTTGTTCATTTATTTGTCTGAGAATTGAATAAACACCCTAGTTTTCTGGGCGTAGCCTCTTCTTTCTCCTGTTTTACAGAAATTGTACTACTGTTAATAATAATAACACTCAATCGTCAGAAAATTTCTAACCAATTTTCTAAACCAATTTCATTTGCTTTCAAATATAAAGATATTACTAACAAGCTAGCAGCTCAGTATCAACCACGTACAGTCCGAGCTCATACTTATAAAAATTTTGTCCTGACTTGTAACGTAGCCGAGTTTCTTACACAATGATGGGCCATTGATACATCACGACTTAACCTTAGGCAGTGTCTTCTTTTGATTCGAATTTGTCTTGCAATACATGATTTTAATTATAATGAACCGATTCTAAACTGTATTATTGGGAGTACCCTCACCTTATGTTTATCTATTTGCTCATCTGTTTGTCTGAAAATTGAATAAACAACCCTAGTTTTCTGGGCGTAGCCTCCTCTTTTTCCCGTTTTTCTGAAATTGTTCTAAGATACATTGTTAATAATAATAATAATACTCAATCTTCAGAAAATTTCTAAATACAAATTAGGGAAGAATCAATTTCATTAGCTTTTAAATACAAATATATTACTAACAATATAGTAGCTCAGTATCAGCCACGTACAGCCCGAGCTCAAACCTATAAACATTATGATTGACCGTAAAGTTTCTCGGTGTTACTCTGAGGAAATGAGTGAAATCTAATAGTTCTTTATTGCGTACAACAGATAGCCTTTTATAGAACACTGAAATAACAAAGTAAACAGTTGCTGCAATTAAAAAAAATAACTAAATACAATACAGATAGCAAATTAAAGCAAAATATGACAGAAATGATCAAATAATAAGTAATTAATGAGATCAAAATTATATATTATACAAACACGTCATCCAGTCTTCGCTCAGCACTTATACACATCTTAGTCACAGCAGGTATTCTCACCAAATTTGTTCTAGCTTTTGGTATTACGTGTGGAATCCACTAGCTGGTCATGGCACACAGAATTGAATTTGAAATAATAAATATTCACAGTCAATTCTGTTGTGTGATAGACCACGAAAGAACCTAAAACACTGACCATCTCGATGAGGTGCCAGCGTAAGAAGGCAATTTTAGAGTAATTCCGCATGATATACTTTTCGTAAAGTAGCGAGAACTTTTAATAATAAAACCTAAAGATCTGCAATTAAAAGCGGCCACAGTTTCAATGTGTTAAAAGAAAATGTTCTACGTATTTGAATTCCTAGCTCAATAATAGTATCTGTAATGAACAGAAAGTAATTATTTATTTTGTATTGCGTGGGTGTTGGGAAAGGAGAACATTTAGAGCCGTTAATATTTAATTTTGTGGTACTACAGCAATCAGCTAAGATATTCAGCTTACGTTGTAGTTCACAGCAATATCGACACTATTAATTTCAACATATAACTTTATATAATCGGCATAAGCTAATACAGCACAAAGTAGGGAACAAAGTAAATCATTAATGTAAAGAATGAACAGAAATGGACCTAAGTTAGAGCCATAAGGAAGCTCAGAAGTAGCAGTGAATTTCTCAGAGCTAAATTTGTTTGTAAAATATTTCCTGTTTCTTAAATAGGATTCGATTAGGTTTAGAAGGGCAGAAAACAAATGAAAAAAGTTTACGCAGTAAGAGATTGTAATTCCAGGTATTGATCGTGCGGAAAAAACCGTACATACATATATAGCTTCCACTTGACCCCGTCTGTCCATGGTATTTATAATAGATGCTCGGACTTCAAAGGCTTCGTTATGTAAAATAATATTTTTACAAAGTAAATTGTTTGAAGCACTGTTCTGGTAAATCTATTCCACAACATTCGACGCATATGTCCAAACCATCTAAGTTGTTTTTCTGATATTACCGCCGATAAGTTCAATTTGAAAGCATTATCTGTATATTTCATTTTTTCTTTTGTCTCTCCTGCTTTTGTCTTCTATTCTTGTTGGATATCTCATTTCCTTTACGTTAATCCAAGATTTTTGTCTTTTCGTTGGCGTCCATAACCCGTTACTGTACAACTTCGGTTTTTATCGTTTTCCCAGGAACATTGTCGTCATTATATGCTGTTTCAATATGAAAGTTAAAGTTAATTAATGAATCCTGCAAAATACCAAGGTCCTTGATAGAGTCAACCTTCATAAGAATGTGCCCATTTATAAAATTCAATGGAAGGAGAAGAGATTAGCTTGCAGGTAAATGACATGATGGAAGGAAAGGTGGTTAAATTGCTGGTAAATCACATAACAAAACTTTTATCGATGTTCGAACAAAGACGATTAGATTTAGACCTAGCTGAAATAAGATCTAGACTCTGTTACAGCTTATTGACATCTTAATAGAAACAATATCAGAAATATTTACGTTGTAAATATTGGTACGTAGATTTCCGCATGGTCCATACTATCTTCTCCTGGGCTTCCGGGCTGGAACACTGGTATAACTGCCGACGTTTCGTGCCCACTCGTATGGGACATCTTCTCAGCTTTCAGTGCCACAAACAGTAGCAGTAGTTGAGCCCTGAATATGTCCCATACGAGTGGATACGAAACGTTGGCAGTTATACCTGTGACGCGGTTCCAGCCCGGAAGCCCAGAAGAAGATAGTAAGTAACAAGTAATTTATGAAAAGTAAAAATAATGATTTATTTTTTCTAATAAACCGAAGTAAACAACATCCTCCCAAAACTTCAAATTCTTATTGGTGAATAAACATTTTACGCTTTTTTTATCTTCTACCTTCGTAGACTATCTTAAAAGGAGTAAATCCATTCCGTCTTTGTAAGAATTTTCAATTCTTGAAACTAGACGCGTGGCAAAGCTCGAAGACAGCTTTTTTTGGGCATAAAATTTCTACTGCTTTAGCTCCCTGTCGTATTGATTTGTTCCACCAAAGAAAAGCTGAATAAATTTTTGCATAAATGCCATAAATGTCGTCAAAATTTTCAGCGAAAAATTTTCCTCAAGTGCCTCCTCCTGATCTATAAAATAACTCGAAAATGGTCAGCGAACGTAAGTAATTTCACACAGACGCAAATACAAACACGTAGAGGGATAGAGGCGGAATGTAAGCGACGCATATAATGGTGATGCTGTCCTTTAGAAAAATACGATCGGACCTTAACTGTCATATAATGAAAGTCCTTTCGACAAACAATATTTTCTTCAAGTGAGCGGGACGTATTCGGCCGGAAAAATCAATAGATGCGGCAAAAACGCAAAATTTTATTATGTTGATTTTTTGGCGGTCGATGTTTGCCTTCTCACTTCGAGTGCCTCCGCGCTTATTTATAGAATGGTAAATAAAATAAAAGGGGTGTCTAAACCGCATTAATGGAAAATCAATTTCGTTTTATGTAAAGAACGATTCACGTCTCAGGTTTCATTATTGAGATTTTCTCTCTTAATATATCCAAAACGCGTCTCTGGGGAAAAAAGGATACTTTAATGTAGTGCAAAGTTTTAAAATATAATTTTTAGACTCGTTAACCGTAAAATGTCATTTTGCAGTTACGTAAGATTGTGCGGAGTTGAAGTTCACACACTAGTGTGAGAACTAAAAATAACATGAAACCAATAAATGTTATTACAGGATTCTGTATAACTACTAAGATATTAATGTGAATTCAATTTAATTAATTCAAACTCGTAAATTTTTATTTCCCACACTAGTGTGGGATGTAAAAATAACATGAAACCAATAAAAATTATTATAGGATTCTGTACAATTACTGAAATATTAATTTGAGTACAAATACTAAAGTGTGAATATGAATTCAATATAATTTATTGAAACTTCCCCTACTAGCGTCGAAAATAAAAATAAAATGAAACCAATAAACGTTATTATAGGATTCCCTACAATTCAATGTAATTAATTTAAAATCGTAAATTTTTATGTACCACTCTAGTGTAGAAAGTAAAAATAAAATATTGGGTTGGCAACTAAGTACTTTCAGTTTTTACTGATAGAGAGCGTTGCTTTATTTTTTGTATAACGTATGTTAGTGCTGTACTTTACCGTTTGTCGCGTGATACTAGTCACATTGACGTAACTTCAGAAGCAAGTAGTGCGTGATTTTTATTAAAGCTATTAGTTGTGGGTTAATTTTAAATGGAGTGCAGAAACGAACATTTTCGACATATTTTACTATTTTATTTCCGTAAAGGAAAGAAAGCTGCTGCGGCTCACAAAAAGATGTGTTAAGTTTATGGTGCTAATTGCTTAACGGAGCGCACTTGTCAGAATTGGTATAAAAAATTTCGTTCTGGAGATTTTTCCCTCAAAGATGAGCAACGTTCTGGTCGGCCTACTGAAGTTGATGGTGACCAAATCAAAGTCACAATTGAAGAGAATCGTCATATAACTGTTCGAGAGGTTGCGGAGAGGCTACATGTATCGCACACAACAATTGAAAAACATTTAAAATGTCTTGGGCTAGTTAAGAAGCTTGATATTTGGGTACTTGACGAATTGAAAGAAATTCATTTAACACAAAGAATCTTTTGCGATATGCACCTTAGACGAAATGAAACCGACCCTTTCTTAAAAAGAATCATCACTGGTGATGAAAAATGGGTCCTGTGCAGAAACATAGTTCGAAAACGATCATGGACCAAACACGATAAACCAGCTCAAACAACATTGAAAGCTGAATTGCATCCAAAAAATATCATGCTGTCAGTTTGGTGGGATTACAAAGGTGTTGTGTTTTTTTAGCTTCTTCCAAGGAGCCAAACGATCAATTCTGATGTTTACTGTCAACAATTAATAAAACTGGATGAAGCAATTAAAGAAAAACGGCCAGAATTGTCAAATCAGAAAGGTGTAGTTTTCCACCAAGATAATGCAAGGCCTCACACATCTTTGGCAACTCGTGGGAAACTATTGGAGCTTGGCTGGGAAGTGATGCCACATCCCCCATACAGCCCTGATCTAGCACCATCTGATTACCATGTATTTCGAAGTTTGCAGAATTCTTTGAATGGTAAAACTTTCACAAATGACGATGACCTTCACTCGCACCTGGTTCAGTTTTTTGCTGATAAGGACCGGAATCGTGCAGCTGAAAGAAAGATGCCAAAAGGTCATTGAGCAAAATGGAAAATATATAATTGATTAAAAACTATTCTTTGTTTAAAAAAAAAGTGTTTTATTTTATACTACAAAACCGAAAGTACTTAGTTGCCAACCCAATAGAACCAATAAATATTATTACAGGATTCTGTACAATTACTAAAATATTAATTTAAATTCTATTTAATTAATTCAAACTCGTAAATTTTTATTTCTTACACTAGTGTAGGAAGTAAAAATAACATGAAACCAATAAATATTATTACAGGATACTGCACAAATACTAAAGTGTGAATATGAATTCAATATAATTAATTCAAACTTCCCCTACTAGCGTGGACAATAAGAATAAAATGAAACCAGTAAATGTTATTACAGAATTCGGTATAATTACTAAAATATTAATTTGAATTCAATGTAATTAATTTAAAATCGTAAAGTTTTATTTCCCACTCTAGTGTAGGAAGTAAAAATAAAATGGAACCAATAAATATTATTACAGGATTCTGTAAAATTACTAAAATGTTAATTTGAATTAAATTTAATTTAAACACGTAAATTTTTAATTCCCACACTAGTGTGGGATGTAAAGCTAACATGAAACCAATAAATATTATTACAGGGTTCTGTACAATTACAAAATGTTAATTTGAACTTGAATTTAAACTTGTAAACTCCACCATATTAATTAAAAATTGATCAAAAAAAGAAAAAAACAGTAGCTCTATCTATTATCTACTAAATGATCCACGACGAGTGTTGGTAATACCAGATTTAACGTGTCAATACTTTGTGATTGGTATACCTGATCATTAATTTTATTTTGTTGTTTATGTCATATCTATTGTCTATGTTCGCATATGATTAACCTCTTAGGTTATATTTGCGTTTGACGCTTCAAAATTAATTATAAAATAAATTTTTCTTTGTTTAAAAGTGTTTTATTTAATGAATGTAGAAATATTAATTTACACAATTAAATATAACAACATATCTATTAAAATTTGCAAATTAAAACTCAATTTATAAATGAAATGTAATAAAAATTATTTGAAGAAAGCATAACTAAGATAAAACCTCATAGGTCAAGTTCCATTATTTTATAAACATAGATTTATTCCGTTTGGCATATTTCCTAATATTTCCGGAGAAATATTTTGTACCTCTCTGTATTTGTATCTTGCAATTCATCCAAATTATTAAATCTGTTATTGAGTACCTGGTATACTAAACATATAAAAGCTTGTCCCCTGCAAGTCATCAGAACTTACCAGAAATGCCTGCAGCAACTACCGAAAATCGTACGAACTTTATAGGTTACTATATTTAGTAAAAAACAACTGACAAGCGGGAACGGTCTCTTTTAAGGTTGTTCATGAAAAGTGCGCGACCGGTTTCTTCTAAAGTTGCTCATTTAAAGCATTTAACAGCTGCAGATTTCTTCAGTGTTTATCAATTTCTTTAACAATAACATTTGCAAACCCCTACCCTGCAATATTTTCAAGTAAATTGATTTTGCAGAGGTTTATCGTTTGTTTCTTAAGATAGGGTGTGAAGTTCCTGAATTTGATAGTCGTGGATGAACTCTGATACGACTGCATTTTATGTCTCCAAATTGAATAGTGTTATTTAGTAGGTGAGTACATGAAGAATATATGTGAATATATAAAGTAATTTATACTGTTCATCGAGGTTTTCCATAAAATAAATGAAATTAAAAGGTACAAAATAAATACAAGAAATAACGTTGATATGACAATTTGTTCATATATGCTTGAAATGAACCGATTGGTAACATTTACATCTATTATGCACAACAATAACAAAAAAGCCCATAACAGTATTATCTGCTTCTGGGCTTCCGGGCAAGAACCGCGTCACTGGTATAACTGCCGATGTTTCGTACACACTCGTATGAGACATCTACAGGGCTGAACAGCTGCTAATGTCTGTCGCACTGAAACTGCTGTAAGTCGATGGTGTATGGGTTTATATATGGGTCATGTGTCAATGGAGAGTTACGGTTGCGGTTGGGTTGGGTTGACCCATATATAAACCCATCCACCATCGACTTACACCAGTTTCAGTGCGACAAACATTAGCAGTAATTGAGCCCTGAAGATGTCCCATACGAGTGGGTACGAAACGTCGGCAGTTATACCAGTGACGCGGTTCCAGCACGAAAGCCCAGAAGCAGATAATGTGAACCACGACCGCGGAACTCGACGTACCAGATTAGCCCATAATCATTTTTTACTGCATGCTAAATATAGCAGTGGTAAATAGTACGGAATTATTATACTATGGATAGGGAGAAACATTTCAAAGGCGAAATAGAAAAATTATGATTAGCACACATTTTGCACGACTACCTCGACTACCGTGTAAATTGCAAACAATAATTTACAAGCAGTTGTATAAAGAGGTACTTACAACCCCGTACCATGAACCACCTTGGAAAAAGCTACGTGATTTTTTCTTGATTTAAAAATTGGTACTTCATTTATAATATATGCTTTTACATGTTTTTTTTTAAATAAAATAGCTAAGAAAATATTTTCTTTCATCACCTGTAAATTGGGGTTCGTGTAAGTTTACTTCACTAGCACAGTTGGGGGCAGAAAGGAATATTTATTGAAATTTAAAACGTAAACCAATTTAGAATATAAATTGATACCTGTAGCTATGATCTTTTAAGATTAGATTTAAATTTACCGCCATTTTAAGTATTGGCAGTCTTATAATGACACGAAAACAATGTGCACAAATTCTTCTAAAATTTATTTAGTATTTATATAGCATTTACTTCGCTTTTATATCTGTTAAACATTACATTTAATTCATTTTAGACCACGTTCTAAGTATAATATATTGAAATACATCCATAAGACGTAATTTTTGTTCACAAGTTCAAATTTGGAACATAAATCACTTGCGGCGAATTTTTTAAAGAACTAGCAGATATAATATTTCAAGCAACATATATTTTGATTATATCTTTTTTTTATTTTGGATTTTAAATGTTCGAGAAGTTTTAAGAAAGTTAATAATCTTTAATTTAAAGAGTTGTCATTTTTTTGACGTTGGTTACCCTGAATTTAGTATTGAAATAAATTTGAATAAAAGCATTAATAATTAGCTGTTAACTGGTATTAATAAAATTTCAGCAATGTCGCCTTAATGTTCTCTAAAATTTTTACTTCATATTTTTCTATTACTTACTGTTTTTAACATTTATATTTTACACATAAAATGGAAGTGTTCATCACCAACCTCAAGAAAATAAAATTACATTGTTAGGGTAAACACTTTTTATTACCAAAACAGGCTTCGCACTTATAATGTATAAATATTCCTACACTATAGAACTAAAATAAAACAAAAGAACTAATATATCACTGCCAACCATCAAGACGTGAATTTTACTATTGAGTTGGTACAACAAAAATATAATAATCAAGTCTACTGTTATTACAACCCGTTATTATTTAATTTTTTCCATTATTGAAAATGGCAGTAGGTATATTAATATTGCTGTTCATTGTTTTCCTCATGGATGTTTATGTTGTTATAAAATGGTGGCAGGGTGACTTATTACCAGAGGGACCTATTGTAAATGTGTTACTAGTTGATTTAACCCAGGAAGGAATATCATCCGGAAATTCTAGCGAGTCAACAGGAGATTAAAAGTAGAAAGATGTTTCATTGATGTTTATTCCCAGTTATAATCATTAATTTGATTTAACATTTGAATAATTGCTTACTTTATCGTAACTCAATGTTAGTTTGGTAACAAATTTTCCAAGCTTTTTAAAATTCCTATAGGAACAATATCTGAATTTTTATATTATATTATTATATTTTTATATAAAATAGTAAACAATATAGTGTATATATAATAAATACAGTACATTAAGACCAAAATATGCAATAAATTTTGTAAATAAATTAGTTAAGTTACTCTATTTTTTTTTGGTCAGAAATATGTACATAACCTCAAAATTACGACCTCTTAATTACAATCTCTTAAATTAAAATAACTTTCTGACTATTACATTAACTTCCATTAACTTATATATACAAATTTGATATTCATATTTTAATCCAACTTTCAGAAACTAAAGCCGTTTTACATGAAGTCAGTAAATATGGAAATAACATTTAAGCTCATTAGGGGCATTTAATGCAGGTGGATTTCGAATCGCTTCGCGATTTCGCCCTTTACAAATGTTATTTCATCAGGCCGTATGTCTTAATACATTGTGCAGTGTAGATACTGAAAGCTTCGCATTTCTTGCAGAAGCACGAGGCGGAAATTTGCTGGTGAACTATGCACACATACTCTTCTCCGTTGATAGGTGACTGAGAGAGTGACTGACGTGACTGAATATTTTATATAAAGACATGTTAATGTCGTGCATTTTAATAATTTCCAGTATATTCGGGATGTTCGGTGCGGTTAATGAGTTTTAAATATAAATTTTGTTTTGATATAAAGTGTTTATTACAATTTTAAGATATCTTCATTGACTTTCTTCTAACAATATTTAGAAAAGTATCAGTCCCTGAAATATATTCGAGAATTCGTCAATTTTAGCTGAATTAGGGCGTTCAATAAATTGGCAAAGATTAATGTTTACTAACATACGAGGGTAGTTTGACAAGTAGTGAGAATGGAGAAGAAAAACGAATTTTTTAAATACAAAATAATTTTTATTTTTCAATATATTCTCCTAAAAGAGCAATACATTTATTCCAACGGTGCTCCAATGCCCTTATGCCATCTCTAAAATGCGATTCCGGAAGGCTTGCAAAATACTCATTTACGAAGATGATAAGCTCGTCGTTAGACGAAAATTTCTTTCCACCTAGTGCCGTTTTCAATTTTGGAAAAAGGTGACTTTGTCGTGATGCATTGGACGCTCTTGGATCTCATATGGATTGGTATCGTCCTAAATTCGCCAATTTTGTTTGTAGACGTACCCATTCATGCAGAAATGAGCCTCATCGCTGAACATGATTTTTTGATGAAAATTAGGGTCAGCTTCCAACTGCTCCAGGCCTATTCGGCGAACATATATCGTTATCTATGGTCGTTTATCTTCAGCTCCTGGGTTAGTTGAATTTTGTATGGGTGCAGGCCCAAGTCACGACGCAAAATTCGTCAAGTTGTGGTCTGCGAAAGGTCTAGTTCTTATGAGCGACGTGAATTCGACTGCCTCGGATTCTCCGCACACACGGACAGCGACGATGTTTGCGGCAGATCTTGCGTTTCATCGTCTTACGGGAGTTGGTTCATTGTTTACTGAACCAGTAGATTCAAACTTATCCACCACACTGCGAATAGTCCTTTCGGTAGGACGATTATGGCGATTGTAAAATGGGTGAAGCACGTGGAACGTTGTCCGAACAGAACGCCCATTTTGAAAAAAAAATGCTCATTAGCACGTGTTGTTGAACGCTACATCCGTCCATGGTGATTTGGTAATACAGATTGAATAAATGATAGCCAATTCGCACTGTCAAAGTTCGGAAGCCCCTATTGGAAGACCCATTACAAGGAGTTCTTTACAAAAAGAACAATTAAAATTCAGAAGTCCAGTTCACTAGCTATACTTTCATTGTTACACATTATATGAGGTTTTCTTCATTATAAATTTTTGGAATTAAATACAAAATACTGACGAATATTGCGTAACATACTATCTCCGAAATTATTATTCCGAAAACCAATTCAAAATTCGTAAACGAAAACAACTTTTACAAATATCCGAAGCCGCAAATTTGTTGTAACGAAAGCGGACGCAAGCAATGGCAAAATAATATCCACTTTAGATGCTATTTTGCATTTAATGTAGAACTTTGATTAAATAATTTTCAGAACTTTCCAAATTACACGACACAAGACCTTCATTTCGTTTTGTCCAGAGATTTTACGTAAATAAACTAATTCGGGTCCAAAGGGATACATCACCCGCACTTCCTGTTACTCTCCAATTTTCGGAGATGGCCCTTTCATCCCCTTTTGCAGGGTCTTCATGCAGCAGTTGACAATGACTGAACTCCGCGCAAAGATATTTCGCTGATTAAAAAAGGTCGACAGCATGTCTCGCAGCGGAGATTTGTCCTGAAGGTTTGTAAAGTCGACAGAACCGATCCATCCCAATTAGTATACATTTCTCCGTCTATGTTTCTTTTTGTCGTGCTACCGATCTGATTCCGTAATCCAATAATATAATTAAAAGTAAGCCCCCTGGAGAGATTTGCTTGTTTGGTTTCCCGAACAAAACGGTTAATTAAAAAAATTATATCATTTTTAATTAATGTATTTTTTTTAATTCTCCAGTGACGTAATCAAAATTGATGACGTAATTCATTATATATTTTGTACTAAAAGGTCATGATGGAAAACAAGTATATATTCACTATGGATACGACTTGGTTAGAAACGGTCGTTTAATATCACTTCTTCAAACATGTCACTAAAATCGTGGTAATAAATACGAGGGTGGTCCCAGAAGTACCCGACCCAACAAAGAAAACAAACATTTTGGAAAGAAATATATTTATCTTTCAACATAATCTCCTTTCAGGTCTATAAACTTCTCCTAGCTGTGTTTAATAAGTTCGATACCCTTTTTATAATGTGTCTGTCTTGCTCCTCAAAACAGCCATTAACTGCCGACATCACTTCTTCATCGTTGGAAAATCTTTGACCACTGAGCTAATTTTTCAAGTTCGGAAACAGAAAATAATTCGAAAGGGCTAAATCTGGCGAATAGGGTGCACGAAGTAGCAATTCAAATATTAATTCATTAATTTTTGCAATTGCAATAACGGAATTGTGAGCCGGTGGATTGTCTTGATCAAACAACACCTTCTTCTTAGACAAAAGTGGCCTTTTTTGCCTGCTTTCTTCGCTCAAAATTTGCAATAAGTTCACATAATATTCGCCGTTGATGGTTTTTCCATTTTCAAGATAGTCAATGAAAATTATTCCACGCGCATCCAAAAAAACCGATGCCATGACCCTGCCTGCAGATGAAACGGTCTTCGCTTTCTTTGGAGCCGTTCTCCTTTTTGAGTCCATTATTTTGATTGTTCTTTTGTCTTGGGTGTGAAGTGATGAAGCATGCTTCATCCATGGTCATAAAACGGCGCAAAAATTCTGCTTTATTGCTGTGAAACTTCGCCAAACACTCAATTGAAACATCTTCACGACACTGTGTTTGCTCAAGTGTGAGCAAACGCGGCACCCATCTTGCACACAGCTTTCTCATGTCCAAATTTTCAGATAATATGCGATGTACCGCACTTTTTGAAATGCCTGCTATGTCATTGCTGTAGTCGTTACCTCATTTGATCGATCACTTAGCAGCTCGTACGGCCACGTTTAAACTCTGCTACCCAATATTTTACTGTTGTAAACAGAGGAGCAGACGTATCACGTAACGATGACCAATTTTCTCCATTTTTACAAATTCACTGAAAACGTTCACTATCGATGACTGCCAAACAAAATACGAAACTACGTGGCGTCTTCAAACTTGAAATATATGCTTTATAGATTGTGTACTGTCTAATACAGTGATACTTTTCAAACAACTACCGCCATCTCTAGGTCGGGCCGCGTATTTATGGAACCGTCGTACAATGATGGTATATTAATGATGTGAAAGATGATAATTCACAACAAGCAATAAAAGCGAAAGATGTCTAGATTAAAATAAGTCACATGTGCATCAACAAAACAACTGAAAAAACATGCGTACTGTACTGTACAAGGTTTTTATTGTGTCGATGTTAGAGAAATTACGTGCAGATCTTATAAGAAACCCTAGTGACTTCGACGCTGACAGACAGGTAGAGGTTATACGAGGGAGCGTTTTTATATTCGCGGAATGAGCGGGTTGTAGAGGGGCGAGTAGGCGCATTGGGGGCGTGGCCTGTGCAGCGACTCATGATAAGTATAAATACGAAGTTTCATTGTTATTAGACAGCTAGTCTTTGAGCTATCGTCAACCAAGTAACATAATCAGGAGTGAAAAGTGAAATATGGAAAAAATCGAATATGGTGCCGTTATAAAGTTCCTTACTAGGCAAGGAAAATCAGTCGCAACCATAATGAATGAGATGTCATTGGTTTACGGCGACTCTTGTCCAGGAAAAACCATGGTGTACAAGTGGCATAGTTTATTTAAACAAGGAAGGGAATCCCTTGAAGACGACCCGAGGCCGGGCAGGAGCATTGAGGTGACCACGCCAGCACTTATCCAAAAAGTTGAACAAATTGTACTCGAAGATGCTCGACTAAAGAAGAAACAACTCGCAGAAATGGTTGGAGTATTCGATACAACAATTTTTAAAATCCTACACGATCATCTCGGCATGTCTAAGGTCAGCGCAAGATGGGTGCCGAGAATGCTCACGCCGCCGCAAAAACAACAGCGCGTAGAGTGTTCGCGTGCATTTTTGGACCTCTGTAATGAAGACATGGATGGTGTATTGAGTGGAATTGTTACTGGAGACGAAACTTGGGTTCATCATTATGAACCTGAGTCCAAACAAGACTCCATGCAGTGGCATAAAAAGGGCACAGCACCTCCCAAGAAATTTATTTTATTTTTTAGTGTCACAATCAGCTGGGAAATTCATGGCAACGGTATTTTGGGACTCGGAAGGAATATTGTTGATCGATTATAATGATAAAGGTGTTTCTATAATCGGAGAATATTACGCTTCAATATTGGAGCGATTAAAAGAAGCCATTATAGAGAAAAGACGGGGAAAATTGACAAAAGGTGTTCTGCTTTTGCACGACAACGCGCCCGTCCACAAGAGCCGCGTTGCGTTAGCTGCCCTGCATAAGGTGGGCTTCGAAATTTTGAATCACCCACCCTACAGCCCAGACCTGGCCCCGAGTGATTATTACCTGTTTCCGAAAATGAGGAAAGAGCTGCAGTGTAAAAAATTTACTGCCGATGATGAAGTCAAGGAGGCAGTTTCGGCGTATTTTGCAGATAAAGAGAAATCATTTTTTTATGAGGGTATAAATAAATTACTAGACTAATGACGACCAAATCACGTGAATATTTTTGACATTATAAAATATCAGCTCCAAAAGTCTGATTTATACATACACAATTATTGTATTATTAATTTACTTCTAATCAAAAAAATTAACCGCAAAAAAGCTTGATATAATAACAATAATACTCGTAGTGTAACTTTTACTTGTTTATTTTATATTAAATGTTTAAAATGAATACAGATTATTTTAAATTAATCTTGTTAACAAAATTTTTTTCAACTCCATTATGAAACGAATTACTAAATTAATTCTTTTCAATTAAAAAAAGATTCAAGCCATCGAAATGAATAATTTATTTGTGAGAGCACATGGCATGTACATACATTGCTTTATTTTCAATTAAATTTTAAGCACTGAAACTAAAATGTAATTGTAATATTGCAATCAATAACAATAAATGGATGGAAATGTAATGAAGAACTTATTTGTGAGAACAAATGTTACATGTAACAGTTTTGTTTTTAGTTGAATATTTATAATTTCTAAGGCTTAAAACTATTTTTTATACAAGAGTAAATACATGTACGCCTACATTTTTCTATCGCATCTTCAATATCTCTAATCATTTTAGATAACGAATTTTTCTTAAATTCAACATAGGAACCATCATTTTTAAGTTTTTCACTCTTTGGAAGTAATCAATTTCATCCAAAATTAACTTGTCCCCTGTATGTGTTTTTAGTAAGTCAAAAATCTTTTGAACAAAGAGCTTTAATCGAGTTTCACTCATCATTAACTGAATTTAGTTTGTGCTGCTGTACGTCATCCGTTTGTCAGTTATTTTTGACGAAATTCTGTTGTTAAAATAGTTTTCTCTTTGCTTTCAGGTAAGTTCGTTTGTCAAGTCCGGCTTTCCGATTCCCGATTACGACATTTGCAGGTAAAAATTATGAATATCAATTTTCCCAAATCTCGTTCTCTAGACGGTTGCTTAATGTCTCATAAATTATAAAGGCTGTTTCAAATTTCACAGTTTTTTTTCTAAGAATAAATAAAACACATTTGCATTCACTTTCGAAAACTTTTTATTGGTAATTGAAGTATCAGTTATGACATTTATATGTGAAAAATACTATCTGATAAGTGGTCTTTTCTAGCAGCTCCACAGACGTCCACTCTTTTGTTAAAGTTTTCAATGACATTTTGACATAATTGAGGCTCTATCTCACCAATGACACGAATAATTTTATCTTCCAAAGCAGGAATTGATTGTG
Organism: Dermolepida albohirtum; assembly: GCA_031893035.1. Classification (NCBI taxonomy): domain Eukaryota; kingdom Metazoa; phylum Arthropoda; class Insecta; order Coleoptera; family Scarabaeidae; genus Dermolepida; species Dermolepida albohirtum. The sequence continues at coordinate 113,495 of JAVIWB010003261.1, read as the reverse complement.
GACTGTTTTCATAAACCTGACTTGCAAAGTGAGGCGTAGCGTCATCCTGTTGAAACCACATATCCACTAGTAAAATATTCAATAATTAAGGACACAAAAATTCGGTTATCATCCGACGATATCGATCACCATTGAGAGTTACAGTTTCATCAGCAGCATTTTCAAAGAAGCAAGGTACAGTTACACCACCTAACCATAATGCACACCAAACAGTAACTCGTTTAGGATGCATAGGTTTCTCATGAATAATTTGTGGATTTTTCTCACCCCATATACGGCAATTGTTTATTAACATAGCCACCAAGTTCAAAATGTGCCTCATCGGAAAACATTATTTTTTGAGCAACATCAGCTGGTTGTTCATTAATTAAATTTGCAAATGAACGACATTTTAAATGATCCAATGGCTCCAGTTCCTGTGTTATTTGAATCTTATATGCTTTCAGAGCTAAATGCTTGTGTAAAATCCGCCATGTTTTTGATCCACTAAGTACAAGTTGTTTTGAACGTCGTCTAATGGACATGTCAGGATCTTCAGCAACACTTTCACGAACCAAACCAATATTTTCTTGTGAACGACCACTACGACTGTATTCTTCACTTTTTTCATCTTCTACGGACCCGATCTCTTGAAATTTTTTAATAATTCGACCAATAGTGCTTTCAGATGGACGATTATGGAAACCATAAAATTCACGAATTTTCTAAAAACTCTTTTCACAGAACACTGATTTTCATTAAATAATTTGAACGCGTTGTTGTACCGTGTACGAAGCCATTTTTATAAATGTCATACATCACACTTTTTGATACCCACATACCCAGACAAATTCAGTGCGCCATCTATATTTTATTTATTCTTAAAGAAACCGCGCTATTTGAAATATCCTTTATAATCAAGGAGAGATTTTTGAACTGACCCGATATACATGCCCCATGTTACCTTTTGGGCTACGCCTGTAGCATTTAAATCGCTGCTCATTCAATTGTATATTTCTTATCCAGGTGAAATAACCTGTAGTAGCACAAACTGGAAACAATAACGTTCCTTTACATATTAATATTTTAGGAACTCATAATTACTATTATTAAGTAGGACATAATAAAGTATATGTGTACAAGCAAACTTTGGATAATACCTCGAAATTTTTGGCAAACGGTTAGATAGGGAAACGTAATACGTTGTTCGCCAGTTTACTGAAATTAAAGTGCGTTGTCTGAAACATGTGTTTCTGACAAACCATTAGTAACGGACAAATACGAAGTCCCCGCCGTACTATATGTGTTTGTGTATTTCGCAGTGTGTATTTGAACATCTTAAAAGAACCGAAACTTAAATTTAATCTCACCAGGATTCCGCGTCCATTCTATGTTAAACTTTGTTGTTCAATTTAGTACGCCTTTCCTTGTTCTACTTTTTCCGTCATCCCGTTCCGAACACGTTAAATAAACAATTTATTTAACGGATATCTTTCCTTTTTCCCTTAGTCTGTTCAAAAATAAGTTCAGAACTTTTCTTCTAAAACAAAACGAAAATTATTAATTACGAAGCGAATTTCGCCTCCACCGCCTGCAGGCATTCAATTGTTTTGATCTTTTAATTATGTTTAAAGCGTCGGTCTCTTCAGTGCGCGAGGCGGCGTTGATGTACTACAAATGTATCTTAATCGTTTTCATATATTTTCTGATACTAATATAAATTTACGAAATTATATGATTATAATGCTACGGTTTCTACTCTTCATTTGCTAACAGAAATTAATTAATTAATAATTTGCGAACTTAGTGTGAAAGAATCAAGAGAATTTACTGAATAATACAAAGGACATAATAATTTTAAATGAATATAATTGTCCCTTCAAAATGTAAAGTCTAGAACCTCAGTCAGGTTGTTTTTATTACGAGGGTAGTTTGACAAGTAGTGAGAATGGAAAAGAAAAACGAATTTCTTAAATACAAAATAATTTTAATTTTTCAATATATTTTCCTAAAAGAGCAATACATTTATTCCAACGGTGCTCCAATGCCCTTATGCCATCTCTAAAATTCAATTCCGGAAGGCTTGCAAAATACTCATTTACGAAGATGATAAGCTTGTCGTTAGACGAAAATTTCTTTCAACCTAGTGCCGTTTTCAATTTTGGAAAAAGGTGGAAGTCGTAAGGGGCTAGATCCGGCGAATAAGGCGCATGCGGTAATAATTGGAAATGCAGCTCGTGGATTTTGGACATCGTAACTGTGCTGGTATGCGAGGAAGCGTTGTCTTGGTGAAACTAAATCTTTTTCTTGGCCATTCCTGGCCGTTTAGCACGAATCTCAACATTTAATTTTTGTAGAAGTTCTGCATAATATTGTCTGTTAATCGTAGCACCTTTCTGATGGCAATCAATGAGCAAAATGCCCTTTGAATCCCAAAAAATTGATGCCATCACCTTGTTTGCCGATTAAGTGGTTTTCGCTTTCTTTGGAGGTGCGCAACCACGTTCTAACCATTGTTTCGACTGTTGTTTAGTTTCGAGTGTACTGTAGTGTATCCAAGTTTCATCGCAAGTAACAAGTCACCTACAAAAATCAACCGGATTCCGCTTATAAAGGTCCAAACACTCATTGGAAATGCGCAAACGAGTGAACTTTTGATCAGTCGTAAGCAATCGCGGCACCCATCTTGTCGAAAGCTTGGAAAGGCCCAATTCTTTCGTTAAAATGTGGTGTACGCGTTCTGTTGAAATGTTTACCATGTCTGCAATCTCTCTCGCTTTGAGTCGTCGATCTTGCGTAATAGTATTATGGATTTTTATAATCATTTCCTTAGAATTTACGATTTTGGGTGCTCCAGAGTGCGCTTCATCAAAACAGCTTGTTGTACTACGTTTAAATTCATTTACCCATCTACTTATTGTGGCGGATGATGGAGCAGATTCTCCTAATATTTCCCGTAACTCATCTTTTATTTCGGTAGCTTTCATACCCTTAATTACAAAGTATTTAATCACCGCGCGATAATCTGCTTTTTCCATTTTAAAAAACGACGTGTTACTTCTTTTTCAATCAGCTGTCAAAAATAAACTAATCAACCGATTTATCTAAATATCAGAATGTAAACATATAAATAGGCAACCTGAATTACAGTGCATTTGTTTTACCAATTAGAGCGCCACCTATGTGTCATTCTCACTACCTGTCAAGCTATCCTCGTAAAGTCACCAAATGCAATAAATACATTTTAATGTGACTTCATTAATGAGTAAAACTTAATTTATCTTTAGAAGTTTCCTAAGGTTATGGAGATAACTTCCAAATTTCTTTCACTACCCTACAGTACTTCATATTATAATATATTCTCAAATTTGTTGCTCTGACTTCCCTATCGTTTATAAATATGTTTACTATCTCTCGATATAGTAAACATATTTACCAATTGGTGAACTTAGTTGTTGCAGTTTTTGGACGTCCCGAACGTTCATCGTCTCCCAAGCTCTTACGGCCACGTTTAAATTCAGCTGCCCAAAATTTCACTATGGTAAATGGTGGTGTAGAGCCCTCGTACACAGAGTCCAACTCCTGTTTGGTTTGCGCAGGCGTATTGCCTTTCAAAAACAAATATTTAATGACAGCTGGATACTCAATTTTCCATTTTCACAAAAACACTCACATCGACTCACTCAAACGACTGTCAAATAACAACTGTGCGTCCAAAATGGCTGAAACTTTGGTGAGTACCTGACAATAGGTACACAACTACATTCCCTAGCTTTTATTGATGAGTGCTGCCATCTTGACGTTGAGGTCAGAAATTTTTCAGACCACCCTCGTAAAGTAGACATTTTCTGAAATAATTTCTACTCTTCGCACAAATCTTAGACATGCGATATCATGTTAACCGGGCATACATCTATACCTTTAGAGCACGGAGAACGGTGAATTCGAGTTTTCCAGCCTGTTACAAATTACATTATGGAAATAAATATTGAATAAAGCCCACGTTAGGTTTTTAATTGCATATTATAATGCAAACTGAAAAATTGTAATTGTAACCGCTTTTTCGATCGTATACCATATACAGTGCAGAAATTCTTCGAAAAAATTCATGCTCTTTGCGCCACAGTCGACGCCACAATCTCATTTTCATTTGGAATATGGTTTCACCTTTAGACAACGAAGAAGAGGGAATTGGTAAATTTGAGTCAATTAACTAGATGGACAAACTAACATAATCATGGATAATACGTGCCATAGATATACAAGAAACATGTTGATATCGTAAACAACGCAAACATGTATGGACAAGCTCACAAATGTATTTACGACATTAATTAGATGTAAGAAATAATAATAATAATAATAATGACCATTATTTCCAACAGGCTAATAGCCCAATAACAGGAAAATGCAAAATTATAAAACTGAGTTTGGACATATGTGCAATAGATATAATAAAAATAAATGTTAAATCAAAGTAGTGTATAAAAGTAAAGCAACTGAAACAAAAATCATTACAAATATATATACAGTATGCATGCTAGGCAAACAAATCAGTAAATTCATTGGCACATCTGCTCAAAACGTAGATCGGCGTCCTCCTTCGAGCATTAGTCCGCGTCCTTGGCGTCACAAAGGACAAATTGCACCTGGAGTTCAGACGGGGCACTAGAAAACACAAACGTCGCAGTAGTGATGGACAGTCAACACTGTTACCGAGTAAGCCACGCAACATCCTACCACAAAGTTCGATCCTCCTGACATGCAACGAGGACATATTATGCTCAATAAGCAGCTCCTCTTGCGACACACCCCTCATCGGGTAAGCACCACTAATCTTGAAGGTCAGGAATTTGAGAAACTTCCGATGAACACGCTCCAACTTCAAGCTCTCATAAGCATATATCGGAGACCAGACCAGTGACGCATACTCCTGTTTGCTCATAACATAAGTGTAGTATATGGTCTTGAGTACAACTGGGTTACAGAAGTGTTTGGAAATGCGGAATGCAAACCGCAGCGATTTGCAGGCCTCCAAGCATACACCAGTGATTTGCGGCCGAAAGGTGAGATAAGAGTCAAAAATCACTACAAGATCCCTAAACTCTCTCACCCTCCGCAAAGTAGATCGTGAGAAGGTCATGATATGGCACTTGTCAATGTTTAGTCTTAATCCAAACCGTCTACACCACCCCTCCAGGAAGTCCAAATTACGCTGCAGGCCACCAACATCCTCATGGGAACGAATTTCAGAGAAAATCTTTATGTCGTCTGCATAGGCAAGCACCGGACATTCAATATGACAAAGAAGATCATTTATAAATAATATAAACAGCAAAGGACCCAAATTAGATCCCTGCGGCACGCCAGATGTCAAAAATAAATCATAAGAGGAATAGCCATTGTACGTCGTGTAACAGCGTCTCTCAGTTAGGTAAGATCGTAATAGGTCAGTTGAAGCAGGAACCAAACCAAAGAAAGTCAGTTTATGCAACAATACTCGGTGTTTATAGTATCGAAGGTCTTTGAAAGGTTAGTATAAATAAGATCGATCGAATGAGATTTAAAGAAAATTTTTAATATACAGAGTAGGAATGAAAGGGAGTCTAATTCTTCATACTAAATAGTTTATTATAGGTTACATAAAACAATTGGACGAAATATACGGAGGAGCAAAAACCATTATTAATGGAAATAACAATACTGGGACCAATACATGTAAGGATAGCGCAGAAATGAGTATTTCACATAAACGATTAAGTGTAAAACGTTGAATAGAATAGAAAAAGATTAAACAAATTGAATAAATTATCTAATACAAAGAAACATAAATTACACCAAGTAATTAACATCATGCAATCTCTTCACTATAGCAATGTTAGCATATATCATAATTTATCTGTTAAGCTAATAAGAACGAGACAGTATAATACATAAACTAAAGGTAATAAATTCCGTCCTTGTGGTACTCTGTACTCGATACTTCGTTCAGTGCTTGCCGTGTTGTTTACAATTGTTGTTCGTGTTCCAATTTATTAAAAGATAAATCGGCCAAGCGTTTAATTAGTTCACTGCAGAAGCTGAAAAACGGTGTCCGTCATTTATTTATTACCAAATCGACAATTGCACTTTCAAAATGTCGAATTGTAGATTCGTTAATTCAATCAATTCACCGTAACATCGAAGCCCGACTTTTTCCTCGATACATGTCCGACTTCCGTTCGAATAAATTTATCGCTATTAAACGTTTGATCTATCTCCAGTAGTTAACTAAATAGAAAATACACGCCACTGCTAAATAATGGATGATCTTAACGAGACCTCGTTAGTGACAGAACGTGCTTTTGTCACAACACGGGATCCCAATAACATCAGACCTTTTAACGCAAAACTGCTGATATCCGAGCTTGGCACGAGAAAATGTGCAAGGCTCGTCGAGTCCTTCGTCACCCGAGCATTCCCTCATCTCATCCTTATACCTAACATAATGCTCGGAAAAGTTCTTTTCCCTGTCTCAACGAAGTGATGTCCCCACTGCAATAACACTCGAATTTTAACGCTCCGTTTAAATTAATCCGCTTTTCAGACGGTACCGTTTATGTGCCCGACGAATCGAGAAGGAACCCGCCGTGCTCTTCTATATTTATGCAAAATGAACCCGACTGCCTGCTATTATGAAAATATTCCAACGGCGTATATGAAATTCGACATTACTGTAGATACCGCCTTGGAAAATGACTCGGATAATAAAATAGGTCCATTGTTTATTCTAGAATGAAATGCAAATTTTTATGCTACGTTTGGGGGAATTTATTTATTAATTTTTACTCTTTAACGGAAAGGTGAATACTCAATTTTCCCATTCATATCCTTCGAAATTAATCTGCTAATGGATGAAGTTAACAATTGGAAATAGCAGGGAAATTAATGAAGTAATGAAACATTTAAAGAATGAATTTAATGTACGTCCATTAAAATTACGATATTTTATTTGGACATAACTTTTATTTGCTCTCTTTATTGATATCTGTAACTCTACCTTCTACATCTGTAACAATTTAAATATTATTGCCGTCTGGTGTGGAAGAAAATATTCAGGGATCAGGTGTTATGAGGAGATACGTGCAAGAATAAGTTCTCCTATTGGTTGCAATAATAATAATAATATATACCGAGAGTTATGTCTTAGAATACAATATAGTACATAACTATATATACAACCATGCTCAAATGTATTAGACACCTTACGAATTTATGTACATACATACATATATAGTTTATATAGTTTAGTCAAAAGAGAGGTGAGGAAAATAAAACTGTTGTGAAAATTATGTACAAAGTGTTATTTAGTAATATAGTACAATTTATCAATATTTTGTCGCTCCGCCCTTCTCCTTAATGACAGCTCGCACTGGTCGAGGCATACTTGCTACTAAATTGTAATACTCTGCCGGTGGTATTGCAGCCCATATTTCGCGATTTTTTGTTGATAATTCTGCTTTTGACAGGCATTTATGTTTCGTGATCTTAGTTTTTAAGATACGCCACAAATTTTCAATGGGCGACAAATCGGGACTTTGTGGCGGCCAATCCAATGCCTCCACTGTGTTTTCCCCGAACCAACGCATTACAGCTCCCGATTTGTGGCAGGGTGCATTATATTGCTGAAAAATGTATTGTGGAATATCCTGGTCGAATAGTTTTAGTACAGACGGTTCTAATACTTCCTCCAACATGGCTAATAGCGTTGGCTATTCATCCGTCCATCGCACAGGTACACTTCTCCAACACCGTATGCAGACATACAACCCCAAACCATGATACTACCACCTCCAAATTTTACTGTGGGAATGATACATTATTGTTCATAAGCTTCCCCTTGCCTACGCCGAACGTATAGCATCCCAGGTAGTCCCCAAAGCTGCCAGGCAAAAGAAGAAAGTTAGCACTTAGACAGGATTAATTTTGTTTAATGTTCAATATAGACTGAATTGCATACAACGATAAGAATATTAGTCATGAAGATGTACTTACATACCTCGATATTAGATTCATCAGTCCAAAGAATCTTCGACCACTTCTCGATTGTCCAATTTTCATGTTGTTTGGCCCATAAATACCGCTTCTTTTGATGAGCGTCAGTTAAAAGCGGTTTACGTCGCGCTTTACACCCTCTTAAACCAGCACGCTGGAGACGCCTTCTCACTGTTTGTGCAGAAACTATTACGCGATAACGCTGTTTCAGCTCACTGGCGAGCTGTCTCGACGATTTTTTCCTATCACTGAGAGCCAGTCTTTGTAAAATTCTGTCTTCTCTAATCGAGGTACAGGGTTTTCTGCCACTTTTTGTTCTGTTAACAAACGACCCACTCTCTTGATAGCGACTAATGGTTGTACGAACTGCACATCGCGAACATTTTTTTTTGCAATTGCAGCTATTGATAACTTCTGGGAATGCAGTAGCACTATTTGGGCGCGTTCCCCTACCGACAACTCGCGTGTTTTAGGCATTTTTCTTCAACAAATAACTGACACAACGTGAAAAAATAGGATAATCTAATTGATCTCTACCACAAACTCACAAACGCACGTTGCTCACACACTGCTAGAATAACACTAAATTTCTAAAATCCACAATTTCCCCTTTCCACCTATTCTTTTTAATAAGGGATTAACTAGGGTATTCAAAAACGCATTTCTGTAAATACCATTAACTATTTTTACGGCTAATTTCCGTCAGACTTGGATAATATCGAGAATAAGGGTTTTTACCTGTGGTGTATAATACATCTGAGCATGGTTGTATAAGTAATACGATAAACGTGAAACCTGCAACGTAAATTATTCCGTTGGCTTTACTAAGAAATAAATAGGTAAGAGAACTTATAAATACAAGCAGAAGAGCGTTTATCGATTATTATTATGTTTGCAGCCTTTATTGTTAAGTAACAATTCGTAACAATCACCTTTTGTTCTTTATTATTGTATGATAGAAATAAAAAACATTTTTTTACATTTAATAAAGAACGAAAAACAATATTCCAGACGTTTCATGACATGATTGCCACAGGTACAGTATGTATTACTGAAGCAATTTTAAATTAAAAATGTTTAATGAACATGATCATATGCCCAAAACTCAATCGTAACTGGGATACAAGCATTTGAAATGTTAGATAACCCTGCTAATGCAGGTAAATATTTGGTGTGGTATTACTGTCGACTGTCTCATTGGTCCATTTATAATCAGAGAACGTCTCATGGCAATTCGTTATTTGTGTTTCCTGTAAAATAACTTTATAACATGGGTAACTTTTCTCTTAATGTAAGATGGCGAATGTGAATACAGCATCTCCGTACTGTGGTATAATCTATAACAAGTCCATAAAAATATACGAGGGTAGTTTGACAAGTAGTGGGAATGGAAAAGAAAAATGAATTTTTTAAATACAAAATCATTTTTATTTTTCAATATATTCTCCTAAAAGAGAAATATATTTATTCCAACGGTACTCCAATGCCCTTATGCCATCTCTAAATGTGATTCCGGAAGGCTTGCAAAATACTCATTTACGAAGATGATAAGCTCGTCGTTAGACGAAAATTTCTTTCCACCTAGTGCGGTTTTTAATTTTGGAAAAAGGTGGAAGTCGGAAGGGGCTAGATCTGGCGAATAAGGCGCATGCGGTACTAATTGGAAATGCAAGTCGTGTATTTCGGACATCGCAACTGTGCTGGTATGCGAGGGAGCGTTGTCTTGGTGAAACAGAATCTTTTTCTTTGCCATTCCTGGCCATTTAGCACGAATCTCAACATTTAATTTTTGTAGAAGTTCTGCATAATATTGTCCGTTTATTGTGGCACTTTTCTGAATATAATCAATGAGCAAAATGCCCTTTGAATCCCAAAAAATTGATGCCATCACCATGTTTGAAGATAAAGTGGTTTTCGCTTTCTTTGGAGGTGCAGAACCACGTTCTAGCCATTGTTTACACTGTTGTTTAGTTTCGGGTGTACTGTAGTGTATCCAAGTTTCATCGCAAGTAACATATCGCCTACAAAAATTAACCGGATTCCGCTTATAAAGGTCCAAACAGTCATTGGAAATGCTCAAACGAGTGAACTTTTTATCAGTCGTAAACAATCGCGGCACCCATCTTGCCGAAAGCTTGTAAAGGCCCAACTCTTTTGTTAAAATATGGTGTGCGCGTTCTGTTGAAATGTTTACCATTATCTGCTATCTCTCTCACTTTAAGTCGTCGATCTTGCATAATAATATTATGGATTTTTATAATCATTTCCTCAGAAGTCATTATTTTGGGTGCTCCAGAGCGCGCTTCATCAACATAGCTTGTTCTACCACGTTCAAATTCATTTACCCATCTACTTATTGTGGCAGATGATGGAGCAGATTCACTTAATGTTTCCCATAACTCATCTTTTATTTCGGTAGCTTTAATACCCTTAATTACGAAGTATTTAATCACCGCACGATACTCTGCTTTTTCCATTTTAACAAAACGACGTGTTGCTTCTTTTTCAATCAGCTGTCAAAAATAAACTAATCAACCGATTTATCTAAATATCGAAATGTAAACATATAAGTAGCCAACCTAAATTACAGTGCATTTGTTTTACCAATTAGAGCGTCACCTATCTGTCATTCTCACTACTTGTCAAACTAACCTCTTAGAGGGTACTTTGATGGACTTGTTATAGATTTCGTTAATCGAAATTATCCGAATTGATCGACTGGAAGAGGCTCAGCAGTTGCATGGTGAAGACTTTACCAAATTTATATCCCCTAGATTATTTTTTATGGAGCAGACTGAAAAATTTGTATTATGAAGAACAACAGAAATTAACTTCACCTAGAATTATGGATGAGACTGTTAGTGGAGCTACATCTTTAATTCTAGGAAGACTTAGACTATGGATACAGCAACTAAGAGGACATTTTAAACAACAAATTCAATAACCGACTTCTTTGTAAATGGTTTTCATTGACATTTTTTTACGATACATAATACCAACATTAGTAGTGTTATCGAAAACTTCAAATGCGTATATTCATTAGACATTTTTAACTTCAAAGCATTGGCAAGACTGTTAGAGGAGCTACATCTTCATTCTAAGAAGAGCTAGACCGTGTATACAAGTTTTTGACTTATTTAGTAGATGTACGATGCGAAATGACGGTTATTCAGCTTAAATTCTTGCTTAATTCGGATCTTGGAGGGATGCACGCTAAAATCTTTCTTCAAAATTTTCCACAAAATTCACGGACACAAACCCAGATGCTGAACAAAGAGCCGAATCATCTCGTTGGGTTTTCTTTAATAGTAAGCTCGTTAACAATAACATTCTTTTCGTGCGTACATTTCGTCATCTCTGCTGATGAATATTGTTTACTAGTGTTTATGAGAACAGAAATCTATTAATGGTTCTCTTAATAATCTACTGAGATAGGTCATTATGACAATCATACAATATTGGACTTTACCTTCGGGTTGTGAAGACGGAGCCACATAGTATAAAACGTCGAAGATTTTAAAAGAGAGGTACATTATACATAAGTCTATAATTAAGCGCTTCATGATGGGGAATTAGTTCTGTCTATTCCATGGCTACTTCGATTAAAGAAATTAATTAAATATTTCGTCATTGGACCAGGATTCTAACCTGTATCTACCGTTTTCTAGACAGTTGTCTTAACCGGCTATGGTTAACATATTTAGCGAAGATAATTCTCCGAAAAGAAAGTAACTGATTGATTGTCTCTCGTGTACCGATGAAAATAAAAAGTTCTCCTTCTTCGAGACTAAAATGGTTTTCTCTTTTATTATTCCAATAAATTCTCGTAAATAATATATATTATTTTTAAATATAGAAATCATAACAAGAGACGCATCAGAACGTTAAATAAAGAATATTACGAAAAAGTTTCAGTTTTCTCTCTCGCATACTAAAAGCAAGCGCGGGTGGTATCTATTAGATACTCTTAATACAAATATTGAGAAAATTTGGAATGTTTGTTAAAAGAGAAACTTTTGAAAGGCAAAGTATGTTTTCTAAAAGAAAAGAAACCACCCTGTTGAAGAAACATTCGGATCGCCTAACTTTTTCTTTGCTTTCTTTTGTGTTTTAATGAAGAATGCAAATGTCGACGAAAAAGTGACTGGAGAAAATTATCGACGTTGGAGGCAATACTTCCGCGAAGAGTTCTTACTTTTCTTGTTCCTGCGTCTTGATTAACAACGATTTGTTATTTTTAGATGTATGAGACGTGGAATATCAATATAGACAGTTATTTTTAACAAAGAAACTGATATAACAAATATGTAAGATGTAATTATTAAATAAAGTTGAATATATATTTTAAATAAACAAAAAATGAGGCAGGAAAAAACTGTATTGGGGATTTGAGTCCAGTTGTTCTAAGGTGAAGTAATATCAAATCTAGGATATTTCTTTGTTTAGTTTTTTCAACAGTGAAAATTACACTGCCATGATATTTTTGAACAAAGAATAAGGTAGAGAAAAACTGCGTTAAAGATGCGTCAAGTCGTTTTAGAAAGTTCCTTTAAGCTGGCGTCATTTGTTAGTTTATCTATTGTCCAACAGAATTACATATTCCAGTAGCAGGACAAATGTAAAGGATGTTTCAAATTTCGCGGTTTTTTAAAGAATAAATAAAACACATAATTTGCATTCACTTTAAAAAATATTTTATTGGTAATTGAAGTATCAGTTATGACATTTATATGCAAAAAATAATATCGGCCAAATGGCCTCCTCTTGCAGCTCCACAGACGTCCACTTTTTGTTAAAATTTTCAATGACATTTTCACATAATTTAGGCTCTATCTCACCAACGATAGGAATAATTTCATCTTTCAAAGTAGAAATTGATTGTGGATTGTTTTTATAAACCTGACTTTTCACATAACTCCAAAGAAAATAGTCTAACGTCAACGCGTCAACGTGTCAAATCACATGATCTTCGTGGCCAATTAACATTACTGTTTCTTGAGATTACACGTCCAGGAAATTTTTCTCTCAATAAATCAATTGATTCGTGTCCAAAGTGTGGTGTATCGCCATCCTGTTGAAACCACATATCCTCTAGATTAATATTCATTAATTCAGGCCACAAAAATTCGGTGTTCATTCCACGATATCGATCACCATTGACAGTTACAACTTCGCCAGCAGCATTTTCAAAGAAGTAAAGTCCAATTACATCACCTGACCATAATGCAATCCAAACAGTAACTTGTTTAGGATGCATAGGTTTCTCATAAAAAAGTCGTGGATTTTCCTCACCCCGGATACGACAATTTTGTCTATTGACATAGCCACCAAGTTCAAAATGTGCCTCATCGGAAAACATTATTTTTTGAGAAAAATCAGCAGGTTGTTTATTGATGAAATTGACAAATGAACGACGTTTTAAATGACCTAATGGCTTCAGTTCCTGTGTTATTTGAACCTTATATGCCTCCAGAGCTAAATCCTTGTGTAAAGTACACCATGTTGTTGATCCACTAAGTCCAAATTGTTGTGAACATCGTCTAATGGACATTCCAGGATCTTCAGCAACACTTTCACGAACCAAACCAATATTTTCTTATGAACAACCACTACGACTGTATTTTTCACTTTTTTGATTTTCCACGGACCCGGTCTCTTGAAATTTTTTAATACTTCAGATGAACAATTATCTAAACCTTAAAATTCACGTAATTTTCTAAAATCTCTTTTCACAGAACGCTGATTTTCATAAAATAATTCAACAATTTGAACGCGTACTTGTACCGTGTACGAAGCCATTTTTGTGTCATACATCACACTTTGTAAATACTCACATACCCAGACAAATTCAGTGCGCTATCTATGTTTTATTTATTCTTAAAAAAACCGCGCAATTTGAAACACTCTTTATTTTAAATAAACAAGAAATAAGGCAGGAAAAAATTCTGTTGGGGATTTGAGTCCGGTTGTTTTAAGCTGGCCTTATCAAATCTAGGATATTTCTTTGTTTAGTATTTGCAACAGTAATAATTATACTGCCATATTTTCGAACAAAGAATAAGGGAGAGAATAACTGCGTAGTTCCTTTAAGCTGGCGTCATTTGTTAGTTTATTTATTGTCCAACAGAATTACATATTCCAATAACAGGGCAAATATACATTATAATCAAATACTTATTAATAACCTATATATAACTCCATAACTTAACTAAAATTCATAATGAAAATAAAATAAATAACAAATAGTAAATAAATTCATAATGAAAATAAAAATAAAGATATTGTTAGGAATATGAAAGTATTATATTTTATACTTGATATCAAGATGCATATTTGTGTTTATTTATAGTATGTGTGATTAAATTTTATATATACTCGTATTAATAAGAAATATTTTCTATTTGCTTTAGTATTTTGTTTTTTATAATATTTTAAACTTTTGTATTTCATTATGAAACTCTTATCTCGGGCATAGATTAGGTGCTAAACTTGGTTTGTGTAGTAGGTATCTGTGCCAGCATTCAAACATCCTCTTTTTGTATATTCTATTGTATATTCTTTGTTTAACCTTAAATACACTCTGTTCATAATTCACCCTTTCTGTTATTTATTTTTGCTGTTTTTTTCTAAAATTTGGAATATGAATAATGTTTAGGAAAAGCTTGCGTTTTTGTTAAACTGTACTTAATACCTCTATTTAAACAAAACGAGTTACTTATAACAAAAGATGGTATATTAAAAGGGTATATTACAAATCAAATTATTAGTTCAACAACGATTAACCAAGAAAATTTAAATGAACAAAATCACATCATATTACATGATAAAGAAACTTTATGTTAATTTTTTTTTTAGTAATTTTGAATTATTTCTTTAATCATTCTTATTATAGGTCCCTATATGATCGCTAATGGTAATAAAAAATTTTTAATCAAAGAACTATTATTGAATAATGTAAAAAATTGGTATATAACTTAAATAAGACTTAAAAACCAGCCAAAACTACAATGCAATAATAACAATAACTTATCTTTAGCGTTTTTAAAACTTCAACGTCTTTTCTTCTTAACATTTGTTTATTCTGGTCCTAGATGTCGCCTTCATCAATTTTAGCCCTTCTTCGGTTTTTGTTAACGTCAAAATACGTGTGTGTTTTAAGCACTACTTTCTAATTTTAGTTTTTTCTTATTTATAATATTGTTTGTATATTTATTATAAATTGTTTTTAATATACACTCGATAGCGCTGGTTTAAAATATTTAAACACTATTCCATTTATTAATGGTAAGTACTTTGTCCCTTCTGACCTTTGTCAATGTTACCTACAACCCTTAATTTTATTTACAAGTTCTTCTTTTGTTTATTTTCTTCTAACCTTTGCACTTCTACAGATAGTTTCCACTGAATAATCGGAAATTTCCTATCCAAGACTTATATATCAGAAGACAAAAGAATGTTGAAATTGTCAACATTTTCATGATATGATAATTCAAGAAAAACAAAAAGAAATAAGTTCGACAATGCCCTAATGAAATTAATTTATTTTTAAATATGAAATTTAATATCATATTTAAATTCGTCGCATTTTAATTAGTCAGGTATATAAGTTTGGTATTTTAAATTTATCAATTAAAATAGTTGAAAATTCTAATATGTTTATTGTGAAAATTCAATTTAAATCTTTGAAATAAACTTTGTTAAAGCTTTACCCCTTAATATGATTCTTTCAAAATTTTCCATATAACTTTCACTTCTATAGAAAATAGGGGTTTTTATAAATTCCCTGAAATAAGTAAATTACTTAAATGACTCATATCTTGATTGTTTACTTTAAGTCATCTTTTACTTTTTCTTGATTATTAATTATGTTCTTACAACAATACGAAGGTAGTTTGACAAGTGTGAGAATGGAAAAGAAAAACGAATTTTTTAAATACAAATAATTTTTATTTTTCAATATATTCTCCTAAAAGAGCAATTCATTTATTCCAACGGTGCTCCAATGCCCTTATGCCATCTCTAAAATGCGATTCCGGAAGACTTGCAAAATACTCATTTACGAAGATGATAAGCACGTCGTTAGACGAAAATTTCTTGCCACCTAGTGCCGTTTTGCATTTTGGTAAAAGGTGGAAGTCGGAAGGGGATAGATCCGGCGAATAAGGCGCATGCGGTACTAATCGGAAATGCAACTCGTGGATTTTTGACATCGCAACTGTGCTGGTATGCGAGTAAGCGTTGTCTTGGTGAAACAGAATCTTTTTCTTTGCCATTTCTGGCCGTTTAGCACGAATCTCAACATTTAATTATTGTAGAAGTTCTGCATAATATTGTCCGTTTATTGTGGCACCTTTCTGAAGATAATCAATGAGCAAAATGCCCTTTGAATCCCAAAAAATTTATGCCATCACCTAGTTTGCCGATAAAGTAGTTTTCGCTTTCTTTGGAGGTGCAGAACCACGTTCTAGCCATTGTTTACACTGTTGTTTAGTTTCGGGTGTACTGTAGTATATCCAAGTTTTATCGCAAGTAACAAATCGCCTACAAAAATCAACCGAATTCCACTTATAAAGGTCCAAACACTCATTGGAAATGCGCAAACAAGTGAACTTTTGATCAGTCGTAAGCAATCGTGGTACCCATCTTGCCGAAAGCTTGGAAAGGCCCAATTCTTTCGTTAAAATATGGTGTACGCGTTCTGTTGAAATGTTTACCATGTCTACTATCTCTCTCACTTTGAGTCGTCGATCTTGCGTAATAATATTTTGGATTTTTATAATCATTTCCTCAGAAGTCACTATTTTGGGTGCTCCAGAGCGCGCTTCATCAACACAGCTTGTTCTACCACGTTCAAATTCATTTACCCATCTACTTATTGTGGCAGATGATGGAGCAGATTCACCTAATGTTTCCCATAACTTATCTTTTATTTCGGTAGCTTTCATACCCTTAATTACGAAGTATTTAATCACCGCACGATACTCTGCTTTTTCCATTTTAACAAAACGACGTGTTGCTTCTTTTTCAATCAGCTGTCAAAAATAAACTAACCAACCGATTTATATAAATATCGGAATGTAAACACATAAATAGGCAGCCTAAATTACAGTGCATTTATTTTACCAAGTAGAGCGCCACCTATGTGTCATTCTCACTACTTGTCAAGCTATCCTCTTATGAAGTACGTCTTAATTAAAGAATTATGTAATTCATGATGTTCGTAAAGATAATAGCATTGGTTAATTAATTACAGCACAAAACATACATTTAGAGAAATAGGATGCAGTAGAGTTGGAAAACTGAAAAAGCATAGCTGCAAAATTCCATTATTATTATTATATTTTAAGCATTTGATAATTTGTTTAATAAATGTTCTAATAACAAATTTCATCATAGCTTGATAACAATAAGTAACTAAGAAAGGAATAATTAATAACAAATTGAATAAACTTCGAAAATTGTAACAATTAACAATAATATATTCTCATTGAAACAAAAATTCTCTTGTGGTATAAAACTAAATAATTTGAAATTCTAAAATTTATCAATAATTTACTTGTACTTATACAATTTTAAGTTCAGTGGAAATAAATTTAATTCTTAGAAAAAAATATTAAATTTTAAATAGAATTGAATTGGGTCGAATTGAAACTGATAGAAAGTTTTAAAAAAATTAATTATTTACTAACTACTCAAATAAGCCACCCTCTTGAGACGGGCAGTAACCCAACCGGTCATAAAAATTACACCGGACATTTACGGAGTGACATCAATAATTCTTGCTCGTAATTGCTTTCGAAGGACGTTGATCCTCGTAACAGTGTACGGTATTATTTATTAAGGACCACAGAAAGTAATTATTTGGTGCTGAATCAGGGGATAGCGCTGGGCATTTAATAGGACTCTAATTATCCATCCATCCAAAAATAGTGCTTAAAAAATTACTAACATGATGGGTATTTTGTGCATGGCAACAATCTTGCCGGGACCAAATTTTATTAACATCAATTGTTCTCACGCAACAGGGATAATGTTATTTCTTAATAAATCTAGATACTTTTTCCTATTAGATTCAGAATAGCAGCCCACACATTAACCTTCTGGGATAAATGCGTTCGCGTAGGTATGTTTATGTAGATTTTACTTAAGTACTATCAAGACATTGCACAATTATGCTGCCCAAAGACGTGAAATGTTTTCGAACATAAATTCAATATTAATAAAACAAATAATTGGTTGTGATTTTTATTATTCATTACTTCATAAAAGTCCATTCGGTGATAATCGTCGGAAATAAGATCCAGTGTTGATATTTTGCAATATCGGAATTTATTTTTTCTTTAAATCTTTTGAACTGTTATGCCATTGATACAAAATTCACGGACAATTTGTCTAGATGACATAGTAGGATTTAGTTCAACCAACGTACAAATTTGTACTTCTAAATCTCTGGCATTTTGATCAGGGACATTTTTACTTCTTCTATGTATTAAAGCAAATGTTGCTTCCAACAGTCACACCATACTACATATCGTATTTGCGCTAGGAATAGATCTTCTGTATAATCTGCAGTAAATAAATCCCTAGTTATTTCCGCTGAAGTCCTACCGTAAGAATGTATAATCATAAATAATTTTTTTCTGGCATATAATGTTATTTTAATATTGGCAAGAACACACTTATCTTAATATACACTTGGCGACGATTGATACCACTTACTCCAGACAATGCCATTTAAAAACTGATCGAACCAAGAAACAAATGATCGAATACTTTTGCTTAGGTACATCGACGGTATGACTTTCAGTATGTTAGAAAAAGAACCTACCTTCCGATATATTGTGGCTATGCTTAATGTATTAGTAGACACAGTCGTCTAGAAAACAACTATGAGTATACTTTAGCTATTCTTGCCCTATTTTCCTCGAGATGCCACTTTCTCGAGAACATTTATTTTTCAATTGGTATATGGCGAAAACGGGAGAAGTATAGAAAAAGCCGATGAGGTTCATGTTGGTACTGTTTGCCGGACATAATGTAGTTACTTCGTCCTCTTCAAGCTATTCCGTAAGAAGCAGTTGAGGCATTCAAAGCTTATATTTTGGTGATACCACCTTCCCAGTGGCAGCAATGCTTTTCGGATTGGTTTAAATGAATGCAACACTGCACTGATTTTCAAGGAGAATATTTTGAAAAGCAATAGATCTATTTTCGATAATAAAAATTTTTTTTGTTTGCTGTTCCCGAAATATGAACGGCTACCCTCGTATTTATTATTTATTTAGCTTATGAAAAAGTACATATCAAGACAAATTTTACGAAAATCGCAAATTCACGTTGAGGAAATGATTCAAAATAACAATAATTGAATTTACAGAAGGAGCCTACTCACAGTAAAGCAATTTAAATTACCCATTTCTTCTATCGTCGACAGTACTATTAATTAAAATAAAATTATTGCAAATTATGTATTTATCAAATTAATGGTGAATTTAAATGGAGACTGTGATTGATCAAATTAATCAATTACCATTACAGTGTGTTACGCTTTCGACGGTGTAAGTCTGCTATTAACCTTGTTCCTGTGCGGGTTCTGCCGTGGTTCCTATTTCGACACTATGATTAATTATCTGCTGATGATGACAACTCGGCTGTTGAAATGCGTATACAGAATAGGAGAATTATTGTGAAAAGAGGCTACATTTACCCAATTAACTAGTGATTAAATTACTGATCAGCTTTTATCAAGTAAAGGCCGAATCAATTTAAAAAAATCTGCCTTGGCAGTCAAACATTCTGCAAATATTTTAAAATTGCAACTAGAATTGTGACAAACACCATATTTACCTATTCGAGCATAAAATCACACTGACTTTTAAAAAGTAATTAGAACATTTTACAACATTTAATAAATATGTTAGTAAAGACAGTTTTGTAGAGTACGCCGTAGTCCCTTATAATACATTTTGCATATTCGTTTCTCCATATCTCCGCACGTATTGTACTTGCTAAGCTTCAGTACAAAAAAGAATTTCAAAATACTCTTTTAATTTACATGTAGGAGAACGTTCAGCAATTTTTTGTTCAAGTTCATTAATTTTCTTTCGTTTGTTTTCCTTCGCGTTCTCTCGCGGCCTTCCAGCTCCCTTACCGGGTCCTTGTCGCCCAAAATTAGAGAGGAAGTTTATACAAGAATTAAATTTCGACGACCCATGTCATTGTCGGCATAAAATTAAAAAAAAAAAGAGGTTGACTGATAGTCGTAAAAGTGATAGATTGCTAGTGGGCATGCTAGAATTGCACTTTAATCAAGCGTAACACCTTGTGACACAATGATGACGGAGCAGGCTAAAAGACAGACTTTGTGTCATCAATTTCTTTTTATTGCGCCCAACTACTGTATATGCGTCATTACATTGTCATTTTTTCTCGGTTGTTTGCACTAAAATGAATTTGTTTTTCTTTCCTGAACGAGAAGAGAATTAATGAATAATTTTGCCAGTTTTTTCCAATATCTACTTTCTTCTATTAAATTTAAGTATGTATTAACGCTCGCCATTTTCCATACTGTTGTGCCTCTAGATACGTTCTACCAAGGTGAGTCTGATGTTATACCTGATAGTTGGTTGACGTATGTGATATGACGTATGTCATTTGTTACATAAATGTACCATTATTACCACAAAAAGTTGACGACTATATTTTAAAGTCGAACCGTAACAATATCAATCTAGAGAAACGACTCTTGTACATTTTATGTAAAAAAAAAACGCTCAGTGGTATGCGTTGTGGGGGTAATTCAAATAGCACACGAGTTTGTTTACATTTTCGACCTGATAACCAAAAGCGCGGCGAAAGCTCACATTCTCTATGGTTCCTGTAAAGACAATCCAGAATTACTCAGATCAAATTTTATTTATTTGACCGTTGAATTAGTAAAACCACATCTTATTAGAAGAACAAACAACCCCCATATAACATGAACAATCAAATTCATCTCGTAAGATGTTGGTTGAGGAGAAAATGTTCCGAAAATAAGAGTGGAATACTTAGAAAGACGAACAACTTATTATACCCACTCTTCTAAAAAAAGAAGGTAAACCGCTTAAGTTTGTTATGGTTCAAAAACCAATTTACTTAGAGTGTTTAGGAAAAAAAAATTTTCTTAAAAAAAAACTACATAATTTTCAAGAAAATGGAAAAATTTATTTATTCCAAGTATCGGCCATTTGATTCTACACATTTTGCCCATCCTTCAGGCAATTTATGGAAGCCATCCCAAAAAAACTGTTTGTCCTTTGAACAAAACCATTCATCAAGCCTTTTTCTAGCTTTTTCCAAATTGGCGAAGGGCTGCTCTGCAAGCGCGTGTTCCATTGATTCGAAAAGGTGTTAATTGGACGGGGCAAGGTCTGGAGAGTACGGCGGGTAAGATATTATGTCCTATTCAAATGCTTTCAACGCTTCCTTGACAGGGTTTTCTGTTTGAGACGCCGTGTTATCGTGCTGTAAAATCATTTTACCGAGTCTTCGGGCTCATCCTAGACGCTTTTTTATCAATGTATAGTTCACGTTGATAATTTGTTGTCGGTAGTAATCAGTATTAACTGTTTCACCAAGTTTCAAGGTTCGTAATACATTACGTCGCTCTGATCCCACCAGACAGAGCATTATCTTGCGACTATAACAATTTGATGTGGCAAGCATTTTTACATCTTTTGAATTTTTCTCATTGCTCGTAATCGGTCGCTAATAGTTCCTTGGGCAACATAACGCTTCTCCCATTGTTTGAGTTGGGTCTTCATACAATAACTCCTGCAGTTTCGCATCTTCAAACTTTTTCGGTCTACCTGAACGTTCTTTGCCTTGCACACCCAAATCACCACTCTTGAATTGTCGAAACCACGCCTCACATGTTTTTATTATTGGAGCATGCTTACTGTAAGTTTCTACCAACAAACGATGAGATCCAGCGGCTTTTTTCTTTCGATTAAATAAGAAAAGTAATGCTAATGCACTTTTTCAGGTACAAAACTCAGCGTTTTCAAAGAGGTTAAATCTATGACGGTGTTACTTTCGCAAAATATAACATATATGGCTTTGAAGCTTGATGTCAGTAGAATAAAGTGACATATGTGTCAAATCATAACATTGCATACTTAAGCCTAGTAACATCTGTTAGAGAAACCGGTAATGACTTTCCGGTACACCTGGTATTATGTATAATATTATTATTTGTTTCATGAATATTATTGTTTTATGTATGTATATTATGATGTATTTTCTGTAGTAATTACATTTATTTTTCTTATTCGAAAATTAACGCACACATACTAGTCAGCAGCTCGTCGCGTGTAAACATTTCCCCTCTATTGGGGGTACATGGATACCTCGATACGTTGACCGGGGAGTGAGGTATTTTGAATTGCTTCGATGTGTACGTAGATACTTCAACGTATATTTGAGCGTATAGAACGATTTAAACTACGGTTTTGTTTATTATTTGAACTGTTTTATTTATACTTATAGAATACATGCATCTCCATATGCCAAACATGCTGCTGTTCAAAATAAAATTGTGTAAAACATTTGTTTTATTTCAATTACATAGGACTCTCAAAGGAGGGAGTACCTTAGCATCGAACGCATTTAAATTCTTGCCAAAAAAAGAATGCATAAAATCTAAATTCACTCAGCAGTGTGAATTTTGTATCCCGGAAAAGTAAACTTACTTTGTACAAGTTTAAAGCCACATCTCGCTTTGGAGCAGGTTTACAAGTTTTCAAGGCGATCTCTCGAAACTGCTGCTTAACTTATTATGTACTGATATTATTTTACATGTAACCGTTTTAATTGAGTTGCCGGCGAAAGTTGTAGAACGAGTTTACCTTACAATTGCCAAATAAATGAGTTAGTTTTAATCAGCAAAATTCGACTTTCAAGGATTTCGTGACCGAATCATTTTGAGCGGGTTTATATCGTCAAAGCTAATTAAATTGAACGGAAAATCTAAAGTACATAATCCTATTTAAAATCCTAAATTAAACTAGCGTTAAAATATCATTATTTATTTATACAAAGTAATAGTTAAACTATTTTAAGACATTTTAGTTAGTGAATTATTTATCCTCACAAAGTTTATATCCTAAGTTCCTATTTAATATTATTTTAATTACATTTTACACAGCTAAGACGTGACAAGGAACTAATTCACTTGAAGGTAGTGTTGAAAAATTACTGGTAATTTATTAAACATTAACACATTGTCAACTTTGGTATTTATAATAAAACGTTAAAAATGTTCTTCGAAAACTTTCAGGAGTCATATAAATTCCCTACGACATATGTACATAAATACTAGAAGGAAAAAAAAGATTTTATTAACAAATGCCATTTGTGTAAATTTGTAAATACAGTGGAAACGTAAATATAGGCTGTTTTTTTAAGAACTTGAGAACTTAAAATGATAATACAAGACAGAAATATTGTTGAAATGAATTTTTTTTAATTATAATCTGGTAGATAATTTCATGGCATTTATTTTTTAAATATGATTTCCGGCATATGTCCGTCTCAGCTACGAGTTACATGGCCCATTCGATCAGTCCAATTTTCGATTACTTTCTCCAATAAATCTGGCCGTATGGCGTCAGTGGTGGCTTGGATATTGGCTCCCACTGCTTCAAGAGTTGCTGGTTTGTCGGCATAAACCAATGACTTGACATAGCCCCATAAGAAGTATTCCAGAGGCGTTAAATCGCACGAACGAGGGGGCCAGTGAACAGGACCACTTCTGGAAATAAAGTTGTTACCAAATTGATTTTGCGATAAATCGATTGTTAAGCGCGCTGTATGGCAAGTTGCGCCGTCTTGTAGGAACCAAATGTCATCGATGTTTAGCTGATTAATTTTTGGAAACAAGAATTCAGTCAGTATGGCTCGATAGCGCTCACCATTCACCGTCACGGCAGCTCCTTCCTCATTTCGAAAGAAATAAGGACAGATGATGCCGCCAGCGTGTAAACCGCACCAAATAGTCAATTTTAATGGATGTAATGGTGATTCGTTAACGGTTTGAGGATTGTCTCTCCAAATACAGCAATTTTTCTTATTGATGTAGCCATTTAACCAGAAGGAGCTTCATTACTAAACACAATTCCTTGATAAAAATGCTCATCTTCGGCCAGTTTCACATGAGCCCAATCAGCAAAAATGCGACGCAACCGATGGTCGTTTGGCTTCAATTCTTGCACGAGCTGTATTTTATGGATTTTTTTTTTATTATAAAATTTTCCACGTAGTCTAAGGACAAAGGCTAACAAGTTGAGAGCGACGGCGAATCGACATTTCGGCATCTTCTTCAATACTTTGCATTACAGCAGCAATGTTCTCTTCAGTACGCACATTTCTTTTCCTTGTTGACAGTTTTGAATCGAGAGGAGTAAAATTAGTGCGAAAACGATGAATAACGAATGCACGAATTGCTTGCTCACTAGGCTGATTATGTTGATCGTGCAATGGACGAAGTGCTCTATGAACTACGCGAACAGATTTATTCTTTTCAAAGTAAATTTACACAATTTTTTCTGGCGTTAAACGAATCATAATAACTTGCCAAGCCTTACTAAACAGAAATGTCAATACAGTTTGACATTATCAGCTGTCAAACCATAGTTATGATATCGATAGTTCTCATGCAGCTTAAAAGACGCCCATTCACTGACGGTGAAGAGGACTAAAAAGCTGAGCTATACAAGGAGGAAAATGAAGAATCCCTCAACCAGGAACCCGAAAGTATTGAAATGATGGAAGGGAGTGACAATAGCGTTTATAAAACCGATCCAATGTGGTTCCGCGTTGTAAGAGAAGCGGCCACAGCGTTTACTAATCATGACCGCTTCTCTTACACAGCGTTTACTAATCATGACCGCTTCTCTTACAACGCGGAACCACATTGGATCGCTTTCATAAACGCTATTGTCACTCCTTTCCATCATTCGAATACTTTCGGGTTCCTGGTTGAGGAATTCTTCATTTTCCTCCTTGTGTAGCTCAGTTTTTTAGTCCTCTTCACCGTCAGTCTACTCCTTATTGGGGTATGAGAAAACCATACCTGCATTTCCTAAATTATTATTAAACCCTACAGATCCAAGAAAATCATTACTCACATCATAAAATTTTGATCAGTTGCTGCAGTAGGTACAGGTAAATTTAAGATATCAATAGTCAACTTTTTCTTTTTTTAACTTGAAAAACTTCCTACCCAAAGAAGAAAAGACTTACGGAAGGTGTTAGACAAAAGAAAATGGCTTATCGATTGCATTTATTAATTATTTAAATGATATGAAATACACGAAGAGATATAACGGCTTGTATTTTACCTATAAAAAGACTCAGAGAGATTTTTTGCAATTACTAATTATTTAAATCATATAAAGTACACGAATAATTAAGTTCAAAGTTGATTTTCAATGCATTTTCTCAGTTTCTTTTTGCAATACGTGTAGTTCTTTCATAATGTGAACGAGCAAATTCATTTTTTGTGTCAATTTTTTTCTGGTACATGTCGCCTATCATTCATCTCCATACATTTTAGGTCTGGAGACCTTGCTGGCCAATGAATGTTACCATTTCGGCCCATCCATCTTCCGGCGAATGTTAGATTAAATGATGTGACACATGACGGCTAGAATGTGCACTAAACAACTGCGTTTATTACACTTTCGGTAGAAATTACAAAATAAGTAATACGAGTAAAAAATCCACATATAATTTTATAATATCTGAGAGGCCCCATAATTTCGTTAACGTCTTTTGAATACTTCGGATGGTTGTTTTGCTGCGTCATTCAGAAATATCAGCAGCAATTACATCTTTCGTTTCCGTTAAATTTTTTCTTTGAAGTTTCGGTTCGATTATCTATGAAACAATCGAACACTTTAGATATATTAGATTTATTGGATTTAAAAATCGTTATTTCTTTTGCTATTATTTCCAACAAACTATAAATGCGTTTCAACTTTTGTCCAAAACATATCATTGACCAGCAAAATAGTTTTAATTCGCTTGTTCAATATGCCAGAAATGTGTGAATTATCGTCGACTACTAAACTCTAATATTTATATATATACCAGATGTCTAAAAAAGTTGTAAAAAAAGAAGTTTTAAGGATATGTAACCTCCTACAATCCCAGTGATACATGGCTAAATTTGAGGAAGTTAAACAGGTTGGCATTTTAAATGGTATACTTTTGGCACACCTCAGGCACTCCTAATCCCAGTTCCATGTGTACCCTATTTGATTGTTTGCTTTGGTATGTATCGAACTGTCCTAGGTGTCTTAGGTTTTTCACATACAGACTATATATTTTTATACATTACTTTATCCCCTGCCTGTCCGAAATTTGGTCCCATACTTCTGCCAACGCATAATTTTTCACCAAGAACATGAAACAGAAGACATCCATTTAGCACGTTAAAAAGGGATTCAATTTTGTAAATTTATTATTTTGTTCTAAATTATTATTATCATAGCAATGTAAAGGTGTTTCAAATTGTGCGGTTTTTCTTAAAAATAAATAAAATATAGATGGCGCACTGAATTTTTCTGAGCATTTAAAAAGTGTGATGTATGACATTTATAAATATGGTTTCGTACACGGTAAAACAACGCGTTCAAATTGTTGAATTATTTTATGAAAATCAGCATTTTGTGAAAGGAGTTTTTAGAAAAAAACGTGAATTTTATAGTTCACATAATCATCCATCTGAAACCACTATTGGTCGAACTATTAAAAAATTTCAAGAGACCGGTTGCGTGGAAGATCAAAAGAGTGAAAAATACAGTCGCAATAGTTGTTCATAAGAAAATATTGGTTTGGTTCGTGAAAGTGTTGCTGAAAATCCTGAAATGTCCATTAGAGGACGTTCGCAAAACTTGGACTTAGTGGATCAACAACATGGCGAATTTTACACAAGGATTTAGCTCTGAAGGCATATAAGGTTCAAATAGCACAGGAACTGAAGCCATTAGATCATTTAAAACGTCATTCAATTGTCAATTTCATCAATGAACATTCAGCTGATTTTTCTGAAAAAGTAATGTTTTCCGATGAGACACATTCTGAATTTTGTGGCTATGTTAATAAACAAAATTGTCGTATCTGGGGTGAGGAGAATCCACGAATTATTCACGAGAAACCTATGCATCCTAAACGAGTTACTGTTTGGTGTGCATTATGGTCAGGTATTGTAATTGGACCTTACTTCTTTGGAAATGCTGCTGGTGAAGTTGTAACTATCAATGGTGATCGATATTCTCGAATGATAACCGATTTTTGTGGCCTGAGTTAATGAATATTAATCTAGAGGATATGTGGATCACGAATCAATTGATTTATTGAGAGAAAAATTTCCTGGACATGTAATCTCAAGAAACGGTGATGTTAATTAGCCACCAAGATCATGTGATTTGACACCGTTAGACTATTTTCTTTGGGGTTATGTGAAAAGTTCGGTTTTTAACAATAATCCACAATCAATTCCTGCTTCGGAAGATGAAATTATTCGTGCCATTGGTTAGATAGAGCCTCAATTATGTCAAAATGTCATTGAAAATTTTAACAAAAGAGTGGACGTCTGTGGAGCTGCAAGAGGAGGCCATTTGGCAGATATTATTTTTCGCATATAAATGTTATAACTGGTAGTTCAATTATCAGTAAAATGTTTTTGAAAGTGAATGCAAATTATGTGTTTTATTTATTCTTTAAAAAAACCGCGAAATTTGAAACATTATATGTACCCGTCTCAACTTCCTAAAGTATTTGTCGTCTTGGAATTTGTAAATGTCTTGATAAGTATAAAAATACAATAAAGCAACTTATTTCTTTCTGTCTCAGGCGTACTAAAATTATGTTAGCCTTTCTGTCTGACGTACAAATGAAACATTATTTTTAAGAATTTTACATATGTATGTCAGTATCAAGAAATGATTCGAAACACACAACAGCATCTAGAAGGATAATGGTATTATCTGCTTCCTTATTTGAAAGAAATGTAGGAGAGGAAGGATTTAGATGAATTTTATTAAAATTTCGTTCAAGATGTAGCTCCGTTTTTTATACATTTGACCTATCAATTGAATCAAACATATACTTTCGCTGTCATCACTTGCATTACTATCAGAGAATTCTTGAAAATCTTCAACGGCATTAATTGAAGCTCTTGGGTATAGATCCGCTTCAAAAGCTTTTTCATCTTTTCCTTTCTGGCCATTGCCTTCAAGATAGGCTACCACGTCTAATTTTTTAACAGTAGCGCAAGCCTCTAATTGCATTTGATACCCACTAGCGTGATCTATATTTGCTGAAAGAGTTGCATGGTCATCGAACTCTTTTTCAGACATCACTCCATCATTCGAAGGTATAATATATACATCAGCTTCCCGAAATTTCAATTTTCAATTAAATCAATTAGTTCTTTAGTTGTGTAATACCTACATATAATAAAAACATAAATAATACAGCAATCTGCTCCGAGGAACAAACAGAAAGAGACTTTACAACTTAGCAACTTCCACTTTATATATCAAAAAAGGTTAATATACCAGTAAAATGCATGCATTACAATTTCTTTTTGTAAATAGAACGATTCTAAAGTCAAAAATATAATAACTACTAACTTACTTTTTAGACGCCCCGTCATTTAGTAATTAAAAGTGGCAGAAAGGCATACCAATTGCTAGAAATCGTAACAGAATTAATAAAATCTTCACTAATTCTTGCCTGAAGATTACTAAAACGATTTCAACTCGAAATTTGTTGCCAAAATTGTCTGCTTGTCGACTGCAGTGGGCATAATCTAACAGGTTGTTCCATTCTTCGATCTCTGGGGAAAGAAAGAGTTAAGTTCAAGAATGACTCCTTAGAAAATAAGCTTCTTTGAGAATTCACCACAGAATGTAATGTCAAAATTGATAACTAGTGTGTAAACTTTGTTCAATTGAAGCTAATTACATAACAAATTGGGAAAAAGGAAAAAAAAATCATCGGCATCGGCAGATCTGAGACTTATACGAAAAACTAAGTAGAATCCTCTGCTTCGATTTTGTGTTATAGGAAAAACTTTCTTTGTCTCTCACGATATGTACAGAAATCGATCTAATTTTGCCAAAACTAAACTTGAGCTATAATACCAAATACTTGTCGAATTTATGATGATAATAACATCATTGTTTGAATAGTGGGAATAGAAACAAGTGTTGCCTGTTCCTTTGTGCCTTCGGGCTGCACCTAGTTCTTCATCCTGTGTCCTAATTCTACCTGTCGGGGGTTTAATAAAACAATATTTAGAATACCTTTGTTTGGTAAGAAGTGATACATAGATGAATATAAATAAAACTAAACTAGACTAAAGTAAAATGGACTGTTTGATCCTTTGGGAATCTTGGGTTTCCTGACGCATACTCGTAAGTACTTCTGAAACAAAATTTATTAGTATTAAATTGTACAATTACGGAAAATACAGTGTTTTGTAATAAGTTTTGTGATGAGCGATGTCGTCATATTGATGTGTCATTAGTGTTATGTCAGGACCGTATGCCGGCGTTTATGTGGACCTGAGGATACTTATAGGTTTGATGAGGGGATTTTGGTGGTTCGGAATTATTTTCTTGATAGGTCAAGAATAAAGCCAGGAATTGTAGGGATTTGTAGGTCGTTGTGTAGAGTGGAGTTTCTAGTATATCAGGATGCACTTGTCATAACTCTGAGTGTTTTAATTTGGATAACCTGAATCCTGTTGATGTGTGACTTCGCAGCATATCTCCAGACGAGAGTTACATACGTCATGGTTGGTCTGATGGCGGCCTTGTATACCATCTCCTTCAACTTCGTTTCTCTGTTGGCCATGTTTACCGTGTGGTGTAGGGAATAGAAACAAGTATTAACCTGCAAACGGTAATTTAAATATCTCATCTAAGCATGCAAAGCTTCATTTACCTGCGTATTTTTGTCCAATAACAATGTCATTTATCATGAGTTCGATTACTGAGATGGGTATTTTTAAGACTGAATAGTCGCGCGCTTATTTATGGCAATGATTGTATGGACGTAAATAACGATCTTCAGTGGGTTCTACCTGCATAACTATTCCGTCAACGCAGAAAGTCATGCTTAGAATGTTTTGAGACGCAAAGGGAGTTGTTCATGCCGAATATTTGTCGAACCGACCAGCCATTAGATTCTGCAAAACTTTACGATCATTTAAGAATCAGATCATTGAAGAGAGGAGTATTGGTAGCCTCAGATTTCTGGTTGCTTCAGAAGTTGAACTGGTATTGAAAAGTCAATATATTTCTAGTTGAATTTGATGGAGCCTGTGGTTGATTGACTTGATCAATAAGGTTGATATATAACCCCTTTCCACAATTAACTATTTGTAAATTCTGTATACGCATTTCGACAACCAAGTTGTCATCATCAGCAGATAATTTCAAAGTGTCGCACCTGGTAAAACACGGCGAAAAAATTGTATCCGTACGCGATCCGCACCGTTGAAAACCAAGATGTGCACTGTGTCTGTTTCACAAGATTTTTAAAAAATACTTTTACTTAAACTAACATTCACTACATTGAAAAAGGTTATTATGGTCAAGTGTCTGTGTGATTTATGTGTGTTTTATGATATTGTTCCTCCTGTCTTTCAGTAGAGACAAGGGCCCGGCGTCATTAAAGTTTACCACATGGCTTAAATTCTTTAAGATGTGCATGCTTTCCTATGCGTCCAGTTCGCGATAATTGTACACGTTCTTTATCAAATGTAAACAATCCATATTAACACTGTGGTTATTTTCTAATACATGTCTCGCTATACCCGATTTTTCTGGTCGGTTGAATTTTATGTGCGAAAGGTGTTCTTTATACCTGGTTTCGATCGATCTTTTAGTTTGGCCAATGTATTGTCTATTGCACTCTAAACATTCAATTCGGTAATATTTTTTATTCTCTTCAATTTTGTCTTTTGCATTTCCTAACAGCATTTTAAGGGTATTATTGGGGCGGGAACATACTTTAAACCCGCGATCTTTAAAAATACTATTCAGTTTTTTGTCACACGATGGAAAGGTAAACAAACAAAATGCTTTTCCCGTTGCTCTGTGGTGAAAGACATACGGATTGTTTTTCTTATGTTGGCCTTTCTAATTAATCCATTTTATTTCCGAATAAACCGTTGTATACCGCGATATTCTTAATGAGGTTCAATTCTCTTTCATATCTTACTTTTGTTAGTGGGAAATTGATCAAACGATTAATCAGAAAATTGAATGAAGCCATCTTTTTTCGCCGTGTTTTCCCAGGTGCGACACTTTGAAATTGTCTGCTGATGATGACAACTTGGTTGTCGAAATGCGTATACAGAATTTACAAATAGTTAATTGTGGAAAGGGGTTATATATCAACCTTATTGATCAATATATTTCGTCAGACACTGGAGTTCAGCCTGCTGTTCCCATTTGTATTAACAGTAAAGGAGAAAGTTTTTTCATGAACAGAGTGAGCAAATGAATTCATAAACTGAATTCAGCATTTGAATAATTACTTTGCACTAAATGGTGATTATATGGGAAAATAATTATGTACATTCATTTAATAATATCCACCCTTCCCTTTAGTTTGTGACAAAGTATTTTTGTCTGTTTGGTAATACACATAATTACAATTTTAAATAAAACTCGAATCTTCAAATTTAACGAAGTTTCTTATTACTCATTTGACTACTTGATCATCAAGAAACAGTTTACTCTTTTAATATCCAGAAAGTCGCATGTACTTCATTCTAGGCTGCCTTAAAATCACCCTACGTCAAGACAAGAGAAAATGAATTGTATTCGTTTTTATGATCTCTTTCGTTCTGAAAGAATGCTCTAAAGTCCCAAAGGATTTCTTCTATTTTCCATCGAAAAAAAAAACTTGTATAGCTTCGCATTTTCTTAGGTTGGAGATACTGGGGCTTGAAATTTTAAACATACACGAAAGCCAACTCCTCCTTCATTCAAATACAGCGGAAATGCTCCTTCACCTTTCAGAGATTGCCATCGCGCGTACAAGAATGAAGTGATCGTAAAACTTACGACAAACCCATATTGTAAATATGAACACGTAAAAACGATCTTATATCAAGGTTCATATTCACTGTACGCGCACTGTTGATAAATTCAAAGTGAATCGAGTGAATATGCTGAAATACATGTATCAAAGTTATTGCTTGTCAGAATTATTAATGCTCCGTAATGCAGACTGAAAATAGACTTTTAAATTTATTCTTCTCTTCCGATTGAGACTCGCTGGTTTACATTCAGATTCGAGAGCGAAGACAAATGACCAACTGTCTGCGTTTTGTCGATTTATAAAAAGATTGTTCGTGAAATTCTGTTACCCGGAATGATTGAATTAGAACGACGTATTTATACGTTTCTTCCAGTATACGCTTATGCTTTCTTTGGACAATAATACTATTAGTGTATTCGAGAGACTTCTCTGTCCTTTCTTTTTTTTTTCTGTTTGCCACTAGGCGTAAGTTTGTGAGAGTGGAGTTGGTGAAATATTACCGAGTCTCAAACACAAGCCTCTATAAACCGAAAAATATAAAACACTTTACGAGTTCTTTTCTTCTTTCGTTTGCGTTTTTATATCAAAGGAATCGTCTGAAGTTCAATGTCGAAGTTGACCCTGAGTTTTCCCTGAGTTGTGCCTTTTTTTTCCTTAGATTCTCCGTTAACTGTCACAAACAAATTAATTATTATCTATAAATCATATGTGGTCGATTTATTTCGGTAAAGTTTCGCCTGTCTCTTGGAATCTGGATATTGCGATGTTTTGAATTCATTCATTTATATTTTTGGACGGAAATGAAATGATTGTTTGCTTAAGCATCTTTAAATGCAGTAAGTTTTGAAACACAAAGTAGGTTATTGCTATCCTGAGGTAGTCTAATCTATACAGTCTGTCGCAAAGAAAGTCGAACTTTTTTAAAATAAAAAAAGTTTATTAGTTTGGTAAAATTCATTTATTTTATTCAAAGTAGTCACCTTCGGCTTCAATACAACATTTTGTACGATCAATTAAAATGTCGAATGGATTTTTAAGTTCATCTTAAGAAATGTCCTTCACGATCGCAGTCGATGCCTTTTTAATAGCTTCGATATCAGCATCGCTATGCTGATATTTTGATTGCTTCTGTAATAATGATTCTTGGATGGTAATTTTTCATAATGGAATCATGAAATATACACAGTCTGTCGCAGATAAAACCGAATATTTTAAAATAAAAACAAAAGCTTACTATTTTGGTGAAATTTATTTATTTTATTCAAAGCAGTCGCCTTTGGCTTCAAAATAGCGTTTAGCACGGTCAATTAACATATCGAATGAATTTTTAAATTGATCTTTAGAGATGTCCGTCAAGATCGCTGTCGACGCCTTTTTAATGGCTTCGACGTCGACATAACGTTGTCCTTTCATCGGCAAATGTGGTTTGGAGAATAGATAGAAATCACAAGGGGCCAAATTCGGGGAATATAGTGAATGGTTGATTGTTAAAATACCATTTTGCGTTAGAAAAACAGTGATAAGCGTCGAGCGATAAGATGGTGCATTATTACGTAACAAACGCCAGCTACCAAGTTCACGATATTGAGGACGCACACGACGCATACGCGCCAAAAGACGCTTCATAATATCAAGATAATATACAACATTGACTGTTTGACTAGTTGGTATAAACTCTTTGTACACTATGCCGTTCGAATCATAAAAACAAATCAATATTGTCTTCACTTTTGACTTCTCCAAACGACTTTTTTTCGGTCTCTCTTCGCTTGGATACTTCCATTCAGAGCTTTGATGCTTGGTCTCTAGATCATATTGAAAACACCATGTCTCATCGCAAGTTACAATAGAAAACCTGAAGTTTTCGTCCTCTTTTAAATCTTTAATTAAGTCTTACATTGCTGAATTCAATTAGCTTGTGGGGTATAAACCTTGTACAAATCTTTCTCAGTCCCAAATTCTGTGTCAAAATACGATGAATTGAATCTTTGAAAATATCTAATTCCATTCCCATGTATCGCAATGAGGATTTCGGCTCATTTTTGATAAATTCACGTACAAGTTCGATGTTACTTTCCGTAACCACAGATTTCTTTGCACCAGGATGTTCATCGTCATTTATGTCCGTATGACCGTCTTTAAATCGGTTGTACCACTAGTACACACACGTACGTGATAACCGCAGATCTACATACACATTTTTCATCAAATTTAACGTTTCAGTAAACGATTTACCGACTTTAAAACAGACCTTGATATTTGCTCTTTGTTCAAAATTCATTCTTCGACTAATGCCAAATACACACTGTTACTTTATGCGCAATTTCGCTGCTTCTACTGATGCTTCCATTCAAAGCATTGACGCTTGGTCTCTGGATCATATTGAAAACAACACGACTCATCGCCAGTTACGAGAGAGCGTTTTTATATTCGCGGAATGGGGGACAAGGGGCGGAAATAAAGAAACCAAATTATTTTTCTTTTTCAATATATTCACCTGCAAGACGGATACATTTTGCACATCTTTCAATTAATTTATTTATACCCTCATAAAAAAATGATTTCTCTTTATCTGCAAAATACGCCGAAACTGCCTCCTTGACTTCATCATCGGCAGTAAATTTTTTACCCCGCAGCTCTTTTTTCATTTTCGGAAACAGGTAATAATCACTCGGGGCCAGGTCTGGGCTGTAGGGTGGGTGATTCACAATTTTGAAGCCCACCTTACGCAGGGCAGCTAACGCAACGCGGCTCTTGTGGACGGGCGCGTTGTCGTGCAAAAGCCGAACACCTTTTGTCAATTTTCCCTGTCTTTTCTCTTTAATGGCTTCTTTTAGTCGCTCTAATATTGAAGCGTAATATTCTCCGGTTATAGAAACACCTTTATCTTTATAATCAATCAACAATATTCCTTCCGAGTCCCAAAATACCGTTGCCATGAGTTTCCCAGGTGATTGTGACACTTTAAATTTCTTGGGAGGTGCTGTGCCCTTTTTATGCCACTGCATGGAGTCTTGTTTGGACTGAGGTTCATAATGATGAACCTAAGTTTCGTCTCCAGTAACAATTCCACTCAATACACCATCCTTTTCTTCATTACAGAGGTCCAAAGATGCACGCGAACACTCTACGCGCTGTTGTTTTTGCGGCGGCGTGTGCATTCTCGGCACCCATCTTGCGCTGACCTTAGACATGCCGAGATGATCGTGTAGGATTTTAAAAATTGTTGTATCTGATACTCCAGCCATTTCTGCGAGTTGTTTCTTCTTTAGTCGAGCATCTTCGAGTACAATTTGTTCAACTTTTTGGATAAGTGCTGGCGTGGTCACCTCAATGCTCCTGCCCGGCCTCGGGTCGTCTTCAAGGGATTCCCTTCCTTGTTTAAATAAACTATGCCACTTGTACACCATGGTTTTTCCTGGACAAGAGTCGCCGTAAACCAATGACATCTCATTCATTATGGTCGCGACTGATTTTCCTTGCCTGGTAAGGAACTTTATAACGGCACGATATTCGATTTTTTCCATATTTCACTTTTCACTCCTGATTATGTTACTTGGTTGACGATAGCTCAAAGACTAACTGCCTAATAACAATGAAACTTCGTATTTATACTAATCATGAGTCGCTGCACAGGCCACGCCCCCAATGCGCCTACTCACCCCTCTACAACCCGCTCATTCCGCGAATATAAAAACGCTCCCTCGTACTGTGAACCGGATATAACCGTATTTTGGGTGTATAGTGTTTTGTAGAAATTTACTTCTGATGTAGAACATAGTTATGTTTTATTTAATAATTTTATATACATTTCATTACTCGATTGTTATTATTACATTGTCATTTTGATTATTGCATTGGTGGTTCGATCTTTTATTTAATAATAATAATAAAAGTTTATTTCCAAAAAGAAAAGAAAGAAATGTACAAGTTTATCCCTACAGTAAATCAAAATACAATTTCCATAATTTTCCCCTCTCCCCCCCCTGGAAATCACAGGGTGCATATCAACTTCAAACAAAGTTGTTCTTCCTATGCACCCTGAGACTAACAAACAAACCTAAAATTCTGTAAGTAAATACATCGGGAAAAGAAAAGAAAACTTTTTTCAATGATACACAACAAGCTGAATTCAAGTAATCAGGTAAGACGAAGAGAAGACAACACACAGCTATCTGGACAACAACTCTTGCTTCAAGAGAAATCTAAAACGTGGCAGGGAGAAGCACTTAAATTTACTAGGCACAGCATTGTAGACTTTAGCAATCTGGTATGAATACGAGCGCTCATACAATGCCGTTCGATGCACAAGCGGTGTGAGTGTGCCCCCAAATCTCAAATTTAATGTGTGCACATCTGTTCTGAATGTAATTTTATTATATAAGTATGCAGGCCGCCCACACACTACTATTCTATGAAACAGAGTGGCCATCTGCAAAGTTCGTCTGTCTCTCATATTTAACAATCCGGCCACACTCAATTTGTGTGTGATGTGGTCAAATTTCTTTATACCGAATATCAATCTAAGACAAGAATTCTGGACTCTCTGAATACGTGAGACAGAATTAGCACTTAAACATGGACCATACAACTCACAGAAAAACGAAAAATGCGACAACACCAACGAGTCGCACAGGCTACGCTTGGTGTCAATCGCAAGACAGTGCCTATGGGGGAATATTAACTTTAAATTGACGTGAGAACGTCTAACGCACTAAAGAACATGCGTAAGAAATCTCAGTTGAGTGTCCAAAACAACTCCTAAGTTTTTCGACTCAGATTGAACAGGTAGATCTACACCTGCAATATTGTAATTTATATTACTTTGAAGCGGGGAAACACCACTTTTTCCCTCGTGTGTTAATATTGGTACGTACCTTCTAGGGACTATAATATTTTGGTGCACCTTAAGATCTTTTGATACAGAGAACTCTCCATAACTCTCTGAGATACTGGCTAGTTTCAGCTATAGAAATAGCTGAGGATATTTCAGATAGGAATTCGGGCTTTCGTTGTTTTATCTACAATAGTGGATAGAGGCGAAACAATAGCTAAATTTACTACATTCTACAAAACGCCCGGTATACGTCGGTGACGGCCTTGACTAGCCGTAGGTATCCGTAGCACCAATTCTCGCCGCTCACGCATGATGTTTTAATATTCCCGTTTTAATCATAACCATGTCGTCCCTTCTCATGTATCTAAGATTTTGTTAACTTGCCGATCTAGAATTTATGTTCTAATTTCATATACTTCTTTCTGCGGTTATTACTAAATAATAATAATAATAATGACCTCTATTTCCAACAGGCTTATAGCCCAATAACAAGAAAATACAAAATAGCTAACTGAGTTTAGACATATGTTTGGCAGATATAATAAAAAGACTAAAGCTAATTCAAACTAAAGTTAATCAGAAAAGCAAACAGAAAAAAATTACTAAAAATTCATATATGGTATACGTGCTAAGCAAACAAGTCAGCAAATTCGTTGGCACTTTTACTCAAAATGTAGACTGGTGTTCTCCTGAGAATATTAGTCCGCGCCCTTAGCATCGCAATGGACACATTGCACCTAGAGTTCAAACGGGGCACTAAAAAACACAAACGATGCAGTAACGAAGGACAGTCAGCACTGTTACCAAGGATGCCATGCAACATCCCACCATAGAGATCCCTCCTGTCATGCACAGAATACATTTTATGCTCAAGAAGCAACTCTCCCTGCGACACACCTCTTTGTGGGTAAGCACCACTAATCCTGAAGGTAAGGAATTTTAAAAACCTTCGATGAATGCGCTCCAACTTCAAGCACTCACATGAATATATCGGAGACCAGACCAGTGATGCACACTTGAATTTGCTTACAACATAAGCGTAGTATATGGACTTCAATACATCAGGATCGCAGAAATATTTGGAGGTGCGGAATACAAACCCCAGCGATTTGCAGGCTTCTGAGCACACATTAGTGATCTGTGGCTGAAAGGTAAGACAAGAGTCGGAAATTACTCCAAGATCCCTAAATTCACTCACCCTGCCCAAACTATCATCCCAGATGTGGTACACGGACACAAAAAGCAAAGTAGACAGTGAGAGGGTCATGCTATAGCATTTGTTAATGTTTGATCTTAATCCAAACCAAAGTGATTATTTATTATAAGAGTAACTGTCGCTAGAATAAACATAATTACTTTTCAAGACACCATAATAGGCTGTATTGTAAAATCTTAAAAATGGATAGGTTTTCCAAATAATATTGAATTATTCCTATTTTAATTTTGAATGGTTTTTTTCAGAAAGCGTTCAAAAAGTAATATTTTATATTTAAAAAGTTTTACGTGTTATAAGTAAACTTCGTATTAGATATATTGATTTTTTCCCTTCGGACAAATATATTAAATCTATTTAATAAAAAAAGGGTCCACGAATACCGAAATAGCGTTTTCTATACTTCCAGGAATCAGTAATAAGTGAACTTCTACCCTCGGATTTTATTTTTATCCTTAATATTGTATGTTTTGTGTTCATGGTGCCTAGCCCATCGTTTCGTATATAAATAATCGAACGTGCAGAATACAACGTCTGAGAGATAAGCAAACTTCCGAACTCTTCCTTTCTTTCCTTTTCTTCTACATCCACTTATTTTTCTTCCACCCTTCCAATACTACCGAAACCACTTCTTTAACCTCGCATCGTTCCCTCCTTAATAACCTTTTTAAATAACCGCTGTCGATGAAGTAATATCCCGAAATCGTAAAGCCATCTAAGACTCGTAATCAACTGCAATTAAATAAGTTGGAAGTTCTAGATCTCTTTTCGCAACTGATCGCGTTCTTCTGGTGCTCATCTTTTCCCTAAACCCAAGGAGAGATAATTAAGTTCATGTCAGCGGCGTTAACCGTTCAATAAGTAATTCGAGTTTTCCTTGGCTCGTCAGAGAGGCCGAGTGCAATGCGTCCTACGAAATCAATCCTATAGATAGGAGATTGAAACTAACCATGCCGACGGACAGTTTGGCGGCATTCGAACGCAAATCTCATCACAGACGCTCCGATAGATTTATAATGCCCCAGTAGATAACGTTAAGCTTAGTCGAAAAAA
The DNA here is from genome assembly GCA_031893035.1 of Dermolepida albohirtum. Lineage (NCBI taxonomy): Eukaryota > Metazoa > Arthropoda > Insecta > Coleoptera > Scarabaeidae > Dermolepida > Dermolepida albohirtum. Next base: position 74,271 of record JAVIWB010003261.1, on the reverse strand, counting down.
TAAGGACAGCATTAGTTTTGGGATTTTCAATATAGTTAAGTTTCTAAAAATTCATTGCTCTTAGAAATATTAAATAAAGGGTGTTTCAAATTGCGCGGTTTTTTTTTAAGAATAAATAAAATATAGATGGCGCACTGAATTTGTATGGGTATGTGGGCATGTAAAAAGTATGATGTATATGACATTTATAAAAATGGCTTCGTACACTGAACAACAACGCGTTCAAATTGTTGAATTATTTTATGAAAGTCAGTGTTCTGTGAAAAAATTTTTTAGGAAATTAGTGAATTTTATGGTTTACATAATCGTCCATCTAAAAGCACTATTGGTCGAATTATAAAAAAATTTCAAGAGACCGGTTCCGTGGAAGATCAAAAAAGTGAAAAATACAGTCGTAGTGATCGTTCACAAGAAAATATTGGTTTGGTTCGTGAAAGTGTTACTGAAGATCCTGAAATGTCCATTAGACGACGTTCATAACAACTTGGACTTAGTGGATCAACAGCATGGCGTATTTAATACAAGGATTTAGCTCTGAAGGCATATAAGGTTCAGATAATATAGGAATTGAAGCCATTAGATCATTTAAAAAGTCGTTCATTTGTCAATTTCATCAATGAACAAACAGCTGATTTTTCTCAAAAAATAATGTTTTTCGAAGAGGCACATTTTGAACTTGGTGACTATGTTAATAAACAAAATTGCCGTACCTGGGGTGAGGAAAATCCACGAATTATTCATGAGAAACATATGCATCCTAAACGAGTTTGATGTGCATTATGGTTAGGTGGTGTAATTGGACATTACTTCTTTGAAAATGCTGCTGGTGAAGCTGTAACTGTTAATGTTGATCGATACCGTCGGATGATAATCGAATTCTTGTGGCCTGAATTAATGAATATTGATCTAGAGGATATGCGGTTTCAACAGGATGGCGCTACACCTCACTTTGCACACGAATCAATTGATTTATTGAGAGAACAATTTCCTGGACGTGTAATCTCAAGAAACAGTGATGTTAATTGGCCACCAAGATCATGTGATTTGACACCGATTCCTGCTTTGAAAGATGAAATTATTCGTGCGATTGGTGAGATAGAGCCTCAATTATGTCAAAATGTTATTAAAAATTTTTACTAAAGAGTGGACGTCTGTGGAGCTGCAAGAGGAGGCCATTTAGCAGATATTATTTTTCACATATAAATGTCATAACTGATACTTCAATTACCAATAAAAAGTTTTTGAAAGTGAATGCAGATTATGTGTTTTATTTATTCTTTAAAAAAAACCACGAAATTTGAAACAGCCTTTATAATTCTTTCTTGTGGTTTTTTGCCGCAGTGTTGATTGAGAAATTATTTATTTACGTTTCGGCAAAATGTATATATATATATATATATATATATATATATATATTGCCTTCTTCAGAATTTTATTATTTATCCAATATTGTATCTGCCTCACCAAACCCCAAACATCCCCAAATAATGTCCAAAAATGTGCCACATATATAAAAGATTTTTTTGTAGGTCATTAATCATACTTTATTATTTTCCATATTCTGGAATATATATGCATATATACATTATATATATTACAAATATAAAAATTAAATTGCGTGGGGACAAGGACATTAATCAACGCAAGTATTCTCTAAGGAGATTATAAAAAAAGTACAAAACTCTATTTTATATAAAACAGATATTTCAGAATAACATTTTCTATTAAAGTGATCACGATATAGCAATTTCCGCAAGAGATGTATAAAAAATATGGTAACGAAAGTGACTGGCGGAGGATATCCTCTATACATAATCTATTTCTCCTGAAATCTATGGATCCTATAGGTACTATCCCGACCGCGGTTCTGACGCTATCCGAAACCCATCATAAACATATTGTGAAGGGTACTGGAGCTGGATAAAGGCTCAGAGCGGTTCGTTTACCCGGCTCGCCTGGGGACGTACAAATATTTTATGAAATTACTATCGAATTTCGTTACACATAGAGACGAGTTTTATGGAATTAGATTGTATCTATTCGATCGGTATAATTTTTTATTGAAACTCTCCCAATAATAGTTAAAGAATATCTCCAGAGCCTAAGGTTATATTTGTAAAAGGATGAGCAATATGTACTGAATACTTCGTTGAAAACTTTAATAAAATGCGGACGTAATTCAAACATTTTTTTGCTCCGCTTTATTTAAAAAAATTTTCCCTACAGTTACTATTAATTTGAAAACTAGCGACCTAAGTAAACTAAATTCGAGCCAGTCGACGTTTTGATGAAGCTAACATATCATCATTATTTCAGTATTAGTAATTGTAGGTAATTAACCCCTTACTACTGTCCTGCAGTCTGTAAAACTACTGCATATACTAATAAAATTTAAATTTCCCGCGTATTAAGGTCTTATTTATTTTGCGTATCTAGGTGTGAATGGTCTAAACTTCACTCAATACCTTGTCGAACGACGAAGATTGTGGTTGTGTTTGCGACTTTGCTAATTGTCATGTGTGTGTACGGTTTGAGGTCAACGAGACCGATTATCAGCTAAAATGTAACATATATTATGTTTTACTCATACATTCTACGTTTAAATAAAGAACGAAGACTAAACCATAGGTTCAAGACCTATTTTAAACGCATTTCTGCGCCAGATAGTTTTAAAAAAGTAGCCATCGACACTGAAATATATGATGGCCAGATTAATTGTTGGAAATAGAAGCGGCACTGGAGATTACGTTGTTGTATATGTTTGTCTACTCTTGAAAACGATAGTGACTATAACACTGAAGAATTCCCAAATGTGGACCCAACGATAACCAAAAGGAAAAATATTTGAATGGAAACAATAAATATAGATGAGTTTCTGAACTAAAAATCCCTCGAACACGAGCGCTGAATTCCAACATAGTTGTCCAACAGCCTGGTACAAAAATGCCTCTACGTCAAACTTCAAAGTTCGCTCCTGAAGATATACGGAAATTTTTAATTGATGACCAAATATTTTAGTTTCGCACTGGAATACCGTAAGAATTAGTAGTGGAAACAAAAATTTTCAAGCACTTGAAGGAACACAGTATCGCGGAAAACTAATATCAAGATATTCAAAACAATATATGGGCCAGTACTAACGTTTTGCTGCGAATCTTGGATATTGAACCAGCGACAAAAAAAGCAAAATCCAGGTTATGGAAATGAAATACTTGAGAAGAGTACGAGGAGTGTCGAGAATGGATCGAATGAGGAACGACGTAATTAGAAAGGACCTAGGAAAGCGACCGATAGAGGAATTTATAGAGCAGACACAGTTGAGATGGTGGGGCCACCTACACCGAATCGACGATACAAGGCTAGTAAAAGAAATATGGAGAGCCCAGATTCAAAATGCTAGGAAGAGAGGAAGACCTAAACAGACTTGGAACGAAGCCATAACAAAGCTTATCGAGAAAAAGGGGAGGACGAGAACGGAAGCTAGGGAAATGGCAAAGGATATAAATGAATGGAGAACATTCACAAGAAGTATACCCGACACCACTAGTGGTACAAGGGACTAATAGATTATATATATAATAATTTTTTTAAATACTTCTCGCATGCTATTTATATAACAATATATTAAAATTATTTTCACAGAATACAATAAAACTTATTAAATTGACGTATTGTAGAACTTTCTTTCTTGGCCAAACTTCCGAGGATGGTAGTGTATATGTATACTGGTATTAGCTTTACTAAACGATATTTAAGCTTTTGTATGTCTTCGATAAACGCCATTTTTTTAATAAATTTATTCCGGAACTCCCACGCTTGCCGAATTATTGAAATGTACTTCAATAGATTGTAATACAAAATGCTTTTATGGATTAGTTGTGTGTATACACACTATGCGAAGGAAATTGAAAAGCAATTTCGATTTAACATTATCGCAATATGAATCTAGCTAATGTGCAATAACGACAACAATATCACCGACAAAACGCTATTTACCTAAACGTTCCTCCTGTTTCCATTGGAGTTCTATTTAGCTAATGGTGCCGGAATGAAATGGCGTTTATTGTTGAACCAATCTGTCTTTTCACTTACGAGAAGAAACAATTTATACCAGAACCGAACGTTTAACGTTTCAGAAACGTTCGTAATAAAAGAAATTCCCTTTCAACCCGACGTCACGTTAGAGACAAATTCCATCAATCACGTCCGAACTTGTATTATTGATGGCGACAAAAGAATTTAATAATTGACGTCGCTGTTCCTGGACTGCCGAAACTTTGGGGTCGGTCGTTAGATCCGACGAGTAACCTTCGGTCTTCATATGACAGTCGGTCGTTGGTAAGATGGATCGGTTGTGACTTAGCGGCATTAGGAATAGCTTCCAAGGGTCATTGAATATAGAGGAATTGAACGCGTGCCGAACAGATAATTTTGTCTTGGGATCATTGATGGAATTGCTGGCATTCATTTGGGCTTTTAAGTCTCTAACAACAATATTTCTCGTTCATATTAAATACAACAAAATTCTCTTTGGTACGCACTAACATTTGAAGAGCTGAATGCTTTATTTCATAATTAGTTTTAAGAAAGCTCTCACAACATCTTTCAATCCATTCCATCAAATATTTATTATTACTTGATGGAGTTATAATATTGTACTAGGATGAAGTAGCAAGAAAGTGTGTATATTCCTTATGCATTTTACATCACGTGATAAAATATATAAAAGTATTGTACCTGTTTTAAAGAAAGTCCTGGTAGTTCATGTGGTCGTATTTAAATCTAGTAATTTTAGAAATGCTAATAATCTAGTCGTAATTATCACGAATATCTATCTCGTATATAAAAACTGGTGTAATGTAACACTTCTGAAGGTATACCGGAATGTCATTACTGGTTTTCCTGACAGATATCTCTAGGCTTAAGTATACAATGTTATGATTTTACACATGTCGTTTTATTCTACTAACATCAAGCTTCAAAGCCATACATGTTATATTTTACGAAAGTAACACTGGCATAGATTTATACCTCTTCGAAAATGTCGAGTTTCGTTCCCGAAAAAGTGCGTTTGCGGCACGCATTACTTTTCTTATTTAATCAAAAGAAAAAAGCCGCTGAAAGTAATTGTTTGCTGATAGAAACTTGCGGTGAATATGCTCCAACCATAAAAACATGTGAGGTGTGGTTTCATCAAATCAAAAGTGGTGATTTCGACATGTAAGACAAAGAATGTTCTAGTAAACCGAAAAAGTTTGAAGAAGCGAAACTGCGGGAGTTATTGGCTGAAGATCCAATCCAAGCTCAAAAACAATTGGCACAAGCGTTAAATGTGGCTCAAGAAACGATTAGCGATCGATTACGAGTAATGACAAAATTCAAGGATGGGAAAATAGGTGCCACATCGATTGAATGACGGGCAAATGGAAAATCGAAAAATCGTCTATGAAATGCTGCTTCAACGGTATGATCGGAAGTAATTTCTGCATCGAATAGTGACGAGAGATGAAAAATGGATTTATTTTAAAAACACTGAGCGTAAAAAATCATCGTCTGGCGAAGTCGGCCCATCGACTCCAAGGCCAAATTGTTTTGGTCGCAAAACAGTGCTCTGGGTTTGATGGGACCAGAGCATTGTGGTGTATTACAAACTGTTAAAACCTGGTGAAACAGTTAATAGTGATGAACACGACAACAAATTATTAATTTGAACCATTAATTGATAGAAAACGTGCAGAATGGGCCCGAAGACACAGTAAAGTGCTTTTGCAGCAAGATAACGCGCCGTCTCATACAGCAAAACCGGTCAAGGACGCAAGGCGGTGATGGAATCGCGTTATTTTCCTGTCACAGGATTACACGCTTCCCTCCACCCATTCCCATCTTAACTCATTTGCTTAATTTGATTCCAATTCATTCCTCTCTTCATCGTTGAGCTTCTAACTTTATCCATCTTGGACTTTCTTGATCTGTCTTTTTTCTTTTTTTCTTTGCTTTAGCTTCGTACACTTTCTTCGTTTTTTTTTATTTTGATCCATTCTCAAAACATGTTTCATCCATTTTCATACTATGAAAGAACCTGTCTGGGGTTGATGCAGGATATAATTCTTTAATTATAATAAAATGGTATTAATAGACTTGACGTTGGAAAAGAGGACTGGAGATTTGTTGAAGAAGATTTTTAAAGAAAACCAATTTATCAATGTTCAAAATAACTTCTTTAGCTGTTATAGTACTTGTTAATTCTTTGGAAAGACTTTTCGAAACAGGCAGACAACTCTTCTTTTGACAAGCCATCAGCGTGACGCTTAAGTACTTTAACGAGGACAGAGGATGAGGAACAATAATTCTTGGGTTTTCCGAGACCCAAATGTTACAATTCTGCTTGTTAACTTAGCCTCCGAGGTGGAAATGGGCATCATCACTCAATATAGTTTTTCGATGAAATTCCGGATAAGTTTGATGCATTTCAAGGACCCAATCAGCAAAGACAGAACGTTTTTGATGGTCGGTAGGCGTGTTAACTGAACCTTAAAATCCTTAAGACCTAAGTCTTTAACGCAAAAGACGATGTAATATCGTTCGTGGAATGTCCAATTCTAAACATTGACGACAAATGGAGAAACCTCGGTTTTCCTCAACACTATGAACTACAATAGCAATATTCGGTTTTTCACATCACTAACTTGTCCCAACAGCTCAAATTTTTCCACCAGTTTTACAATTGCTGGCCGAGGAGGTTCTTCACGACGACCCAAAAATGCTTTAGTTTTGCCATTTTTGTAGTGAATTTTAATAATTTCAATGTGTTCTTGAAGCGTATATCGTTCCATTTTTATTATTGGCGTAGTTTTTACTTGTCATCTGTCAAGTAGTCTCAGGTTGAGTAATGACAACTGTTAAAATGGCGGGCTATTGAAAATGAAATGTCTCATTGGAACACCGTTTACTTGTAGCACTTCAGATACAAAAAGATCATGCTATCAATTACCACTTTGTAACTTCAGTTAGTTAAATTGTGACGAAACAAGTTCATGAATAATAAATATTCATGGAATCAAAAACGTATACGATATGGAGAAATATTAGTTTTATTGGAGAAAGCTGTAAAAATAATTACAAAGCGTATCGATTTTCATACGCGTGTATTGCTCTGCTCGTTTGTTGTGTAAACTTCGTAAAATATTTACTTTTCTCCATAAAGTATATTTTGCTTTAATGGCGAATTCAAGTACTATAGAAGTGTTTTTGCAAAATCTCATCCACTTAGAATTTCCAGCAGCAGCTAAAACTCCACTAAATATAAAATCGCACCCGTATGCTATTTTGAAATATAAATATTTTATTACCAACATAAAAGATATAGTAACCTTTAACTCTATCACTTTCAATATATTTTCAGTAATTTATTTCAAATTTATTCTATTACTTACTCAGGGATAAAACCTGAACTTCAAGTTGCCGAAATCTTGGCGTTTATTTTCCTATTCCCTTTAATATTATAAACATAAAATACTTTATATCGAGGGTAAAAAATATCTCGGAAAATTTATATACGCCTGAAGTTATATAAAAAAGTACCTTATCACATATCCACATAAAGATATATATAAAAAAAAATAAAACGTAAAAGGCCCATTACCGAAAAAAAATCCGAAAATTTATGTACATCATGAAAGTTCCATTAGTTCCGTATTCAACAGATATTGCAAATCAGACAAGTCCCATAACCAAAATAAATATCTAGATGACTGCTGTCAAAGAACCAATCAGTGAAACACATAATTCATTTAGGATTGCGTTCCGTCGGCATCCTTATAAAAATGCTAATTTAAATCAGACTATGCCTACGTAATATATGGAAAACAAGTTTCGATACGCGCCAGTCCGATGACTGAACCATCTCTCGTATTATCGGATAAGCTCGACGATCCCTTCGCGCCCTTGGGAATCTGAAATTTGAACGTATATGTGTATACGTACGAGTATATATACTGCTGTATGTACAATTTCATATTTTGCGATTTGTATACAAGTGGTGTTATTAAACGTAACTTGAATACTTATCCATATAGGCTTCGCTTGAATTGTAATATGACATGTTTCGTGTTTTTATCAAGTTAAATTATATATTGGTTTTGGAATATTTTTACAAAAGACTTTCGTAAATTCCCATTTAAGTATCTTTACTATTTACCTACAAGAATTGATCCGTATATCTATTAACTGGCATTTTAAAGTTGGAATATTAAATTACAAGTATAAGGTATGCTACAGTCTTGTCCATAATTGATGACAAGAATGCTGCGGATCGAAAACGACTGACTCAGGAAACTTTGGTTTGTCTGGGTAGCAACAAAACGGTGGCAACCTAACTGTCGCGGAGGTCATCGTGGTCGTGGTCCATAAAGCTTAATAGTTGGAGATTTATGTTAAAGTAAAAGATCGCCTAAAACAAATAATGCGACAGGTAAAGTCTCTTAGCAGATCGTAGTTCTACTGGCCTACTAGATTGCCTAAGATTTTACTAGAAGATCTTTCGCAAGTCGGAAAACCACCCAATATACTATACTAAATCTTTATTTAATGCAGATTGTCTTAAATTTGCAAGAAAACAGAGGTCCATAAGACAATAAAAGTGAAAGTAAATTTGGAAACGACAGTTAACAGTGACTAAATTGAATATGCAAACAATAAATTTCTATATAACAGGTGGCGCAAAAGTAATGTCATAATTTGAATTGTCTGCCATTTTTGCAGATGGCGCCAAATGTCACTGTGCTTTGATATTTATGATGTAGATATATAGAGAATTATTTGTCAGCAAGCCATGGAGCGATACACACTTCAAAAACGTCGACTTATTGTTACAGTTTATTTGGCAAATTTTCAGTCTGTTGCTTTAGCCCAGTGTGAATTTCGTCGTCGTTTTCCTCGTAGTCGTCTTCAATGTGCTCGAACAATCAAGCTTTTGCCTGAGCGCTTCGTGCAAACTCGGTCCACTACAGATGTCGCAAAAAGTGGCCGACCTTGTATTGCTCCTTCGACCGAGAACATCGCTGCTGCTACCGACGACGTCAGAGAGAATCCACAAACATCAACGAGATGACGATTAGCCATCAGCAGACGTTCGTTGCAACGAATTTTGGTGAAAGATTTGAAAATGTACGAGTGACTATATTGACTTTAATAATATTAACTACTACTATTCCAATAGTACTTTCATCTTATCTCTGATGGTGCGATTAAATACTTTTCCTTACTCATAGAAGATTATTATTATTATTATTATTATTATTATTATTATTATTATTATTATGACAACTAATGTTGTTCGTGAGTCTACTTCGATCATAGACCAGTCCAACCGATCATATAATCTTGAATACAGAACAAGCTGTTAGAGAGGACCACCAAATTAAGGACGAATGAAATCGCTTTTAAAGTTGATATTTTCCAGGGATCTTTAGACACCATATCTAAAAATTCGGAAAGCTTCTTGAAGGTGGTGTCTCGAATACTCACTGCTACATGTTAACACGTGATGATGAAATGAATGGTGTTTTTTTAATAATATAATCGAAGAACACCTACCCACCCCACTGAAAATGATCCAGCCTACCTATTTCGATGCTGCTCTTCGACTTGTAATCAAAATATTCTACAACAAAGGAAACCAAAAATGAGTGCAGACGAATTAGGTTACTATTAGAATACCTTTTTACTATTGGAAAGGTACACAAAAATGCCAAGCTTAGAAATATTTTTTGAAAACGACATTTCCGTGATTATAACTATTAAAAATTCATTTTTTAACATAACAACATTCATATCCTCCACATGTTCATCAATTTTGATCGTACTCCAACTTTAACTGGCGAGAAATGCTATTATAATATATCAGAAATTATCTATACCTTTTTTCCTATAAAACGAAAAAGTAATCTAGGCTTTAATCTATTTCGAATAGATAATAAAACGGCCAATAGCTCCTTCAACAATTACAATGCAAAAGCTCAAAAAGATTACGCAATTACACAGTCCAGTTCATATTAAATTACTTCCCTTAAGTCGTCACACGGCACCAAATTTATCTTCACTCTTGTAGTTAATTATTAAGAAACTACATAAGCTAACAAGACAAATGCCCTTATCTCTGCCCTGTGTTCTGTTGTGCGCCATCGCATATCTAGCCATCCGGTTGTTAAGATACACGGAAACACGTTTCCCAATTCGACGGAGAGCTTACGTCCCCAATTCCATTGGGAACAAGGTGTACATACGCACGTTTATTCCGGATAAATCTACTTTATTAAGGTTCAGATGTTTAGGTTGGTTGCTGCTGGCACCTTTTCCATTTTCCTTTGAGTGTACTAATTAACTTAAGCAACGCGTTGTAACACGGAAGACCTGTGTGTAGGTGTTGTTATTACGACTGAATATGATGGAATAATTTGATTTGTTGGTACTTACCTTTAAATGTCTTGCAATATTAACGACATCGTTGATTATCCTAAACTTTATATTAAATATGTAACGATAAATGCTTCTACATTGTAGCGCCTAATAAACGCTGTCTTAACTCCAATTATCGTCATGACAAATGTAAATCGTAATATACGTCTATTGTCTTTTATGTATCTATGGAATATGAAGATCATTTTTCTCTTGGAATTCATTAAAATTGAATGAAATTTTTGTTCTAACAACGACAAACAAAAAATAATAGAAAGTCGCCATTGTTATAAATTAATACATAGTATCTGACCAGGCTGTATTAGACAAACAGCAAAATCTTTTGACTAAGGTAAAGGCTGTTTCAAATTGCGCGGTTTTTTTAAGAATAAATAAAATATAGATGGCGTACTGAATTTGTCTGGGTATATGGGCATTTCAAAAGGGTCACGTATGATATTTATAAGAATGGTTTAGTACACGGTACAAAAAGGCGTTCAAATTGTTGAATTGTTTTATGAAAACCAGCGTTCTGTGAAAAGAGTTTTTAGAAAATTACGTGAATTTTATGGTTTACATAATCGTCAATCTGAAAGCAGTATTGGTCGAATTATTAAAAAATTTCAAGAGACCGGTTCCGTGAAAGATCAAAAAAGTGAAAAATACAGTTGTAGTGGTCTTTCACAAGAATATATTGATTTGGTTCGTGAAAGTGTTGCTGAAGATCCTGAAATGTCCATTAGACGACGTTCACAATAACTTGGACTTAGTGGATCAACAACATGGCGTATTTTACACAAAAAATTTGCTATGAAGGCATATAAGGTTCAAATAACACAGGAACTGAAGCCATTAGATCATTTAAAACGTCCTTCATTTGTCAATTTCCGCAACGAACAACCAGCTGATTTTTCTCAAAAAATAATGTTTTCCGATGTAGAATATTTTGAACTTAGTGACTATGTTAATAAACAAAATAGCCGCATCCTGGGGTGAGGAAAATCCGCGAATTTTTCATGAGAAACCTAAGCAACCTAAACGAGTTACTGTTTGGTGTGCATTATGGTCAAGTGGTGTAATTGGACCTTATTGCTTTGAAAATGCTGCTGGTGAAGCTGTAACTGTCGTTGGTGATCGATATCGTCGGCTGATAACCGAATGTTTATGGCCTGAATTAACGAATATTGATCTAGAGGGTATGTGGTTTCAACAGGATGGCGCTACACCATACTTTGGACACGAATCAATTGATTTATTGAGAGAAAAATTTCCTGGACGTGTAATCTCAAGAAACGGTGATGTTAATTGGCCACTAAAATCATGTGATTTGACACCGTTAGACTATTTTCTTTGGGATTATGTGAAAAGTCAGGTTTATAAAAACAATCTACAATCAATTTCTGATTTGAAAGGTGAAATTATTCGTGTCATTGGTGAGATAGAGCCTCAATTATGTCAAAGTGTCATTGAAAATTTTAACAAAAGAGTTTACGTCTGTGGAGCTGCAACAGGAGGCCATTTGGTAGGTATTATTTTTCGCATATAAATGTCATAACTGATGTTTCAATTACCAATAAAAAGTTTTTGAAAGTGAATGCAAATTATGTGTTTTATTTATTCTTTAAAGGAACCGCGAAATTTGAAACAGTCTTTACATTAGAGCATAGCAAGTCTCATACAAATAAAAAACAGAATTCTTCTGACTGAGGTACTACGATTCATAGATAATAGTATGTTGTTACAGTCAATAAAGAGAGAATAAATTTAATAATTTCGTGTGAAGTTCAGTTTAATCACTGAAGGTTGGTATACAACCCCTTTCCACATCAATTTTTGGACTTTGTACACATATTTCAATAACTAAGTTGTCACCATCAGCAGATAATTAAATAGCGTCGCACCTAGAAAACTATGGCAAAATACCCGTACAAGAAACAAATTCCGATCTGCACCTTTGAAAGCCAAAACGCACACTGTATGTGTGCATTTTGGCTTTCGAGTTCGTTCACAGGTTCAGACAATCAGGCATTAATTATGCAACATTATTTAATGTATACTGTGGAGTATTTATAATTTAATCTGTAATAATTGAGCAGTGGGAAAAAGGTACTCTTGATAGCTATAATTCTATATGCAGATTATAATTCAATAAAAGCGTTCCACTAGAATAGAACAAATGTTTTTAAAGGCGAAATATTAAACATTTAATATTGAAATTCAAAACGCCTTCACTGTTAGAAGAGTTCGATGCCAATGTGCAAAAATTGTATGGGAAATATTATTCCTCGCTCTTCTTAATTTATTACTTTTCGTAATAATAATTCGATCTTCAATTGAAAAGTCTTGAGAGAGGTTCAAAGTGATGGTAATTTTGATGGAGCCCGTGGTTGATTAACTTAAGCACTAAAGGTTGATACATAACCTCTTTCAACGATACAGATCGTTAGCGGAATTTATTTTGGTACGGGTATTTTGCCGTAGTTTTCCAGGTGCGACACTATTCAACTATCTGCTGATGATGACAGCTTAATTGTCGAAATGCGTGTACAGAATACAGAAATTAATGTGGAAAGGAGTTACATATCAAGCTGATAAACAACCTGATTAAGTTAATCAACCACAGGCTCGATTGAAATTACCTTGAAGTACAATACATTTATTAAATTAGTTTCCAGCCCTATACACTTACTAAACAGCTGTTTGATAGTAAAAATTAAGTTTGTCGATTAAAACGACTTAAACTGGATGATTAGCTGAGAGCAGACGGATTCGCATCTTAATTTCAATTATAAATTTGATTTACTTTGGCTACCAGGTCCGCTGAAAAGTCCCCGGTCTACCACAGTAAAACACAGTTTTTTGGCAAAATTCGATTTTATTATTCAACATAGTTGCTTTCGAGGGCGATACACCGATTATAGCGTTCTTCCAACTTTTCGATACCATTTTTGTAGTACGAATTGTCTTTAGCCTCGAAATAGGCCTCAGTTTCAGCGATCACCTCCTCATCCCTGCTAAATTTCTTCCCGGCGAGCATTCTCTTGAGGTCTGCAAACAGGAAATAGTCGCTGGGGGCCACATCTGGAGAGTACGGTGGATGGGGAAGTAATTCGAAACCCAATTCACTTAATTTGGCCATTGTTTTCATTGATTTGTGACACGGTGCATTGTCTTGGTGAAACAGCACTTTCTTCTTCTTCATATGGGGCCGTTTTTTTGCGATTTCGTTCTTCAAACGGTCCAATAACGCTGTATAATAGTCGCTGTTGATGGACTGGCCCATTTTAAGATAATCTATGAAAATTATTCCATGCGCATCCCAAAAAACTGAAGCCATAACTTTCCCAGCTGACTGTTGCGTCTTTCCACGTTTTGGAACCGGTTCATCGCGTGCAGTCCACTCGGCTGACTGTCTGTTGGACTCTGGAGTGTAGTGATGAATCCATGTTTCATCCATTGTCACATATCGATGCAAAAACTCGGTTTTATTACGATTTAACAGCTTCAAACAGAGCTCAGAATCATCAACTCGTTGTTGTTTTTAATAGAATGTGAGCTCGCGCGGCACCCATTTTGCACAGAGCTTCCGCATGCCCAAATATTCATGCACGATGTGTCCAACACGCTCCTTTGATATCTTTAGGATGTCAGCTATCTCGATCAACTTTACTTTACGGTCATTTAAAATGATTTTGCGAACTTTATTGATGTTTTCGTCGGTGACAGCCTCTTTTGGTCGTCCACTGCGTTCGCCGTCTTCGGTGCTTATTTCACCACGTTTAAACTTAGCATACCAATCAATTATGGTTGATTTTCCTGGCGCAGAGTCCGGAAACTCCTCATCAAGCCATGCTTTTGCTTCAACGGTATTTTTTCCCTTCAAAAAGCAGTACTTTATCAGCACACGAAATTCTTTTTTTTTTCCATTTTTTTAAATAACAAAAGTAGCTTCACTCTTAACGCAATATCTCAGTAACTAATGGCCGGATTGCTGTCAAATTTTGACACGTTTCGTTTGAAGGTTAGTACTATCTAAAAAATGTATGGATTTAATAACAGTAACGCCATCTATGTGTCAGACCGGGGACTTTTCAGCCGACCGTAAATTATTATTATTATTCGCAAATAATGGGCTTGACCCATGTCGATCAACTAAAAGAAGAGACTTAAATTTCGAATATATGCAACTTTAAAGGAAAAGAACAGGAGTATGTCTTGCAATTTTCCAGCATTCGGGAAAAAGGCTTTAAAGAGTTCTCGTAAAATCTAAACGATATATTCAGCGCTTGCTCTCAAGGAGGTCGATGAATTGTTCTTGTAGATAGTCTATGTTAGAATAAAGTAGAGACTATAATTTGCCTATCCAAGTAATATACCCGAAGACGTATCTTCTTTAACAACTAAGCTACCATCGCATACATACGATATGATCTAATGTTTATTCTATGATGTACACTGTACGGAATCGCAAAAACGTTTACCAGTTAAGATGTATGCAAAAGTCTATCCCAAATGTACTTAAAATAAATAAATGATGCAACCACTCTTATTAACTACAACTTTAAGTGCTTCACGTCCATATTATTTGTATTCTTACCTTCGATGGCGTAACATAAAGCGGTAAATTCTGCTGTAATTAATGCGTTTATTAAAGTTAAATTACTTTGATTTTATAAATCTTTATGTTTAGGAATCCCCGAACTAAATACATAAAACATTACTTGCTGTTTATTAGTTGTTTATACACAAACGAACACGCGATTACCTCACGTGTTTTAATACGAGTTTAGTTTTTCATTTCGTCACTGCAAATATTGATTTATTTGCTTGTGAAAGAATGCACAGGAATATTTTCGAGGGTGTAAACCACACGCTATTCATATGCCTGTGGGTTTTAGCAAATATTAAACCTGCACGTTTCTGGATCGACAGACATTTTCTTTGCGGTTCGAGTTCGACACGCGATTTATGAAGAATTTATTATCTTTTAATAACTGTTTTAAATTGATTTTTCTCGCTATTATTTTCACGGTTAGAAAAGGATTTTTTTTAACATGGCAAAGTATAGGATATTGTACATGTTTACTCTATAGTATAACAAGATGTTTCTGTTGTATACTGAAGAGATTTTGAAGTAGATGTATGTATAGTAATAATTATATATAAATATAAAATTAAGTTCTTTCCGATGGGAAATTAATGAAAATTGTTATATTCTGCTAGGCCATCGTTAATTAAAATCACAGAAATTTACTAAACATTTTTCTGCTCTGAAGAAGGACCCGAACCTGTAACTGCCGTTTTCTAGACGACTGCCATACCAATTACGCCACCATACAATAATAAACTTTGTTTAAAATAGGCTTTCTTCATTTGAAACTGTTTTAGTAATATAAATGATTGTAATGAAATATGTGACCTTATTTTTATCTTTCAGAATATTATAAAGTAACAATTTTTCACAATTACATAGCTTTAATAACACCGAGCAACACTAAGCGAACTTTTTATTTCGCTGAATAAAAAAAATAGCTAATTATGATGAACTGGGTTGTGTTAAAATATATCGAATGTGTAAGTATCTCTTGGGGTTCATATTTAGGACCTATCTTTTTCATAAATTCATTACTGATATGCTTTATTATTATTTAAGCTAATTAATACATTTCCTAGTGTAATTGGAGTTATTCCATGTAATGGAACGCTTCAGAAGATTTTATTGTTGTGGTTCACTCCAGGTTCCTCTTGTTGCCTTTTTCATAATTGGTTATGGGTTTTCCCATTCTCAACGACCTGTCCCCCATTTCTTCCTGTCTATGGCTTGCTACTTCCATCTCTCTGGTTTGCTTATGTTGTTCTTCATCTAGTTCTGGGTCCATATCTGGTTCTATCTCATACTGGTTCCCTTGTTACCTTTCTCTGCGCTTTGATTATTCTCACTATGTTGCCTCCTGCTAAAGAAACTTTTTTATTTCGATATTCAATAGAATTTTGAGTCTGTACTCTCCACTTTCTTTTCTCTTTTTACTTTTCTTATTATTCCGCGCTCAAGAATCTAGAATTTGTCCTTCTCTTCTGCTGTAAGCGTCATAGCTTCTACCACATGCGTTACAATTGGCTTACTTATTATCCTGCATATTCTGAATTTATTCTTTGTGTTTAGCTTCTTGTACATCAGTTAAACCTAATGTCCTTGTGTATTTTTTTGATAAACCGAAGATAATTCAAATGCTAGTAACATTCCTTTTCATTTTCTGCTATACGATACGACAATCTGCAGAATATAAGTTCGTTAATACGAGGGTAGCCTTTTATATTTCGGGAACGGCAACACTGTTTGTATTGCCTCTATTCTGTTGACTGCATCGTGAAGTTTAGCATTTTTGCCAATATATTTACCTTGACAGTTTCCTTATCCGGTCACTATTTCTATTGTTGACAGTAACTTGAAAATTTTATGTCAGAGAAAAAATGGAATTAACTCGCGAACATTTCCGTGCGATTATATTTCATAACTTTCGGCGTGGATTATCTTAACAAGAATGCAGTGACGAGCTGAATTCTTCATATGGTGATGAAGCGCCATCGAAAACTACAGTATATCGTTGGTATTGTGAACTCAAACTTGGTCGGCGTTCTTTGGATGATGAATTTCGTGGAAGTTGTCTCACACATGTTGTTGTGTCGGAAAACATTAATGCAGTGTCTGAATTGATAATGCATGATCGTCATGTGACATATCGTGAGATCGAGGCATCTCTAGGAATTAGTAACACCAGCGTGCATAAGATCCTACATGAACATTTAGCCGTTAAGAAGCTATGTTCACGTCGGCTAAAACATAATTTGACAACCGCTCAAAAAAGGACTCGCGTCGATTGGTGCCAAGATATGCACAAAAAATACAATGGCGGTGTTTCAAAGAACATTTACATTCACAGGTGATGAATCTTAGATCTATACGTATGCGTCCGGTAGTAAACAGCAATCGACTGTGTGAGTATTGCAAGATGAGCCAAAACCAACAAAAGTTCGCGCTCGAAGCACACCAAAACAAATGGTCGCCTTTTTTCGGAAATACCGGTCATGTTTCAGCCCTGCCTTTAGAGAGTTGTAGAACGGTCAACTCCAAATGGTACACAACTATCTCTTGTCAAAAATTTTTGAAGAAACAAGGAAGACAAACTGAAAATAACAGATCATTCTCGACCATGACAATGCGAGCTCTCGCAGGTCGGTTCAAACAATTGGATATTTAACCGGGCAAAACATTGAATTGATCAGCCGTCCGTCTTACAGCCCTGGTTTAGTACACTGTGATTTATTTTTGTTTCCCCACGTGAAGAATAAACTTCGTGGTCAACGGTTTTCTACGCCGGAAGATGCAGTTGAAGCATTCAAAACTAATGTTTTGGAGATATCTCTTTAACAGTGGCAGCAATGCTTTTCGGGTTGGTTTAAACGAATACCAAAGTGCATTGATTTTCAAAGAGAATATTTTGAAAAGCAATAAAACTGGTTTCGATAATAAATTTTTTTTTCCTATTCCCGAAATGTAAACGGCTAGCCTCGTAGCACTGTAGTTTACCTGAAGAGATATGATATACTTAAAATGCGGTGTAATTTTCTAACACCAATCTCATAATTTAATTACCACACCTCGTATATTGCCCACACACACACACACACAACACAATGTAACGATGATTACTTAATATTTTCGCGTTACATTTATTAGCTATTTTATGGCATCTATTAGAGGTAGTTTTGGAATATTGTTTATAGTTATTGTTTAGATATTAGAATATGTTAAGTAATAGCAGTAATGTTATATTGTTATAGTATTTATTTCAATAATGTTGGATTATTTAACATCTTGAATAACCAAAAACAGGAGTATAATACTTTTAAAAGTTTCTACTCGGCCAAGAAAACACGCTAAAAAACAAACTTTATCGCACACCCCTTCATTGTAATAAGATATTTCCTTAAGTACAAAGAAAATCAATTCTGATTTGCAAAGTTGGGATTGGCTTTTACAAAATTAATTTTTAATTTTAGAAAGTTCTCTCGGCGAAACATAATTTGATATTTCTTTAAGCAACAGTGTTCATTTAAAAGCTGTCAGCTTTGCTCTTCAAAATTAATTTTTTTTTTTGC
Source organism: Dermolepida albohirtum (assembly GCA_031893035.1). NCBI lineage: Eukaryota > Metazoa > Arthropoda > Insecta > Coleoptera > Scarabaeidae > Dermolepida > Dermolepida albohirtum. Next base: position 55,656 of record JAVIWB010003261.1, on the reverse strand, counting down.
ACGGAGCAATTTCGGTTTGACTAAATTCTGAATGTTGTTAAATTAGTTTTTTTTTTATTTTCAGGTAAGTTCGCTTGTCAAGTCCGGCTTTCCGATCCCCGATTACGAAATTTGCAGGTAAAAATTATGAATATCAGTTTTCCCAAATCTCACACTCTAGACGGTTGTTTTAACTAATTAAGCCACCAAGCCGTACAGTTTCGAGTTCCTTAATATCCCATAAATTATATTATGGAGTAGAACTGATTATATCAACGCCCGTGAGGCTTAATATTTACATTTACTAGGCATGTTTTTTAAGTAAGTACCATTTTGATATAAAAAGAACATTGAAATTTGGTACGTAGACTTCCGCGGTCGTGATCCATGCTATCTGCTTCTGGGTTTCCGGGCTGGAACCGCGTCACTACTATATGTATCTGCCGACATTTCGTACCCATTTGTATGGGATATCTTCAGGGCTGAACTACTGCACCGAAACTGGATGTTTGAGTGCAGTAGTTCAGCCCTGAAGATGTCCCATACAAATGGGTACGAAGCGTCGGCAGATATACTAGTGACACTGTTCCAGCCCGGAAACCCAGAAGCAGAAGAACATTGAAGTTTTTCAACGATTTTATTTCTATAATAGAGCCTGTGTGTCAGCCTACTTTTCAATTCAATATAATTACCGCCAATTTTGAGGTACTTGGCATATAGTACAGCTTCTGAAGTCGACCCTTACAGAAAGTTACCGTCTGATTTACAGCACTAGCATTTTTAAGTCATTGCGATCCGACCGCCTAGATACCTTTCAAGTGAAGGAAGAAGTGGTAGTCACTGTCCCAGTTATGTGATGCGATGAGATCTTGGATTCGATAAGTCACGTACGGACGGGTATTTTCATGATGTAAAACAATCAACTTACACGAGGGTGGTTCCAGAAGTACCCGACTCAGAACAAAGAAAACAAATAAATTTTGGAAAGAAATATATTTATTTTCCAACATAATCTCCTTGAGCTCTATACACTTTTCCCAGCGATGTTCAATAAGTTCGACACCCTTTTTATAATGAGAACTGTCTTGCTTCTAAAAATAGCCATTAACTGCCGATACCACTTCTCTTTGACCACTGAACCATTTTTTCAATTTTGGGGACAGAAATTAAGCCGAAGGGGCCAAATCTGACAAATAGGGTGCATGAGGTAGCAATTCAAACTTTAATTCATTAATTTTGGACATTGCAATAACGGATTTGTGAGCTAGTGCATCGCCTTCTTAGCCAAATGTAAGTTCGCATAATACTTGCACTTGATAGTTTTTCCTTTTTCGAGATAGACAATGAAAATTAATCCATGTGCATCCCAACAAACCGATGCCATGAACTTGTCTGCAGATGAAACGGTCTTCGTCTTCTTTGGAGCCGGAAAGAAATATATTTATTTTTCAACATAATCTCCTTTCAGCTCGGTACACTTTTCGCAAGGATGTTCAATAAGTTCGATACAATTTTTATAATAAGAACTGTCTTGCTCCTCACAATAGCCATTAACTGCTGACATCGCTTTTTTATCATTGGAAAATCTTTGACCACTGAGTCATTTTTTCAAGTTTGGGAACAGAAAATAATCCGAGGGGGTTAAATCTGGCGACTAGGGTACATTCAAACTTTAATTCATTAATTTTGTCCAATGCAATAACGAATTTGTGAGCTGATGCATTTTCTTGATGAAACAACACTTTCCTCTTAGCCAAATGCGGCCATTTTTGCTTGATTTCTTCGCTCAAATTTTGCAATAAGTTTGCATAGTACTCGCCGTTGATAGTTTTTCCTTTTTCAAGATAATCGATGAAAATTATTCCACGCGCATCTAAAAGAAGCGATGCCATGGCCTTGCCTGCAGATGAAACGGTCTTCGCCTTCTTTTGAGGCGGTTCTCCCTTTTGAGTTCATTGTTTTGATTGTTCTTTTGTCTCGGGTGTGAAGTGATGGATCTATGTTTCATTTATGGTTATGAAACGGCGCAGAAATTCTGCTTTGTTGCTGTGAAACTTCGTTAAACACTCAATTGAAACATCTTCACGACACGGTTTTTGGTTGAGTGTGAGCAAACGCGACACCCATTTTGCACAGAGCTTTCTCATGTTCAAATTTTCAGATAATATGCGATGTGCCACACTTTTTGAAATGCCTATAATGTCTGCTAGCTCGCGGACTTTCAGTCGACGATCATCCAGTACCGCTTTGTGGATTTTCTTCACCATTTCTGGAGTCCTCACATCATTTGGTTGATCACTCCGATGCTCGTCTTTACAGCTCGTACGGCCTCGTTTAAATTCTGCTACCCAATATTTCACTGTTATAAACGAAGGAGCAGACACACCCAGAGTAGAATCCGGTTCAGCTGTTATATCAGTTGGGCTGAGGTCTTTCAAATAAAAGCATTGTATCACGTAACGATGACTAATTTTCTCCGTTTTTACACATCCACTGAAAACGTTCACTATTGATGGCTGCCAAACAAATATTAAACGACGTGGCGTCTTCAAACTTGAAGCATATGCCTTGTAGATTGTATACTTTCTAATGCATTAACATTTTTCAAACAACTACCGCTCTAGGCTAGACTAATGGGTACTAATGGGGCCACCCTCGTATTCATACCACACCTCTTGTTTTGGATTACAATTTAATTTAGTTAAGGTGTCATAATATGTTCCGTAATCTACCCTCCTTGCTTATCCCAAAACACCCTGCACATGATTTCGATCCTGAAATTGTTTGCTTGGATTTCACTTTCTTGGGTGATGTTAAATATCTCCATTCTATGAATTGTTTTGATTTTGATGCCATATAAACCGCCTATTTTTCGTCGTCAGTGACAATTTTATTTAACAACTCATCACCTTTATCACGGTACCGTTCAAGTTCAACTATTAATTTTGTGTACCTCTATCAGCATTTCCAGTACCCAGCGCGACCACAACTTACGATAATTTGAACGTTCTACTACAGTTTCATAAAGAACACTCCTTGAAACTAACAGAGACTTATCAGATAATACCAAAATTGTAAAGCGTTTGATTTCTTGAATTTTTACATCAACTTTTTGTGTTAATTCTTCAGTAATGATCAATGGTCGTCCACTACGCCCATTATGAACATTAGTACGGTCTTCAAGACTTTTGCATGCAGAAAACGAATCGCAATACGTATTTTATAGTCGGCGGAATTTTCCACTGTTTGAGGAACCTCAAATACGCACAAGCAAACGTAAACACTGACGAATTCTCTTCGTACTGGCGTCTGTGTTTAACCAATACATGTAGTTATTCAGTACTTCCGTAAAAAACACGCCTCATTTATATAAATACATACTTAAACGTTTTCCGATGGAAAATTAATGAAAATTTTCTTCCATTGCTACTACTAATTATAGAAAATTAACTGAAACGTAATCTATGGTATATCACGGGACTCGAAACTATACTGACTTTTGACTTAATTGGTTAAAGCCCCTGTCTAGAGAACGGTGGTGTAGGTTGGAGTCCTAATCCAATGCAGACATTTTTAATTAATTTTTTTCGCAACTAATAACTATGAAATAGCACTAACTGTTAATTTGCATTAATTTCCCATCGCTAAGCGCTTAATTATATCTTTGCGATACAGGTTTTCGATTTTTTTGATGATTACTTTGAACTTAATCACTGATGGTTGATATATAACCCCTTTCCACATTAATTTTCGTATTCTGTACACGTATTTCGACAACTAAGTTGTCATCATCAGCAGATAGTCAGCAAAATACCCGTACGAAAACAAATTACGCACACAATCCGTACCGTCGAAAGGGGTTATATATCAACCTTCAGTGATTAAGTTAATCAACTACAGGCTCCATAAAAATTACCATTATTTTGAACCTCTCTCAAGACTTTTCAATTGAAGATTGAATTATTATTACGAAAAGTAATAAATTAAGAAGAGCTAGGAATAATATTTCCCAACAATTTTTGCATATCGCCATCAAACTCTTCTAACAGTGAAGGCGTTTGGAATTTCAATATTAAACTTGTTCTATTCTAGTGTAACGATTTTATTGAATTATAATCTGCATATAGAATTACGGCATTCAAAAAAAAACCTTTTTCTCCACTGCTCAATTATTACAGATTATATTATAAGTACTTCGCAGTATTGATTAAATAACATCGCATAATTAATGCCCGGATGTCTGCAATTTTTAAACAATATGTTTCTGAACCCGTGGACGAACTTGTCCTTTCATTTCAGTTTTAATTAACAACGATATATGTGGGGCACATTACTTATAATGAATTTTTGATTAATGATGTAGTTTTAAAATGAAATTACCGTGCTTGAAATATTATAACTATTACGTATTAATATATTCGTGTTTCGTATATTTTGGCGAATCGTTATTGCTAAGTACACGCTTTAAGTATATTTGGTTGTTATCCAAAAATTTTATGAAAAAAGACTTTCTTTGGCGAACACTGGGCACACACTTTTAAGAAAACTACGCTCCACATAACCGTCTTTCTGTGCTTGCTATTGGTCGAATCACACTTTGAAGAGATTTTACTTTTCACGCAGCGGAAACACCAATAGGACGTCGAAATACAAGTGTAGAGAACGCTGTTGCTCTAAGAGATAGTACCGCAGAGGCTTCTAATTTATCAATTCCACGGCGTGCTGAAGAATTAGGGTGTAGAAAGACGACAACTTGGTTTTACACTCACACAACATAATGTTTTCCCAAGAAGCATAGTTCTGAGAATTTGACCAAGTAAAATCTTTGCCAAGAGGCGAAATTTGTTGAAAGCGACCTAAAAATTGACGCTCTTTTATGTATCTTTTTGATTCTTCACGACAAATAGCTGCAGGCACTGGTATCGGCTGTACAACCATTACAGTGTTTTCAAAAAGGAAAACTTCATCCACATAAACGTATAGTGCGTTCAGGAATTAAGAAAGGATATTCCAGACTGTTGAAAGCAATTTTGTGGGTAAATTTACTCACTCATGTTATTTCTCGATACACATATTGGTTCCTATTACCTAACGAGTCTACCTTTACTGTAAACGAAGACGTCAGTTGTCAAGTGTTGATATTGGGCTACTAAAAACTCCCACCAGCAGTTTGATAATTACACCTTACACCTAGAAAATGTCATCGTTTGGGTAGGCATAATCAATGATCGTCTAGTCCAAACTACGGGAATATTTGCAGAAATTGGAGAACGAGGGAACCATAAAAGTTATGGCGCGGCCTCCCCAGAGTTCCGATTTAAATCCCATCGAGTTAGTGTGGAAAGAACTTGACCGAGAGGTGAGAAAATCGGCCCCCACATCTGCCGTTAATATGTGGTAGAACCTGCAAGAGGCATAGATTGTGTGCTGCAGTGATTAAAAATAAAGGAGGGCATATAGACAAGTCTAAAATTTAGATATATGTATTATACGACAACTTATTTTAGATGTAAAAGTATATATTTTTCATATATGAAAACAATAAAAAGATATTAGTATTTCAATTTTGATTTTCGTTACAATTTGCGGGTTAAATGCGAGTGACCAAGTACTTATGAGGGATAGTATACATTAGTTGCAATAACTGCCACTCTTCATACAAAATTTACTAATCTTCATGCAAAGTTTGGTGTTTGTTATTATATATCTTTTTTGCATCAAAGTGCATATTTAGCTCCGTGCTTGATAACTTTATAACTAAAATAACATCTCAACATCATTCAGAAAATGTACATCATCTGAACAACATAACGAAAATAGTAATTTTGTCATACCAACCGATAAATTAATTATTTCATCCGATGATTCCAATCTTGTACATTTATATAAATAACAACAGAAACATCTATAGCCACATATTTCTGCGCATCACACAAATTCTAGTGTATTCTAAAGTAGATTTGTTTTTGCATGTGTACCTCGTCCTTAGATTCACCCCATTGTATTCCTTGAAAGTTAAGATAGTCTCCTATTCAAGTCGCGATGGTGAATAATTTATTTGCATCAGAATTTAGACCCGCTACGTTCAGAAACTCATTAGTTACAGAGCTAGGCACTCATGATTGACGTTTGAAAGAGGATAAGAAATCCCTCAAGGAAATGTTATTGAAATGTTACGGATTCTCTTACCCAGTTACGCAGCATAATCGAACCGAAGCTGCGCCAGGATCAACACCTTGAAATAATGATGGAGCTGGCGGCTCCAGACGATCTTTTTCTACGGAATTATCTCTTTAACTTATAAATACGATTCCTCGACAAATCGGATGGTCGTTTTACTAGCTTAGATAGATAAGAAACTTGAAGCTATCTTAAACAAATTACAGTGTAAATTAAATTTCTTCTCTAGCCTGGAAGAGGATACTTACATCGACTATTCATTTTAGTTTTCTTTTTCACCGTTTTAATTTAAGATTGTAAAAAATTGCAGGAGTGTGAGAAAGAAATTGCATTCCCTAACTTAATCAGATACAATGACGCAGTGTGTAATTTACATGGCGAAATTATGTTTTATATCAGCATTATTATTATTATTAATAATAATAATATTTATTAATTACTGAACAGTGGAACTCAGAATGGAGAAAGCACTTACAAAATGAAATATTACATTGACAATGCAATAAAAAACAAAGCAAATAATGAAAAAGTTATACAATTAAAGCTGTACCAAGAAAAAACACTAATATCAAACAGTGTGTCGATGGAGGAGGTTAAAGTTCCTAGCCGAGTGCATTAATAGAGCTTTAAGAAGTATATTGGTTCTTGGCGTTTCCGTGTACAGTAGATCATTGAACCTTGATTCCAATCTTGGAACTGCGAACTTTACGCCGGCTAATAACTTTGCTTCATCAATTATTCCAAAGATCAAGCCATTCATAAAAGCTGCACTGACGTTCTGCCAGGGACTCAAAGCCATGTTGAATTAGAAGTTATCTGTAACCAACATCATGTCCCGGATAACTGCCATTTTCTTTGTGCGATAAATATTTTAAAAACTGCTGTATTCGTTCCTAGGCATCATTTTATATATCATAAATAGAGTACCATACCATAGCTGCATACTCATTCTACTTTGCTACGTACCAAAGCTCGAAATAAGGAGGATGTAGTCCCCATATCAGTGAAGTTATTATTTTATATATATATATATATATATATATATATATATAAACAATTTAAACAAGAAAAAGGGTGTAGAACTAAGTCAAATGGCTTTACTTGGAAAATTTCTACATAAAACTTAAATCTGCACTTCCTAATACGTATATTTAATAGTGTCCAATGTCCACTGTGTTCCATGATCAATTCACAGTGATTGGTCATACTTTACGCGAAATTTTCGGCATATGGAGGTGGCAGTGGTGACCTTATTGCTTCATACTGCCATCACATTTTCTAACAGATTCACGTCTGAACTCTGAAAGGGCAATTCCGTCGTCATGAAACCATTTTCCAACTCATTCCGTAGAGCGCCTTCTCCGATGTTTGAGATCATTGTTCACGGGCAAAATTCACTGATGCTTGTATGCACCAAACTACTTTCTCGTAGAAGGCTCACACATGATGCAATTTCAGCATTCTGAGCACGTTCAAATTTTCTGTAAAAACGCAGTGTAGACCCCTTAACAAAACATAATTAATGTGACCTAAAATCTGATGTTCCGCTTGTGGCACTGCACCAGATCTTCACTTTACCATTTCGTTCTCAAATCTAACTTAATTTTCTAAGTATGGGTCTAGCTCGCGTCCTGCTTAGCTATGCACATTGTCACCTAACCTGCGAAAGTTGCCCGCTTTTTAAATATGTCATTCTATATACAAAAATACACAGAAATATCAACTCGCTCCCACGAGTTCACCTCAACTGATCCCTTCAGGACGAGAGCCTATAGTTTGTCACCGTCGTCATGTTACTGCTCGCCTGTCTTGGCGTTCTTTTCATTCTGGTGGAATCTCTCAGACACCACTACGCCTTTTTGAAATTCTTGATCTCTTATCTTACCCGATCTTGTAGACCATGCTCGCTTTTCGCAAAAAGATGTTTCGCCTGTGAATGCAACGTCAGACTAATCTCTGTCAATGTTGTTGTTTGCCCAGAAACTGCGCGTTTCTAAATGGCGGTCCAATAACAATACATTATTGTGCTGCAGAAATTAACTCCACCCGTACGTAAACGACTTCTAATAATCATTAAACTAACATCAATTTGTTTTTTTGCCAAGTCGTTTTGGCCTTGACGTAAAATCTATTTTGATTTTCTTCTACACAAATTCAGTATGGCCTTATCTTGTTTCTTTGTTGTCTCTTGTACTTTTTCACGGCCTGGAAGGTCCGTCACATTGTTTATCGCCTTCTAGTGGTCTACCCGCAATCGTACGAATCCCTCTGACTTATACAGACGCATCGTTGTTACAGATACAGTAATTTTTGATACTTCAAGATGAAGACAAAGAAAATGTAAAATAAAATAAATATAGAGCGCTCATAATTAATGTACTTTCACATTTAACAAATTCTTACACTTCACGTATATGTTTGTATCTATAGTTTCAAGCAATAACTTCATGCCTTTGTTTTACGAATGCAGAATAGTGAAATCTAATTTAAAGGGATGATTACGAGTATTTAAATGTACGACATAATTCGAATCACTTTTGTTATAATTAAGACAATGTGTTCTGGTACACTTGCTTCCATAGATCGTCCGGTCTGTCCTGTATATATCTTAGAGAAATCAACACAAGAAAGTTTATAGACTCCCGATTTGTTGGATTAATTTTATATATAATATTATTAATTAAATAGTTTTTAATTAATTTTTCTAGCGCACTGTGAGTTTCAAAAGTAATATCTAAATCATGTTTCTTATGTAACTTACTTATGTGTTTAGAATGTGGGCCTGTATAAGATTACAATTCTTTGGTTTTTGCATAGTTTGATATTGTATATCAATCGTAGGGCTTTATGTTGTTGTTTACGTAGCAGGCTATCAATAAATCACTCTTATAACCATTATTAATCGCAATATGCTTTATGATATTAAATTCTTTTTGAAAATTACAAGTGGTGGGAGAAATAGATAACGATCGGTTTATCATACTATTATGCGCAGCTATTTTTTGAGTAAACGAGTGACAAGAAGAATTACATACATATATGTATATGGTTGTATCTACGTGGGTACGCTTTGTGATCATATTGTATATTCTAAACGATTATCATTTTTAGATATTTATAAATCTAGAAAGTATCACTAACTTCTGTTTCAGTTATAAATTTTATATTTGAGTGTAAACCGTTAATAAAATTGAGAAAACTATTTATCTGTTTTACGTTCATATCAAATAGGTGAACATATCGTCTACATATATGAGGGTAGATTGATAAGTAATGAGAATGGAAAAGAAAAGCGAATTTTTTAAATACAAAATAATTTTTATTTTTCAATATATTCTCCTAAAAGAGCAATACATTTATTCCGACGGTGCTTCAATGCCCTTATGCCGTCTCTAAAATGCGATTCCGGAAGGCTTGCAAAATACTCATTTACGAAAATGATAAGCTCGTCGTTAGACGAAAATTTCTTTCCACCTAGTGCCGTTTTCAATTTTGGAAAAAGGTGGAGATCGGAAGGGGCTAGATCCGGCGAATAAGGCGCATGCGGTACTAATTGGAAATGCAACGCGTGGATTTTGGATATCGCAACTGTGCTGGTATGCGAGGGAACGTTGTCTTGGTGAAACAGAATCCTTTTCTTTGCCATTCCTGGTCGTTTAGCACGAATGTCAACATTTAATTTTTGTATTACAGAAGTTCCGCATAATATTGTCCGTTTATTATGGCACCTTACTGAAGGTAATCAATGAGCAAAATGCCCTTTGAATCCCAAAAAATTGATGCCATCACCTTGTTTGCTGATAAAGTGGTTTTCGCTTTCCTTGGAGGTGCAGGACCACGTTCTAACCATTGTTTCGACTGTTGTTTAGTTTCGGGTGTACTGTAGTGTATCCAAGTTTCATCGCAAGTAACAATTCGCCTACAAAAATCAACTGGATTCCGCTTATAAAGGTCTAAACACTCATTGGAAATGCGCAAACGAGTGATCTTTTGATCAGACGTAAGCAATCGCGGCACCCATCTTGCCGGAAACTTGGAAAGACCCAATTCTTTCGTTAAAATGTGGTGTACGCGTTCTGTTGAAATGTTTACCATGTCTGCTATCTCTCTCACTTTGACTCATCGATCTTACGTAGTAATATTATGGATTTTTATAATCATTTCCTTAGAAGTTACGATTTTGGGTGCTAAAGAGTGCGCTTCATCAACACAGCTTGTTCTACCATATTTAAATTCATTTACCGCACGATACTCTGTTTTTTTCATTTTAACAAAACGACGTGTTGCTTCTTTTTCAATCAGCTGTCAAAAATAAACTAATCAACCGATTTATCTAAATATCGGCATGTAAACATATAAATAGGCAGACTGAATTACAGTGCATTTGTTTTACCAATTAGAGGGCCACCTATGTGTCATTCTCACTACTTGTCAAACTATCCTCGTATGTATCAACATTGGAAATTCTTGAACTATCGATGATTATGGACTTTAGTTTCCAAGTAACGCACAAAAGTCTCTACTAAAAGCGAACGAATGGGGTTGTCCATAATTACGCTTTTATTAAAGAATAAATATTATCATTAAATTGAAAATAATTTAGAGAGAGACAAGCTGATAATACGTTTAAGATTTGATGTTTTACTACAGGATCTTCATCAAATAACATTTAAATTCCACATGTCAATTATAACCTCGCAGCGATTTATTACTGTATTCCTAGTAGCATTTAAAAACTGCGAAGGGTATCTTCTTAACCTTGAATAATTTCTCTTTTCTTCAAATGCAGTATTATCACTTTAACATATTTTGTATATTTTTCATCTTAGTTTCCGTGTAGAAAATACTTCGGTATTTCTTCATTTATGTGAGACTTCTTCAGGACTTGCAGCTACTGATGGGTGTTTTTTAAGCTGCATGCGAACTATCGATATCGATAACTATGGTTTGACAGCTGTCAAACCGTGTTGACATTTCTGTTCAGTAAGGTTTCTTCGCTTCTAAATTATGGAAATTTACATTGAAAAAAATAAATCTGTTCGTGAAATTCATAGAGCACTTCGTCCATTTTACGTGAGTAGAGCTAGCAATTCGTGTAGTTATTGGTCGTTTTCGCACTAATTTTACTCTTCTCGAGTCAAAACAATCAACAAGACAAAGAAATGTCCGTACCGAAGCGAATATTGCTGCTGTAGCGCGGAGTATTGAAGAAGATGCAGAAGTGTTGATTCGTCGTCGTTCTCAACATGTTGACCTTTGTCCTTCGACTACGTGGAAAATTTTGCGTAAGGATCTTTGCTTATGTGCCTATAAAATACAGCTCATGTAAGAATTTAAGCCGAACGACCATCATTTGCGTCGCATTTTTGCTGAATGGGCTCATTTGAAACTGGCCGAAGATGAGCATTTTTATCAAAGAATTGTGTTTGGTGATGAAGCTCATTTCTGGCTAAATGGCTACGTGAATAAGCAAAATTGCCGCATTTGGAGCGCAGACAATACTCAAGCCGTTAACGAATCTCCATTACATCTATTAAAATTGACTGTTTGATGCGGTTTACACGCTGGCGGCATCATCGGTCCGTATTTCGTTCGAAATGAGGAAGCAGCTGCCGTTACAGTGAATGGTGAGCGTTTTCTAGCCATGCTCACTGAATTTTTGTTTCCAAAAATTATTTAGCTAAACCTCGACAAAATTTGGTTCCAATAAGACAGCCCTACTTGCCATATCGAGCGCTTAACAATGGATTTATTGCAAAATCAATTTGGTGGCAATTTTATTTCCAGAATTGGTCCTGTTCACTTGCCACCTCGTTCGTGCGATTTAACGTCTCTAGATTACTTTTTATGGGGCTATGTTAAGTCATCGGTTTATGCCGACAAACCAGCAACTCTTGAAGCATTGGAAGCCAATATTCAAGCCACTATCGACGCTATACGGCCAGATTTATTGGAAAAAATAGTCAGAAATTGGACTGATCGCATGGACCATGTAACTCGTAGCCGCGGTGGACATATGCAGGAAATCATACTTGAAAAATAAATGCCACGAAATTATCTACCAGATTATAATAAAAAAAAATTCATTCCAAAAATATTTCTGTTTCATATTATCATTTTAAGTTCTCTAGCTCTTGAAAAATACCCTACAATATCGTTGCTGCACTGAATTTAATGTCAGTGCAACATAGAAGATGTAAATTTCTTGTTGAATATTTTTCATTGATTTTTCACATATTTACAAAGCATGGCTGGTAAAATCATTATGTGAAAAGTTACATTTTCAAAACTTTTTTTGTAGAATATGCTCTGCAGCAAAAACAATAGAGCAGGTTTAATTTCACGCCTTCACATAAAAAATATGTTACATATAAATGTATACTACTACATTAATTATAAGGTACTTATTAGAGCCCACCAAAGGCAACTAACTATATTTATAACTCTCAACACTTCACAGCGAAACACTGAAATATGCACTACCCCTTGAAAGCTATACTAATTAGTTTATGTATATTTAATGGTGACGTGAACGCGGTAGTAATTAGCTTTCCCCAAAACGTATATGAACCCTCCTCGAAAGGCACTTTTTAATTGAAAGTTAATTAGCAGATAGAAGACCGGAAAGCATTTTTTTTCTAAACGTGATTTCAACGAGTTCTTAAAAAAAAAACGGTCGAACAAAATTAAAACAAATTTATGTAAAGTTTTGTTTTATAACTCGTATATTAACGATTAAAAGAGTAAAGGGACCTTTCAGTAGACGAGAATTATTTGATTTTTTTTAAGGTAATTATTAATAGAGTTAGCGAAATATATTTTAAATTTTCTTCACATTAAATAATAAGTTATGAAAATTTATTCCTCTGAGATACGAGGATAATTAGACAAGTAGTAACAATGACACATAGGTGGCGCTCTAATTGGTAGAACCAATGCACTGTAATTTACGTTGGCTATTTATATGTTTACATTCCGATATTTAGATAAATCGGTTGATTAGTTTATTTTTGACAGCTGATTGAAAAACAAGCAACACGTGGTTTTGTTAAAATGGAAAAAGCAAGCTTTCGGCAAGATGGGTGCCGCGATTGCTTACGACTGATCAAAAGTTCACTCGTCATTTCCAATGACTGTTTGCACTTTTATAAGCAGAATCCGGTTGATTTTTGTAGGCGATTTGTTACTTGCGATGAAACTTGGATACACTACAGTACACCCGAAACTAAACAACAGTCGAAACAATGGTTAGAACGTGGTTCTGCACCTCCAAAGAACACGAAAACCACTTTATCGGCAAACAAGGTGATGGCATCAATTTTTTGGGATTCAAAGGGCATTTTGCTCATTGATACTTTCAGAAAGGTGCCACAATAAACGGAAAATATTATGCAGAACTTCTATAAAAATTAAATGTTGAGATTCGTGCTAAACGACCAGGAATGGCAAAGAAAAAGATTCCGTTTCACCAAGACAACGCTCCCTCGCATACCATCACAGTTGTGATGTCCAAAATCCACGAGTTGCATTTCCAATTAGTACCGCATGCACCTTATTCGCCGGATCTAGCCCCTTCCGACTTCCACCTTTTTCCAAAATTGAAAACGGCACTAGGTGGAAAGAAATTTTCGTCTAACGAGTTAATGAATATTTTGCAAGCCTTCCGGAATCGCATTTTAGAGATGGCATAAGGGCATTGGAGCACCGTTGGAATAAATGTATTGCTCGTTTAGGAGAATATATTGAAAAATAAAAATTATTTTGTATTTAAAAAATTCGTTTTTCTTTTCCATTCCCACTACATGTCAAACTAACCTCGTATGTCCATGTATCGCCAATGTAAAATATAAAATGCATTAACTTAAACGATGAAAAACGATTTCTGCTCGACTTTAAATAACTTTATATACGAGTATAATTAGTACTTAAAAATATAGTCTTAGCTGCACTTTTGTGCTGTACAATGAATGTTATTAGATCTTTCTTGTAAACACACATGCGTTGTTTCAAAAGCATTTTCATAAAGTGCGTAAGCCATCTAAGTTCATTCTGCAATGTGTGTGGTAAATTTAAAAAGACGATGAATTCTAGACATAACTTAACATTTTCAAAAGTAATCTCTTTCGAAAATATAAGGGAATACTTGTAAATATCGCTAACCGATTTAAACGAAACTTCGTTGGTTTAATGACCAAAGGGTAATGTTGCTCAACGTTACCCTTTGCCATTATTAAGAGAATGTTAAATAATTACAGATGCTTGGTCGAAGTAAATCAGATTATTAATATATCCCTCGTACGTAAGAGTTTAACAACAATAATAACCCAAAATATATTTCTTATTATTATTTGTTGGTACCATATTGTGGCACTTATTGTACGCCTTTCATATATCTCATGATGTATGCACTTTTGACAGCGCAACGCCCCGATATACATATGTCGGTGAAAGACTTGACTATGGGAGGCATCCGTACTAAGCCTGCGGAACCGAGTGCGCACTCATTGGCGACGATGATATATTTCGAAAGGCGATCGGATATACCGGAAGTCGAGATTCGTATGCGTATAGTATGTGTATGAATGCCGGATTAGATTTGTGATGGCGAATCGACGGCGATCTTTGTTATGTTCGACGAGTGTTAAATACATTTCTTAACCGGTTTTCGTCATTAGAATACAATGGCACTATTATTAAATGTATGGTTTGCAATATCAACATTTTACCGCATGGTATTTTTGTGTGTAAGAGTCATCCTAATAGCAAACAACACCGGTTAAATGCGCAACGTGACTTTATTTGTAGATTATTGTAGACAATGAAGAATTACGAAACTTTTGGAGGAAATACGTTGCGGAATGGAGAGTGCCAATAAGAGGTCAATTACAATATAATTTTTCTAGTATGAAAACGATTACGGATCAAATAAAAGCAGAGTTAGAAGATCAAAAAATATGGCTGACAGTAGATGACATAACGGATGCAAGAAGGAATAGTATTCTAAATGTGTTAGTGCGCATTTTAAAAAGGGGTGAGATTTCCTGGCTCTTCTTTTATGTAGTAGAATATTATAGAAGACAAACGCGAAAAGGATAGTAGAACTTATAAAACATACTTTTGGGAAGTTCAATACATCGGCAACCCAACTTGTAATGTTGGTTACAGATGAGGTTTCGAATATGATTAAAGCTGGAAAGTTACTAAATTAATCTTATCGTTAATTGCTTCGTGTAGTCTGTTTGGTCCATGCATGTCATCTGATAACTGAATTTATTAGAAGCATTTATCCAAAAGTTGAACAATTTATAGTTTCTATCAAAAAAGTCTTTATTAAATCTGCAAAACGCATTGGTGAGTTTAAACAAGGTTGTCCGGGCATTCCTCAGCCACCACAGCTGATATTGACGAAATGTGGAACGTGGCTTAAAGCTCTTTTATATTATGAGAAATTTTTAGCCATTGTCAAACCTTGTACTTTAAATTTAAGTACGCAAGATCTTCAAGCAATTTTAGTAAGTCGGCAACTGGTTTCAGGGACCGAAATTCATACTTAAATAAAGCAAATTTCCGAAAATTATTCAATTCTTCTAGATACTATTTCCAAACTATGGAACACCAAGCTGTCATTACACTAAGCACTAAATATGATGTATTACCTCAAAACCGCGTTAGAAAACAGATAGTATAGGAAGATTAACAACCAATATATAAATAAGGATCTCGATTTTCAAACTATAGTGCATATAGACACGTTTATTTAATAAAACTTAATTATATGACAATACTTGTTCTAGAATCCGGTGCTCCGCGTGTGGCACTACACCGGATTAGTGCATATAGACAAGAGTTGTACTGAAAACCAAGACTGTGAATATGATGCAAACGTCCTTTTTAAATTCGCGAACATCACATCATTAGACACAGAACGCTCCTTTTCCAAATACATAACATATTTTCACCTGTAGGAGTATGACTAAGTCCGCACTGGAAGGCATGCTAATGACACAGTACTACAGCGAATTTTTGCATCACTCTACACCAACAAAACAAAAATAAATAAAATAGTAAGTAATTACATTTATTATTTTTAGTATTGATAGTAAGTGAGCTGTACGCTACTGCGAAAGCACTCGTTTCTGCAACCTTACTTTGCAAGCATCCATTAAAATATGATATATAATATATTTTTATTTGGTTTGAATATTAGGAATAATTATTAATATAATACGTAGGTTTTAATAACATTTATTCGTATAATTTGTACATAAGTCGTAATGTTTTCGTGTGTTCTTGGATACCAGGGTAACTTGACTTAGGATGTATTCTTTATAATTCATCGTAGTCTGTAGAGTACAACGCGAAAGTACTTGTTTGTGCAGCCTTACTTATTATATTGAATTCTTTCGGTTCTTTTATAATTATATATTCCATCTCATGAACCTGTCCATTTCTTATTGAAGTACAGATATTTGTTTAACTGATTATTTTGACACTTACAGAAATATATGCACTCAAATTACAAGCTGGTGCCGTGTTCACTGATGTATTATCAGCCATTTTTCTTAATCTTTTTCAAAGCATAGACATTCAAACACAACAATGAAAACAAGCAGGTAAAAGGTTAACGAGACATTCGTCAAAAGTGTTTGACATAATCCAGATATAAATGACAAAAGGTACACCATGTTTCGAATGTATAATACATAGATTTAAATATATGGTGTTGCGTTTCTATTGCTGGTTTAATACATTGTATGCTTGTAAATAATGAAAATAAGTCACGGTGTATATCAAAATAAAAGAAAAATATTATTTATTTATTTAATTCATTATTTAATGGCCACCTAAGAGAAGACTTCATTGACAACCAGTCAAATTAATGTGAGACAAATAAAATGCAATATACGAGTACTGCACATATCAACTACATGGTGAAACAAAATTAATGAAGGTTTTTTTTTGTATCGCTTGTTCCTTTTCCAACAAACAACCCATAATATAACGAGGGATTTTCTAACAATAAATCGCAAATAATTTGAGAGAATGAGACAGTTTTGGCAGCATTTTTATGTATAGTTAAAAACAGAAATAGAGTTTTTAACAGGGGCAGCGGTTCAATTCTGCAGTCCTGGTTATTATGATTCCTTAGAATTGTTGCAGTCAGTAAAGGCGACAAGTGATTAACACAGATGTTATGTCGTGGAAAGGAGTGTAGAGATAAGTGACTCAAATGTGACTCTAAAGTAGAAATCTAGTAGTGTTCTGTGGTTTGTTCTGTGTAGCATATATTAATTTTAATATTGATAGTAACTGAGCCGTACGCTGCTGCGAAAGCACTCGTTTCTGCAGCCTTAGTTACAAGGAATATTGTCTTAATTTGCTATTGAATCAAACAGCGAAAGGTAGTGTTGAGCTTGGAACGGTTTATACCTCGCTAATGTGCCATTAGACATCTAAGGAAGTTACGTTTGCCCCTACACTAGATAGGTCTACAAAATAATAAAGTTTCCATTAAATTTTTATATTTAGATAGGCATGTACCTGTGCCCCCTTGTAAGTTTTGAGTACACATTATTTTTGTCTACCATTCTCGTTTTAACATCAACGTATGTACATAATCTTTAATTAAAAATATAAACACAACATAATTCTTAATTTTGCACAGCCGCAATTTCAAAATAATTAAAAGCCATGCTGTCCAATATACATACTCAAACACGTTCTATTTTATATACAACACACGTAAGCGTAGTTTGTATGGATACATACAAGCGTCAACTTGCACGAACTACTTAAGCAAAATTTAACAAATTACGGTAATTTGAAACTATTCACGTATGAACTGCGTGTCTCTAAAATTATGAGTAATTACAATGTTAAGGACATGATAACAGTTTTGATAAAAAGCATGTTGCGAGCTAGGGATGGGTCAGACATCTACGGAATTTCTAATAATTTACAAAACGGCGATATCGCAATAAGTAATTCACAAGTTAGAATTAAAACATAAAGGTGTTTCAAGTTGCGCAGTTTTTTATGACTAAATAAAATATAGATGGCGGATTGAATTTGTCTGGGTATGTGGGCATTTAAAAAGTGTAATGTATGACATTTATAACAATGGCTTCGTACACGGTACAACAACGCGTTCAAATTGTTGATTTATTTTATGAAAATCAGCGTTCTGTGAAAAGAGTTTTTAGAAAATGACGTGAATTTTACGCTATACATAATCGCCCATCTGAAAGCAATATTGGTCAAATTATTAAAACATTTCAAGCGACCGGTTCCGTGGAAGATTAAAAAAGTGCAAAATACAGTCGTAGTGGTCGTTCACAAGAAAATATTGGTTTGGTTCGTGACCAGGACTGATGATCCTGAAATGTCCATTAGACGACGTTCACAACAACTTGGACTTAGTGGATCAACAACATGGCGTATTTTACACAAGGATTTAGCTCTGAAGGCATATAAGGTTCAAATACCACAGGAACTGAAGCCATTAGATCATTTGAAACGTCGTTCATTTATCAATTTCATCAATCAACAACCAGCTGATTTTTCTCAAAAAATAATGTTTTCCGATTAGGCACATCTCTCTATGTTAATAAACAAAACTGCCGTATCTGGGATAAGGAAAATCCATGAATTATTCATGGGAAATCTATGCATCCTAAACGAGTTACTGTTTGGTGCGAATTATAGTCAGGTGGTGTAATTGGACCTTACTTCTTTGAAAATGCTGCTGGTGAAGCTGTAACTGTCAATGGTGATCGATATCGTCGGATAATAACCGAATTTTAGTGGCCCGAATTAATGAATATTGATCTAGAGGATATGTGATTTCAACAAAATGATACTACACCTCACTTTGCACACGAATCAATTGATTTATTGAGAGAAAAGTTTCCTGAATGTGTAATCTCAAGAAACTGTGATGTTAATTGGCCACCAAGATCATGTGACACTGTTAGACTATTTTCTTTGGGGTCATGTGGAAAGTCAGGTTTATAAAAACAATTCACAATCAACTTCTCGTTTGAAAGAAGAAATTATTCGTGTCATTGATGAGATAGAGCCTCAATTATGTCAAGATCTCATTGAAAATTTTAACAAAAGAGTGGAGGTCTGTGAAGCTGCAAGAGGAGGCCATTTGGCAGATATTATTTTTCGCATATAAATGTCATAACTGATATTTCAATTACCAATAAAAAGTTTTTGAAAGTGTACCCAAATTTTGTGTTTTATTTATTCTTTAAAAAAACAGCGAAATTTGAAACAGCGTTTAGTTGAGATGTTATCTTTAATTACATCTGGAACATTATAAAACAGAAATCTTTTCAAATTTATTTTGAATTACCAAAAGTATCATGTCTTGAAATTAATAGATATATTTTCCAAAATTAATTGCAAAATTTTCTTATAATTTTAATATTAAAAATACTTAGTACATAAATATATATCTACTTAATCGAAGAGCTAGTTTCGAAATATTTATTTCATCTGTTGCTAATAAAAATTGTAATAATTTGTGTTGTAAAAATTTGTTATAGATATGTTTTGTGACATTGGTGGGATACAATTCCTTTCCCATACTTCACATTGAATTGCGAAAATATTGTATTATAAATTTACATTTTCTTTTACTCTTTAATGTGTAGCACGTTTTGTTTTTTGTAGCACGTGCAAACATGCTCCAGGACGACTTGCCAAAATACACTTTCGTTCCTTAAAATATGAAATACATTTTCAACTTCAATATTAAGAATATAAATGACCCAAATAAATTATGAACTAAATGCTTTGGAGATAAAATAACTTGTGTATCTATAATATAAATTAGTAATTGAAATTTATACTTTATCGAAATAACTCGTTTACCTAATTGTTTATTTTTCTTTTATAATTAATTTCTCTTGAAAAAGCTAATAGTTCGTTTTGAGACAATAATCGAATTAATTGATTCAAAGTAAAATCAAAATACTTAAGGTAATATATCTTCTGATATGTTTGTGAATGTATTATTTATTTTTGACAAAATAGACGTACAGTCTGTTGCTGAGAAAACCCAACTTTTTTAAAATAGTAATTCTTAATGGCGCCATCTATTAAAAAAATATGTGACGGTAAGGTAGAACATTCAGCAATGTTATGTCAAAATATCATGACATTTGTGACACTAGAAGCCGAGAATTTATGCATAAAGTAACAGTGTGTATTTGGCATTGCTCGAAAAATGAATTTTGAATAACGAGCAGAAATGAAGTTCTATTTTAAACTTGGCAAATCCTTTAATTTGATAAAACAAATATATAGTGATGGGTGTTTATCATGTACGAGTGTGTATGAGAGGTATAAATAATTGAAAGATAGTTGTACGGACATAAATGACGACAAACATCCTGGTGCAAAAGAATCTATGATTACGGAAAGTAACAACGAACTCGTGCGTGAATTTATCAGAAATGAACCGAAATCCTCATTGCGATGCGTGGGATTGGAATTAAGTGTTTCCAAAAATTAAATTCATCGCATTTTGACACAGCATTTGGGATTGAGAAAGATTTGTACAAGGTTTGTACCATACAAGCTAATTGAATTCAACACTGTACCGATTTGATTAAAGACTCAAAAAAGGGCGAAAACTTTAGGTATTCTAAAGTGTTTTCCAATAACAACTTGAGAACTTTTTTTTCAAAATAAAATGCAGACCATTTGAGATATTTCAAAAACTTTATTATCGGGTTGAAGTACAATCAAAACATTTATGAATGGAACTCGACTTCGTTCATATGGCCACCGCGGGCACGTTTGCAGCGGTCGATTCGTTGGACCAAATTTTCGATGACTCGGCCACACAATTCGGCCGAAACGGTTGCTATTTCGCGTTCAATGTTGGCTCTGAGCTCTTCCAACGTTGTCGGCTTGTTAGTATAGACCAATGACTTGACGTAGCCCCAAAGATAGTCTAGAGGCGTTAAATCGCACAAACGAGGCGGCTAATCGACTGGTCCATTTCTTGAGATAACACGCTCATCAAACTTACTCTTCAATAAATCGATTGTAACGTGTGCTGTGTGGCTTGTGGCACCGTCCTGCTGAAACCACATGCTGTCCAAGTCCATATCTTCCAATTCGGGCCAAAAATAGTCGGTAATCATGGCGCGATAACGATTACCATTCACAGTAACGTGACGATCATTATCGTCGACGAAAAAATATGGCGCTATGACGCCGCCGGCATGCAAACCGCACCAAACAGTTATTTTTGGTAGATGAAGTGGTGTTTCATGAAGCACATGTAGATTTTCACCCGACCAATAACGCATATTTTGCTTATTGGTGAACCCATTGAGCCAAAAATGAGCTTCGTTACTGAAAATGATTTTGCGATGAAATTGATCATCTTGGCGCATCTTTTCCAGAGCCCAATCGGAGAACGTACGTCGCTTGAAATGGTCCATCGGCTTCAATTCTTGAGTCAGCTTGATCTTGTATGGGTGTAAACCAATATCCTTACGCAAAATTGCCATAAAGTGGTCTGGGCGATGCCCAACTCTTGAGAACGCCGTGAAATTGACTGATTTGGATCATTTGCTACGGACGTTTCAACGGCAGTGATATTTTCGACACTTCAACCAACCCGTTGTATCACTGGCACGGCAACATCACACAACGAATATGTAGACTCAAATTTTTGCACTAAACTTGTTACTGCTTGTTTACTAGGGCGAGAATTACGACCGAAAATCGGAGTTAACGCTCTTAAAGTAGCGGTCACCGACTCCGAATTTCTGTAGTAAATTTTTATAATTTGCAGACGTTGTTCGTTCGTGTACTTTGCCATGATGAAAATGTTAAGTTTACTGAATAAATTGACAGTGACAGTTCGATGATTAGTGAAAGGGTGCGTTCAAAAATTGAATTAAAAGTTGTCACGTCCCTATTGGAAAACCCTTTATTATGACCGGCGATGAGACGTGGTGTTTTCAATACGATCCAGAGACCAAGCGTCAAAACTGTGAATGGAGGCGTCCAGGCGAAGAAAGACCGAAAAAAAGCCCTTTGGAGAAGTCAAAAGTGAAGACAACGTTAATTTTTTTTTGATTCGAAAGGCTTAGTGCACAAAGAGTTTGTACCAACTAGTCAAAAAGTCAATGCTGTATATTATTTTGTGTATTGTGAAGCGTCTTTTAGCACGTATGTATTCTTCGTGTACGCCCTCAATATCGTGAAAACGGTAGCTGGCGTTTGTGACATGATAATGCACCATTTCATCGCTCGACGCTTATCACTGATTTTCTAACTACGAATGGCATTTTAACTATCTACCACTCACCGTATTCAGCGGATTGGGCCCCTGTGATTTCTATCTATTCTCCAAACTACATTTGCCGATGAAAGAGCTGTATTATGACGACATCGAAGCCATTAAAAAGGCGCGACAGCGATCTTAAAGGACATCTCTGAAGATGTTAATTGACCGTGCAAATTGTTGTATTGAAGCTGAAGGCGTCTACTAAAATAAATCAATTTTAACAAAATAGTAAGCTTTCGTTTTTATTTTAAAAAAGTTCGGTTTTCTCTGAGACAGACTGTGTATTAATTCTAATTGTACCTAATACATAATTTCATTAGTTCTTAATGTTTTCCTGTTATTTACATTTATAGGTATTTCGAAGAATGGCCGTTTACCGTCAAATAATTTCGTAGGTATATTTTACCTCTACCCCTTTCCTGTAATTGCTTTCCATTTTCCTAAACAAAGGCGATTGTCACATGTATTATACTTGCTTGATAATTCCCTAACAGAAGAAACTAGGCGCAGTAAATATATAGTGTGAAATTTAGACAAAGTTATTAAGTTATATTAACGTAACTACTTTAAGTAGAGTTAGAATATGAGCCTAATTCTTCGAAAGTAATTGTCAAATGCTATTACACACCCTCAAGCACCTCTAAATTGTCTTCGTATATGGAAAATAAAAATCCTAGTTGTTACGTAATTTTTTATTTGAAATTTGTTTTCACACAACGTTAGAGTACCTTAAGAAAGAAAAAATAACATCGAATTATGTACAGGGTGTTTTACAATAACGCTTAAAGATTTTGAGTACGTATAGTACGGTCGAAAATAAGGTAAAAAGTCTTAATAAACATATATTCGCACACCAACCGTTTAGGAGATAACAGGGATTTTATTGCAATGGCAGACTAAATTTGCTTTCGTGCTTGTTATTAAGATGTTACTGTGTTTCTACATAAAAATATTATAACTAAAGGAACTATTCAAAACGCAGAACTTGCATTATTATAAAGTACCAGGGTAGTTTGACAAGTAGTGAGAATGGAAAAGAAAAACGAATTTTTTAAATACAAAATAATTTTTATTTTTCAATATATTCTCCTAAAAGAGCAATACATTTATTCCAACTTTGCTCCAATGCCCTTATGCCATCTCTAAAATGTGATTCCGGCTTCTTAGATATTTTTTGAAACATTTAAATTGATTTGAGGACAAGTAAACAATAGATTTAAGAAAATTCCAAACGTTCTCGATTAATTTAATGTCCTGGCGAAAAGCTTTCTGGACAGATGTCGCCGTGTGGCAGGAAAATCTAATCTTGTATGAACATGGATTTTGCTCAGTGTCTAGTGGAAGGCACCTGAATAGTTTCTGTTGTATTGACATCGGTTCATCGTCCCTCCGACGAAGTACAAAGATCCTGTTCCAAACCTACCAATGCACGTGTATACCATCACAGCTAAATGTTGGACGGTGACCGCTGCATATTCCTTTCTAATTTACAGAAAACTTAATTGACACGTTTTTTATTAACCTCGTATAAGTGCTTTATCATTGAATTTAGAGGAAAGTTGAAAAGGAAAAGTTCTAACGTAGCTATATCCTCTAAATTGCCGTCGAAAGCCAAAACGCACCTGTGCGTTTACAAGAAGAATATTAACTATGGAAAATGCAGAAATAGGCTTTTCAATGTACTTTAGTTACGAGGGTAGTTTGACAAGAAGTGAGAATGGAAAAGAAAAACGAATTTTTAAATATAAATACAAAATAATTTTTATTTTTCAATATATTCTCCTAAAAGAGCAATACACTTATTCCAACGGTGCTCCAATGCCCTTATGCCATCTCTAAAATGCGATTCCGGAAGGCTTGCAAAATACTCATTTACGAAGATGATCAGCTCGTCGTTGGACGACAATTTCCTTCCACCCAGTGCCGTTTTCAATTTTTGAAAAAGGTGGAAGTCAGAAGGGGCTAGATCCGGCGAATAAGGCGCATGCGGTACTAATTGGAAATGCAACTCGTGGATTTTGGATATCGCAACTGTGCTGCTATGCGAGGGAGCGTTGTCTTGTGAAACAGAAACTTTTTCTTTGCCATTCCTGGCCGTTTAGCACGAATCTCAACATTTAATTTTTGTAGAAGTTCTGCATAATATTGTCCGTTTATTGTGGCACCTTTCTGAAGTTAATCAATGAGCAAAATGCCCTTTGAATCCCAAAAAATTGATGCCATCAACTTGTTGGCCGATAAAGTGGTTTTCGCTTTTTTTCGAGGTGCAGAACCTCGTTCTAATCATTGTTTCGACTGTTTAGTTTCGGGTGTACTGTAGTGTATCCAAGTTTCATCGCAAGTAACAAATCGCCTACAAAAATCAACCGGATTTCGCTTATAAAGGTCCAAACACTGATTGGAAATGCGCAAACGAGTGAACAGTAGTAAGCAAGCACGGCACCCATCTTAGCGAAAGCTTGGAAAGGCCCAATTCTTTCGTTAAAATGTTGTGTACGCGTTCTGTTGAAATGTTTACCATATCTGCTATCTCTCTCACTTTGAGTCGTCGACCTTGCGTAATAATATTATGGATTTTTATAATCATTTTCTTAGAAGTCACGATTTGGGTGCTCCAGAGCACGCTTCATCAACACAGCTTGTTTTACCACATTTAAATTCATTTACTCATCTACTTATTGTGCCGGATGATGGAGCAGATTCACCTAATGTTTTCCTTAACTCATCCTTTATTTCGGTAGTTTTCATACCCTTAATTACGAAGTATTTAATCATAGCACGATACTCTACTTTTTCCATTTTAACAAATCGACGTGTTGCTTCTTTTTCAATCAGCTGTCAAAAATAAACTAATCAACCGATTTATCTAAATATCGGAATGTAAACATATAAATAGGCAACCTAAATTACATTGCATTTGTTTTACCAATTAGAGCGCCACCTATGTTTCATTCTCACTACTTGTCAAACTATCCTCTTATGTACATCTAATACTTGTTATTCACTGCTTTTATTCCGCTTTTAAAGATGAAGAATATGGTAATGTAAATTGAAAACCAGGCGACGTGCAATTTAGTCTAGTTAAAATTTACTAATTACTCTGTTTTACATGAATTTTATAACCAACTCTGACGATTTTACGGCCCGAATCTTTAATTAGAAGCCGACTTTAGCATTTCCTGTGAAAATCGAGTTTGTTAATTGGTGTCAGACTGGCATTGAAAAATCATTTCAGCAACTCTTAACAAAGTAACGAATAAAGTCCAAATTTTTATTGGAGAGCTATTAAAATTTTAAAATAAAATATTACAGTATTAACTCCCTGATCACAGATACTATTCTGGTTGTTACAAATGATAGATAAATTACAAATATGT
The DNA here is from genome assembly GCA_031893035.1 of Dermolepida albohirtum. Classification (NCBI taxonomy): domain Eukaryota; kingdom Metazoa; phylum Arthropoda; class Insecta; order Coleoptera; family Scarabaeidae; genus Dermolepida; species Dermolepida albohirtum. Next base: position 29,802 of record JAVIWB010003261.1, on the reverse strand, counting down.
CAATATATCTTTCATTAAACCCCACTTTTTTTAATTCAGTTATTCGAAAGAGAAACTAAAGCTTGTAGTACATAAGCAGTCTGTCAGGTAACAGATAAAATTCGTACAGCTTTCGGTAGAGTTTGCTGCACTTGTGATAACTTATTGTGACTTGCAGAGCGCAAAGTCTCGTAGGTTTGACATACCACAAATGCGTCGCAGTCCCTTATTACATTTTGACTTGTTGTGCGCTATTGTATTGATTTTAAACCCCTTTAAAATGTCGGCCATATCCAATGTGAACCGAACGTACTTCGTTTATGAATTTAAACTTGGCATTATGGAAAGATTTAGCCCAGCACAGCGTTTACAAATTATTCAGATGTGTTACGAAGATCAGCATCCCACGAAAAATGTGTTTCATGCGCTTAGAGTTACATATGGTCTACGTATCCGCACGCCGAACGCAAAATCGAAAAATTTGAAACGCAATTCGCCTTAGTGGATAATACGCGACCAAACAGACAACATCCAACACGTAGTGAAAAAAATCTAGCAATGGTAACTGAAAGTATACACGATGACCGTGAAGAATCAATTCGACGTAGACCTCAACAGCTTGGCATGTCGTATGACAAGAAATTGGAGTATTTTATGTAAAAATCTTAGTTTAAACGCATGCAAAATACACCTTATTCAAGAATTGAAAGCGGCCAACCTTTCGAATCGTCACCGTTTCAGCCTTAGGGCTTTTGGAAAGATCCACTGTTTTCGACCAAAACTTTGTTCAGCGATGAGGCTCTTTTCTGGCTTAATGGCTACGTCATTGCACAATTGCTGTGTTTGGAGAGAAGAGTAACCCAAAGAGCTACCATTATATCCAGACAAAACCACGGTTTGGTGTGGTTTATGGGCAAGTGGAATCATCTGTCCATATTTCTTCAAACATGAAGACGGCCGCGACTTAACTGTGATGTGCGTTATGGCGCCGTGATATTGGACTATTTGCTGCCCGTGATCTCGACGATATTTGATTACAAGTCGGCATTACTTGCCATATAGCCCGTGAAAGCATGGCTTTATCGCGAGTACAATTTGTGAATATTTAATTTCACGTGATGGACCTTTGTAATGACCCCCTAAATCATGTAATATCACACCTTTAGGCTCTTTCCTTTAGGATTGCGATAAAATCCCAGATTTACATGGATAAGCCAGTTACGATTGAGTTATTGGAAGCCAACATTACTCGCGTAATTCGCCAAATACCTCTTAAAATGCTGGAACGCGTCATCGAAAACTGGAACCTCAAATTAGACCATTTTAGGCGCAATTCCGGCCAACATTTGAAGCAAATAATTTTGAAAAAATAAATGTCAAGAGTGGTTCTTTTGTATGATAAAGGATACCCGATGAAATTTAAGTTTTTATAATTTTTTTTGGCTTCAAATGAATCACGAATAATGATAGATGTATTGATATCTTTCTACTTTATTTACCATTCGTAAATACTAAAAAAATATCTGTGATGAGCTAGTTAATACTGTAATATTTTATTTTAAAATTTCAATCGCACTCTAATAAAAGTTTGTATTTTTCTCATTACTTTGTTAAGAGCTGCTGAAATGATTTTTCAGTTCCATTCCGACGCCAATTAACAAACCCGGTTTTCACAGGAAATGTTAAAATCGGCCTCTAATTAAAGATTCCAGGCGTAAACTCTTCAGAGTTCGTTTTAAAATTCATGTAAAACAGAGTAATTAGTAAATTTTAACTAGACTAAATTGTACGCTCCCTGGTTTTCAATTTCAATTAGCATGTACTTCTTCATTAAAAGCCAAATAAAAGAATTGAATAAAAAGAATTAAAAAAAAATCATCGTCATTATCATGGGCCGCAATTAAAATTAGTTATTTTATATAAGGGTATTGGTGGGACAAGTCAACAACCAATTAGACCAACATATTAAATTGTTACTTAAGTGCTTTATAACTAAGAATAACGACCCCACGACGAGAACGATCTAATTTATTAATTTAAAATTGTACGGGGTCTGGGTAAGTTGCTTTGGTGAGTGTTTTACGTTGACTGCCTCGTAAAAATAATACATTTTAGAGAATGTTAATGTACGGAATATTAGGCGATTCAAGACATAAAGTTACAATATACTTAAACACAATTATACACTTGGTACGAGTCTATATTTCACTGCACTGAATGTGAGTGAAGGGCAATTTTTTAATTGCAATTAATTGAAGAAATGAATTAATTTTCGCTTGTTTAAAATAAAGTTATACGTCGCTTCTTTTCAAAATGCAACGTTACAGAGCTCAAAAGGGAGGTGTTACAGGAAGAACTCGCAATATTTTAAATAAAAATTATTACATTGAACGGATTATTCCATCGTCTAATCCTGACCTAACACTTACAGGCATAGTCTATTCGATTAGGGAATGGTACAGTACGTCATCAAATCATGCGCGATGTATGATGTCACGAAGCAAAATAGCACAGCAAATGGCGTACCATTGGCGTGCTGTTATAAAGGGCTTCTAAATATGTTGTCTAGGGTATTGTGTCGAGTGGTTTGCTTATTAAATATTTTTTTAAATACACAATGGTTGTAACACAGAAGTTGTATTGTTGCAAAATTGGGTGTGCAACTTAATACTGTTACTTTTCAATAGAAGTCGTTAGTTGTTATACATAGTTGAGTATGACAGCTGTTTTTTTTTGTTGGAAAGGTTTGACATCTCTCAACCATATTTAGTTACACTGTTTTGAATTTTGTTCAACAACATTATTTTTGAGCTCATTGAAAATGTCTGGATTTGTGTTAAAAAAACAACATTTGCGGGAAGTTTTGATTTTCTGCTTTAATTGGAAGAAAAGTGCAGCTGAAGTTCAACGATTGCTTGCAGAAGTGTATGGTGAATCCGCACCAATTAAAAATCATATCGTCAATAGTATCGACGCTTTAAAAGCGCTGATTTCAGATTTGAAGACAGACCGCTTCCAGGTCAACCAAAAAAGTTTGAAGACGAGGAACTGGAGATATTACTGGATGAAGATTCATGTCAAACGTAAGAGGAACTAGTAAAAACGTTGGGAGTGACTCACCAAGCCATTTCAAAACTTTTAAGAGCATTGGGATTCATCCAAAAGTAAGGAAATTGGGTACCACACGAATTGAAGCCAAGAGACGTTGAAAGACGATTTTGCATGTCGCAAATTCCGCTTGAACACTATAAAAAGAACTCGTTCTTGCATAGAATCATTACTGGTGATGAAAAATGGATTCATTACCATAATATAAAACGAAAAGAATCTTATGTAAAGCCTAGCCAGCCATCAACATCAACGGCGAAACTAAATATTCATGGTGCCAAGGTAATGCTGTCTATTTGGTGGGATTGGACGGGTGTTATCCATTATGAGCTGTTAAAATCTGGTGATTCTATTACGGGCGAGCTGTACAGACAACAATTAATTCGTTTGAAGAGAGCAATCGCCGAAAAACGACCAGAATATGCGACCAGACAGGAGTCTATAATATTCCGTCATGACGACGCTCGGCCTCATGTTGCAAGACCAGTTAAAAACTATTTGGAAAAGAGCGGCTGGGAAGTTTTACTTCACCCGCCTTATAGCCCAGACATTGCCTCTTCTGACTGCTATTTATTTCGATCGATGCAGAATGCTCTTATTGGAATACGCTTGACGTCAGTGGAAGGAAACAAAAATTGGCTTAGTTCGTTCTTAGCCTCAAAGGATGAACGGTTCTTTTGGGAAGGAATCCATCAATTGCCCGAAAGATGGGGAAATGTTGTAGCTTCCGATGGACAATACCTTGAATAATATGTTCATTCATTTTGATTATAAAATAAAGGCATTTTTTTACAAAAAAAAAGTAACCGAATTAAGTTGCACTCCCATACCTACCCTTATATTCAATTTGCACAGTATTTTATGAGAAATAAAAATAAAAATAATGTTAATAACATGGAATATTTATTTATAACTAAAACACGTGCAGCAAAAAATAATAATACAAAAAAATTACAACGATAGATGTTTTAATTACGTAGAAGTGGAATCGATCGAGATTCGGTATTCTTTCCACTTCCTTGAATTAAATAAATTTAACCTACAACTAACATGATTAACATACTTATGCTATACTGTTGTTGAGAGAACAGGAAAGTTTTTAATTTAGATTCAAAAATAGGAAGCTCTATGCACTTATAACATTAAGAATTTTATTATATTATTAATTATGCACGATTGAAAAATAATATGAAAACTTAATTTTTCAAGTTTATTTATGCATCATCACTTAAAATTTCAAACCACTTAATGTATCATCACTATCGACGAACTTTACTGTGGAATTCATGCTGTCTAGATCATCATCTAGTAAATATTCTTGCGAAAACATTCAGTTTGAATTTTTTTCACATGTTTACACATTCTTCTCCATTCATCAACCCCAATATTTTCAAAATTTTCACGAGTTCGGTTTTCCACATCCTTAATGTGAAAGGTATGTGACGCAACCAAGTTCTTCACAGTAGCCAATAAGTTTTCAATTGGATTTAGTTGGAGATGATAAGAAGAGATAATTAAACAGTGTCGCATATGGAAAACAATGGCAAAACAAATTCCGCACACGATATGTACTGTTGATAGTCAAAATGTACACTGTGCATACGCGTGCGGAATTTATTTCGTACGGGTATTTTGCCGTAATTTTCCAGGTACAACACTGTTTAATTATCTGCTGATGATGACAACTTACTTGACAAAAGACGTACACAGAATACGAAAATTTATGTGGAAAGGGGTATATATCAACCTTCAGTGATTAAGTTAATCAACCACATGATCTATCAAAATTACTATCCGACATTATTAAGCATGCTTTAGTTGTATGTTCGATTTAAATACAATTTTCAGTAACATCGGAGTTGCTTAAGGAGCAGAAATCAACTAATATCACGTCGCGAATATACTCTCCTCTATGAGGTTACGGAAAAAAATTCATTCACGAAAGTGCACGTGTTCTGTTGTTGAGAGATGTGATATGGTTACGACTTTTCCAGATTTCTTCAGTTTGAGAAGTGTTGGCGAAATATGTATACAGAATACGAAAATTGATGTGGAAAGGGGTATCAACCTTCGGTGATTAAGTTAGGTATGCAATGTTATGATTTGACACATATGTCATTTTATTCTACTGACATCAAGCTCAAAGCCGTACATATTATATTTTGCGAAAGTAACACTGTCATAGATTTATACCTATTTGAAAATGTCGAGTTTCGTGCCCAAAAAAGAGCATTTGCATTACTTTTCTTATTTAATCAAAAGAAAAAATTCGATGAAAGACATCGTTTGCCGGTAGAAACTAACGATGAGTATGCTACAACCATAAAACATGTGAGGCGTGCGAAAAGAAAAAAGCTGCTGAAAGTCATCATTTGCTTGTAGAAACTTACAATGAGCATGTTCCAACCATAAAAACATGCGAAGCATGGTTTCGACAACTGGAACGTGTTGAAGAAAAGAACGTTCTAGTAAACTGAGAAAGTTTGAAGATGCGAAACTGCAGGAGTTATTGGTTGAAGACCCAACTCAAACACAAAAACAATTGGCAGAAGCGTAAAATGATGATCGGAAGGCATTTCTGCATCGGTTATCACCTGGCGAAACCGGCCCATCGACTCCAAGACCAAATCCTTTTAGCTGCAAGACAAAGCTTTGTGTTTGGTGAGGCCAGACTGGCATGGTGTATTACGAAGTGTTGAAACCTGGTAAAACAGTTAATACTAATCGCTACCGGCAACAAATTATCAATTTGAACCATACATTGATAGGAAAACGTCCAGAATGGACTCGAAGATATGGTAAAGTGATATTACAGCACAATAACGCGCGTCTTACACAGCAAAACAGGTCAAGGAAGGCCTGAAAGCACTTGGGACATAATATCGCACCCGCCGTACTCTCCAGTCCGGCTATCAGCTTTTCGCTTCAATGGAACTAGCGCGTGTAGAGCAGCACTTCGCCAATTTCGAGGAAGTTAGAAAATGGCTCGATGAATGATTTTCCTGAAAGGACAAACAGTTTTTTTGGGATAGCATCCATAAATTGCTTGAAAGATGGGCAAGATGTGTAGAATCGAATGGCCAATACTTTGAATAAATAAACTTTTCCATTTTCTTGAAAATTATGTATTTTTTTTAATAACTTTCCAGTGCACCCAGTACATATATATACATACATAGTACATATATATATGGTGGCAAAATGACAATAATGTTTTATGAAAAGGAGAAACTAGATACCAACATTCAGAAGATTTCACAAAAATAAAAGCTTGGCAACTATATTAAAAGATCATAGTATATAATACAAAAGGAATCACCAAAATTCGCTAATACAATACGTAACTACCTATTAGGAGATAAAATGAATGTTCAAGTAGACAGGCATATCCATAAAATTCATTTAGTAACCACTCAGCCGTCGCAGGTTTTCGTCGGTCGGTAAGGCAAGCGGTTGTGTTGGCGGTCTCACGCAACAATTCAACTAATTTATATAACGACGACGCATCAATCTGTCTCTTTCAGCGTTCCGCTTGTCAATCAACAAAAACAAATCTATTGAAGTAAACAATGCCCCGCTTCCGTGACAATCCCATGACAAATCCAATTTCTATACGCGAAATTTCCATTTATGGCAAGTTAGAAATATATTGTACATGTATTTGTACGCGTATGTAAAACGTCGAAAGAAGTGTCTGTATGTATTACGAAATGCTGCAGAGAGGTATGAAGTTTTGAATTGGAAGTTTAACACACTGTAAACTAACGCGATAGACAATAATAAATTTAATGATTTCTTTTTAACAATATTATTTACTAAATGTACAATACCTGACCAATAAATGAAATGGAGTATATGGCAATTGCAATTTCTTCATAAATTATCATCAAAGTTTGAAAATAAAAGTACCAAAATACATAAAACTAATCGAATTATTATTTAGATATTGAAAGTTATAATTTTAAATGCAGAAATCTGACCTTTCTACCCCTTTCCCTTTAGAAATGCTGGCACCCTATATTTATTACAGCTGTTTTTTGGTATATTATAAAATTGGAAGGGAGACTATCTGAATACACAGTCTGTCGCAGAGAAAATCGAACTTTTTTAAAATAATAACAAAAGCTTACTATTTTATTCAAAGTAGATGCGTTCGGCTTCAATACAACGTTCTGCACAGTCAATTAACATGTCGAATAGATTTTTAAATTCACCTTAAAAAATATCCCTCATATTCGCTGTCGAGGCCTTTTTAATAGCTTCGATGTCGGCATAGCGATGTCCTTTCATCGGCAAATGCGGTTTGGAGAATAGATAGAAATCACAAGGGGGCAAATCCGATGAATACAGTGAATGGCTGATGGTTAAAATGCTATTTATAGTTAGAAAATCAGTGATAAGCGTCGAGCGATGAGATGGTGCATCATCATGTAACAAACGCCAACTACCATTCTCACGATATTGAGGGTGCACACGACAAATACGCACCAAAAGACGCTCCATAACACCAAGATAATATACAGCATTGAGTGTTTGACTAGTCGGTACAAATTCTCTGTGCACTATGCATATCGAATCATAAAACCAAATCAATATTGTCTTCACTTTAGACTTCTCCAAACGGCTTTTTTTCGGTCTTTCTTTGCTTAGATACTTCCGTTCATAGTTCGACGCTTGGTCTCTGGATCATATTGCAAACACCACGTCTCATCGCCAATTACAATAGAATACCTAAAGCTTTTGTCCTTTTTTGAGCCTTTCAGTTAGCTTGTGTGGTACAAACCTTGCACAAATCTTTCTCAGTCCCAAATGCTTTCTCAAAATGCGAAGAATTGAATCTTTGGAAATATTTAATTCCATTCCCACGTATCGCAATAAGAATTTCGGCTCATTTCTGATAAATTCAGGCACAAGTTTGATGTTACTTTCCGTAACCACATATTTTTGCACCAGGATATTCGTCGTCCTTACAACCATCTTTAAATCGTTTATGCCACTCATACACATTCGTATGTTATAAACACGCATCGCCATACATTTGCTTAATCAAATTAAACATTTCAGTAAACGATTTACCAAGTTTATAACGGAACTTGGTATTTGCTCTTTGTTCAAAATTCACCAATGCCAACACATTGTTACTTTATGCGCAATTTTTTTGTTTCTAATTATGCAAATGTCATGATATTTTGACATAACATCGGTGAAAGGTCTACCTTGCCGACGCATATTTTTTTTTTTCACTAAGAATTACAATACTATTTTAAAAAAGTTCTGTTTTTTCTGGGACAGACTGTGTAGAAAGGCAACGAATAATAAATAACAAATAAGGTAATACGAAATCTAAAAATATGCATTTATTATAATTTTTATCCAAAAAGAATTTGTAGTGATAAGAACATCTATAGTACAAATTTAATAAATATGGTAACTACAAGTTCAAAGATCGAAAGATAGGGCGCCAACAGAAACGTGAGATAAAACTCTGACGAAAATATTAACGAACATTGAGAGAATCCAGCTGTAATTTGAAGCTTAATTATTTCGATTGGATTTAAGTGGCATGTCCTTGACAAAAAGTTATGATTAAATTAATAAATATACAGAATGTTACAATTTTCATAAATTTTAATTTTAATTAATATACATATGTACATGATAATTGTTTCACCACCTAAATTCGAATGTACAACGTAGAAACTCTAAGGAAATGATTATTTTTTTACAATACATAATAAAACTAAAATGGCGATATGACAAAATTGAAATTCTGGAAATAGCACGTATTGTTGACCTATAAATTTATAATATTAATAAACTCTTCATTAAATTATTCGATTTCTTTAAGCTTAATAATTTTCAAACATTCTAAGAAACTTGATTTTGTTTATTTTACGATTATAATACCATGCAACCAAATTAGAGTCACCTGTGGGTTAATACATATATGAGGGTTATTTTTTTATATAAGTTCCGTTTGTTGATAAGAAGAACAATACTGAAACATCATTTCCATACTCTATGTATGACAAAAGTTTGAACAAAAATGGAAATTATGTAGAAAAATTGATGAAAATATTTTTATCCACTTTGAAGAAAAATGGGAATTATGTCAAAAAGTAGATGAAAATATTTTCATCCACGTTTTTACAAAATTCCCATTTTTGCCATACAAGTTTTTGAATTCTGACGACAAGGACTGTCGTTGCAAGTGTTAAGTGAATGTTTTGCAACATTTCCAGACATTCGTTAAATATTCAATTGTTCTACGGCTTTTGTGTGAAAAATGTTATTTATTTCAAATATTATTAAATTTGTCACTATTGTATACGTGTCTTCCATTGTTCAAAACAATGCTGTAGTTCATCAGTTGTCAGCCTCTTCCACAACTCTCCCGATTTTGCTTTTACATGTTCAACAGACTGAAAATGTGTTCCCTTCAACCCACTTTTCAACTTTGGGAACAGGTAGAAGTGTCATAGTACGAGATCTGGCGAATACGGGGGATGATCAAGCATAGCAATGCGCGTATTCGCTAAAAACTGCTTCACAGATAGGGTATTGTGAACTGGTGCGTTATTCTGGTGCAGAATCAACGAGTCGTTCTTTCATAAACCCAGTCTTTTCTTCTCTACTTTTACCCTCAGCTTAATTGGGATTTCTTTGTATCATTTCTGATTAATGGTTTGATCCTTAGGCACCCAGTTAGTCATGACAACACGCTATATAGGAAAAAATGATCAACATTGCCGTCAATTTCGACTTGCTCATTCATGCTTTTTTTGTCTTGGCGATCCGGTGGTCTTCCAGTGCATCGATTGACGCTTTGTTTCCGGTTCATACTGGAAAATCCAAGTTTCATCACATATAATGATTATTGTAAACAAGTCTGGTACATCGGTGAGTCGTTTCATGATGTCAGGGCAAATGTTCATTCGATTGTCTTTTTGTTCCCGAATGAGGTTTTTCGGCACCATTTTTGCACAAACGTTTGTCATGTTTAATTCATCATGCAAAATGTGTCTTGTTTCTTTGTTAATGTTTGCCACGTCGGCAATCATCCGAATGCTCAGACGTCGATCTCTTCGCACAATTTCATTAATATTTTGAACATTCCCTCCAGTTGCTGTAGCCACAAGTAGATCAGGACGTTGAGGTAACCGTTCCTGCTATTACAAAACTCGCGCACATGGCATAACATTATCAACAAACACGTCCTTTAAGATTTTCAAACATTCTGTTGGCGATTTCTTTAATTTGACAAGGAATTTCAGGTCAATTCGTTGCTCGACGTTTATGTCAATCATTATCACGACACTGGTAAATAATAGTGTCCTCTACAATTAATGTTCGAAAGTAAACTAAGGCATACAAAGAGACGAAACTGCGGGTTGTTGCTTGGGATGTATTAAGGTCAATGACAATCCAATTATACCCTCGCCCGATGCAACTGTACAATGGAAGGAGCGCAGTCGCGTTATCTAATTACTATACCTCGTATATGCTAATAATACTACAGACCTAAAGCTTTATCATTGAGTTAATACTCTGCACAATATGGGTACAACAAAATAGTTCGATTCTGATGTATCTAATCATATTAGGCTAGTAATTATATTTGTCTCTGATTCTCCTAAAATATTCTTTCTTAATTCTGCATATAAATGACAAATTCCATCTGCTTATGAGAAATAAGATGAATCTATACATATATGTATTTAGACATGTGCATATTTTCAAGTTAGGAAGAAGTTTCTTGCTTTTCCAATACCGAGGATAAATAGAATTTTTTTTCGTGTTGAGTTGCCGAAGTCTCTTAGCGTTTCTCTCGGTCCCATATTAATATATCATATGGAGAAGGTTAGAGTGTAGGACCGTCGTGAAGCGACTTTTAATGCGCCACGTCAAGAAGACGGATGACGTACATATAGAATAAGCGTTTCGACGCCAATGTTAATTCACTCTTGTCATCGTCGATGTTATTTGTACAAATGCCACAACACGTTGCCATGAGCAAAACCAGGCACCGTCGGACTGCTGCCAGCCAGTGCTGCTGCTAGTGCTGCTGCGTCTGACATTTTTTGAACCCAGAATACGTTCATTAAGCGACACTTTTTGCTGATGCAATTCATTTATTTTAATACTGTCGGATCGTGCGTCGTATGAACAAATGGTGATTTATTCTCTTTTAGTTTCTTGATTAAATGCGTAAAAGGATATGACGATTCCCTCACATATCTATGATTTACTCTATACAATGTACCAAAAATATTGTTTGTAATATTATGTTTTAACTTTATTTTGTTTAATATATTCACCGCTATATTAACAGATGTTACAAAAATGTTAATAAACTTTAAAAAATAATTGATTTAACATTATATTTCGGTTTCAATATGTTTGCGATGAAGTATCTGAACAGATTTGTATTGATTTCAACTCGTTTATGGACACAGTATAAAAAAACTGCAGTTTTATTGTAGTTAAAAATGTTTTGCCATAATATCTCTTACAAAAAAAATAGAGATTAGTAACGTGCGTGATCTCCAAAAGCCCGTCTTGGGGAATTATATCTCATTCCTCCTTGATAGCATATTTCGTGCAACACGTCTTCTCACATCCCAAGTGTATAGGAGAATTGTACAGCTACTCTATTGTTTTCATACCAACTTCTTCAGAGCAATTTGTTACGAGGTTTATGCAATGAGGCTTCTGCATGTGGATGAACAATTGATTACAAAATTTCATTCAGATATCTTCAAGTAGTGACATCTTCAATATCTACTAAGTAAGTGGAAAGGAAGCTAGCTAGGTGGATCAATTAAATTTATGTTCTTGGAATATTGTACCATAAACAAACGAACCTATTCTAGATAAAGTGTAAGTTCGCAAACATGCTTGAAAACCGACTTCGTTTACAGAAAATTTCGATAATGTTATGAAGCATTCATGGCACAATTATTTTTAGCAACAGCCAATTTACTCTTCTTTAAGCATGTGAAACATTTGGTCCCGGAATCTAATCCAGTTATTTCTAGGCAGTGAAATCGTCAGTTTCTATTAAATAAGTGAAAAGGAAGCTAAGTGAATCGATTAAATTCATGTTCTTGGTATATTGTAGGATAAACAAACGAACCTATTCTAAATAAAATGCCAGTTCGAAAACGTGCCTCAAAACCAGTTTCGTCCACAGAAAATGTCGACAATAGCACAAAGCACTCGTGGTACAATTATTTCGCAACAGTCAATTTACTTTTCTTTAAGCATGTGAAACAATTAGCCGCGAAATTTAATACAGATACTTCTAAGTAGTGAAATCTCCAGTTTTTAGTAAGTAAAGAAGGATGTAAATAAATCGATTAAATTCATGTTTTTGTGTTTTGCCCGAGAAATAATCGCAAACCTTTTCTACCCAAAAGCAAAATTTAGAAACACACATTGAAACATCAATTTCATCCGCAGAAAATTTCGATAATGGTATGAAGTACTTATGGCACAATTACTTTTAACAATAGTCAATTTCTTGTTAAATAAGTGAGAAGGAAACTAAGTGATTCGATTAAATTCATGGTCTTGGTATTTTGCACGAGAAACAAGTGAACCTTTCCTTGACAAAAGCAAAATTTAAAACCGTGCATCAAAACCTCACCTTTATTCACAGAAAATTTCGACAATAGTATGAAGTACTCGTGACATAATTCCTCTTTGGGAATAGTCAATTTATCGTTTGTTTAAGCATCTGAAACAATTGATATCTCCAGTTGCAAAATCTCCAATTTATATTAAATAAATGAAGAAGAAACTAAACGATCAGATTAAATTTTCGTCCTTAGTATGTGAAATAATCCTGAACTTCTTCTAGACAAAAGTAAAATTTGAAAACATGCATCGAAACCTCAATTTCATCCGCAGAAAATTTCGACAATAGTATGAAGTACTCATGACAAAATTGATTATTCCCTTTTGGTAATAGTCAATTTATCGTTTGTCTAAGCATCTGAAACAATTGATATCTCCAGTTGCAAAATCTCCAATTTATATTAAATAAGTGAACAAGAAACTAAACGAATAGATTAAATTCTCGTCCTTAGTATTTTGTACGCGAAATAATAACGAACTTCTTCTAGATAAAAGTAAAATTTGAAAATATGATTCGACACCCAATTTCGTCCACAGAAAAAGCCGATAATAGTATATAGTATTCGTGGCATAATTGATTATTCCTGTTTCGCAATAATCAATTTATCGGTTCTTTAAGCTTAAGATCCAGATGCTTAAGGAAACGACAAATTGAGTATTTTTAATGGAAAAGAATTTCTGAATGAAAAAAAGATTAAAAACGCAGTTGCGACGTCTATCTCTCTCAAGTTCGTTAAAATAAGTATACTAACATCGTTGTCCGTCGAAAACTTCTGACCAGCCAGGTATTTTTTAGGCAGAAGGAAAAGGTACTCATCTGGAGGTGTTAAACCTGGTGAATAAGGCTGCTGCAAAAACATATCGAAGACTTATTCATTAGCTTTTGTCATAACAATAGAATTTGCGTGGAGGCGTGCATTGTTTCGGTGGAAAATATTTCTTTTTTAGCTAAACCAGAATGTATTTTATTTACGCATTGTTTCGGTTTGTCAAAAAGGCTTACTTTGTATGCGCTTGTGATAGTTTGGCCTTTTGGAATGTAAGTAATAATCAGAATACTTACTCAACACAAATAATGGAAGTCATTGTTTTTAATGCAGGTGTAACTACTATCGCCGTCTTTATATATACATATATGTATATATACGAGGATAGTTTGACAACTAGTGAGAATAGCACATACGTGGCGCTCTAATTGGTAAAACAAATGCACTGTAATTTAGGTTGCCTATTTATATGTTTACATTCCGATATTTAGATAAAACGGTTGATTAGTTTATTTTTGACAGCTGATTGAAGAAGAAGCAACACGTCATTTTCTTAAAATGGAAAAAGCAGAGTATCGTGCGGTGATTAAATACTTGATAATTAAGGGTATGAAAGCTACCGAAATAAAAGATGAGTTACGGGAAACATTAGGTGAATCTGCTCCATCATCCGCCACAATAAGTAGATGTGTAAATGAATTTAAAGGTCGTAGAACAAGCTGTATTGATGAAGCGCGCTCTGAAGTACCCAAAATCGTGACTTCTAGGGAAATGATTATAAAAATCCATAATATTATTACGGAAGATCGACGACTCAAAGTGAGAGAGATAGCAGATATGGTAAACATTTCAACAGAACGTGTACACCACATTTTCAGGAAAGAATTTGGCCTTTCCAAGATTTCGGGAAGATGGGTGCCGCGATTGCTTACGACTGATCAAAAGATCACTCGTTTGCGCATTTCCAATGAGTGTTTGGACCTTTATAAGCGGAATCTGGTTGATTTTTGTAGGCAATTTGTTACTTGCGATGAAACCTGGATACACTACAGTACACCCGAAAGTAAACAACAGTCGAAACAATGGTTAGAAGGTGTTCTGCACCTCCAAAGAAAGCGAAAACCACTTTATCGGCAAACAAGGTGATGACATCAATTTTTTGGGATTCAAAGGGCATTTTGCTCATTGATTACCTTCAGAAAAGTGCCACAATAAACGAACAATATTATGCAGAATTTCTACCAAAATTAAATATTGAGATTCGTGCTAAATGGCCAGGAATGGCGAGTTGCATTTCCAATTAGTACCACATGCGCCTTACTCTAGCCCCTTCCGACTACCACCTTTTTCCAAAATTGAAAACGGCACTAGGTGGAAAGAAATTTTCGTCTAACGATGAGCTTGTCATCTTCGTAAATGAGTATTTTGCAAGCCTTCCGGAATCGCATTTCAGAGATGGCATAAGGGCATTGGAGCACCGTTGGAATAAATGTATTGCTCTTTTAGGAGAATATATTGAAAAATAAAAATTATTTTGTAATTAAAAAATTCGCTTTTCTTTTCCATTCTCACTACTTGTCAAATTACCTTCGTATATGTATGTACATATATATTAATTCCACTAACTAGATGGAATAAAGCAAAGGATAAATAAAACACTGTCTAAATTTCACACTATTATAAATTTACTGCGACTAGTTTCATCTCTTAGGACATTATCGAATAAGTACAATACAGATTACAATCTTCTTTATATAAAAAAGCGAAAAACAATAGCTAATTCCATTACATGAAAAGAGTAGAAGTAAAATACATATACAAGATTATCTATCGGTAATAGACCTTTTTTCGAAATATCTAGAAATATGAATAATAAGAAAACATTAAGAACTAATGAAATTATTAGATACAACTAGAGCAAGAGATTAAAATAGAAATAATGTGTGCTAATAATTAAAATAAATTTAAAAGCCGTGAATTGATCATTAAGTAGGGTAACAGAATTCAGTTTATTACACTTATTAATCTCCATGCTTTCCAAGAAATTTTGTTTCCGACTTTTGTTGTATATTTGAAGGATTTCCGGTTTAAAATCTTTATGTATATTTCAGTTCGTTTCTATTAGATGTTTGCTGATGTTAGAATCATTTCTTTGGTGTTTTAGGTTTCGTAGATGTCTCTTTTACTTTTGAATATTCTTCCTGATAATATATACACTATTACCCTCTGAGCGTTGAAGTTTATAAACACCGCATTTCTCCGTAGGATAAGTTTTATCTTTTGCGTTAAATAACATTTTTCCTAAATTAATATCTGCTTTAAAAGCTATATAACAACGCAGATTTTTTGAAGCGCTCTGTCTTGTTTTGAAGCACAGTAAGTCCCAGTACCACGAGAAAGGAGGATATGCTTTGAACATTTATTTTTAACCTCCAAATAAAAAGCAGGACATAAGGTCACGGTTGATCAGAGGATCAAAGACTATGATGTACTGTAAGGTTCAAAGTTAAGATCAATCATTTTTCTTATATTACGAGTATTATTTGGACGCATATTTAGAAACGTACCGAATAGTAATGCCTGCAAATGGTAAAACATTCTTATTCTCAACAGATAATTTAATTATATAATAATTCGGTTACTTTTTTTTGTAAAAAAATGCTTTTATTTTATAATCAAAATGAATGAACATATTATTCAAAGTGCCGTCCATCGGAAGTTACAACTTTTCCCATTCTTTCGGGCAATTGATAGATTCCTTCCCAAAAGAACCGTTCATCCTTTGAGGCTAAGAACGAACTAAGCCAATTTTTGATTCCTTCAACTGAAGTGAAGCGTATTCCAATAAGGGCATTCTGCATCAATCGAAGAAGGGGCAATGTTTGGGCTATAAGGCGGGTAAGGTAAAATTTCCCAGACTGTTTTCCAAATAGTTTTTAACTGGTCTTGCAACATGAGGCCGTTGTCATGATGGACTCAAGTCTGGTCGTTTTTTGGCGATTTCCCTCTTCAAACGAATTAATTGTTGTCCGTACAGCTCGCCCGTAATAGAATCACCAGGTTTTTACAGCTCGTAAAGGATAACACCCGTCGAATCCCACCAAATAGACAGCATTACCTTGGCACCATGAATATTTGGCTTCGCATTTGATGGCTGGCCAGTCTTTCTATAAGATTTTTTTCATTTTGGATTATCGTAACGAATCCATTTTTCGTCATCGGTAATGATTCGATGCAAATACGACTTCTTTTTATGGCGTTCAAGCAGCATTTATGACATGAAAAAATCGTCTTTCAACGTCTCTTGGTTTCAATTAGTGTGGAACCCAATTTATTTGCTTTTGGATGAATCCCAATGCTGTTACGCGTTTTGAAATGGCTTGGTGAGTTAATCCCAACGTCTTTGCAAGTTCTTCTTGCGTTTGACATGAATTTTCATCCAGTAATGTCTCCAGTTCCTCATCTTCAAACTTTTTTGGTTGATCTGGACATGGTCAGTCTTCAACGCTGAAATCACAGTTTCTATAGCGTCGATACCATTCACAACATGATTTTTGTGCTGGAGCAGATTCTCCATATACTTCTGCAAGCAATCGTTGAGCTTCTGCTGCACTGTTCTTCCAATTAAACAAAAAATTAAAGCTTCCCGCAAATGTTGTTTATTTAACACAAATTCAGACATTTTCAATGAGCTCAAAAATAATGTTGCACAAAGTTTAAAACAATGTAACTAAATATGGTTGACAGATGTCAAACCTTTCCAGCAAAAGAAAAACCAGCTGTCGTACTCAACTATATATAACAACTAACGACCTCCATTCAAAAGTAACCGAATTAATTTGCAAATCCATTACGCTGAACCATTTGGAACAACTTGAAGGCTCTGGACTATAAGCTGAAGAAATAAAGTTTCAAGAAAACTGCTCAAAATAAACAGCAGTAAAAATAAAATCCGTCATACAAATATAACTCCGTGACTAAACGGCAATAGTCTCTTTAGATATTTGAAAATTACGAAAAGTCAACCATCCATAATATAGAATAATATCCATGCAATATTTCACACACATTTTGAAACACGTAATGCAATAATTTGTCAAAAGATATATGTGTAGTTACATAATTTTATAGAACAATAAATACATAGGATACAAACGGTTTAATGCGGTTGCATATGTAGGGTGCAGCAATTATTTCCGTTTTAAATAATAGCGACTCACGCTCCCTCGCTGTCAATATGTCGCTAACAAATTGTAATACAATTAATTACATCTGTGTAATTGATGTCAGGTCAAATACATAACCTGAATTAGGGGTAGCTAGAACATTAGCGCCGTCCGTGTATTTGTAGGTAATAATATGGTAAATCGATTTCCGCCGGTTGTTTACTCCAAACAATGCCCTTGACTTTTAACACGAATGCAGTTATGTCATACGCAAGACACAGCGAATTTTCTTTAATAAATTTGCAGATTGTCGATGCTGAGACCTATAATAAATGAAGAAAAGACAATAAAAAGAAACGTAAATAAATTCTAAATAATTAAATTTAGAATTTAATAAAACAGAATGAAAAATTCAAGTAAAAAGAACTGGTCACATGATCACTGTTTAATAAACACAATAAACTGGCAAAAACGAATACAGTTGAATGCTTGAGTAATCTCACCTTACTCGAGAGCTCATAATTTGCATTCACTTTCAAAAACTTTTTATTGGTAATTGAAGTATCAGTTATGACATTTATATTCGAAAAATAATATCTGCCTCCTCTTGCATCCCCACAGACGTCTACTCTTTTGTTAAAATTTTCAATGACATTTTGACATAATTGAGGCTCTATCTCACCAATGACACGAATAATTTCATCTTTCAAAGCAGAAATTGATTGTGGATTGTTTTTATAAGCCCGACTTTTCACATAACCACCAAAGAAAATAGTCTAACGGTGTCAAATCACATGATCTTGGTGACCAATTAACATCACCGTTTCTTGAGATTACACGTCCAGGAAATTTTTCTCTCAATAATCAATTGATTCGTGTGCAAAGTGAAGTGTAGCTCCATCCTGCTGAAACCACATATCCTCTAGATCAATATTTATTAATTCAAGCCACAAAAATTCGGTTATCACCCGACGATGTCGATCACAATTGACAGTTACAGCTTCACCAGCAGCATTTTCAAAGAAGTAAGGTCCAATTACACCACCTGACCATAATGCACACCAAACAGTAACCCGTTTAGGATGCATAGATTTCTCATGAATAATGCGTGGATTTTCCTCACCTCAGATACGCTAATTTTTTTTATTAACAGCCACCAAGTTCGAAACGTGCCTCATCGGAAAATCATCTGGTTGTTCATTAATGAAATTAACACACGAACGACGTTTTAAATGGTCTAATGGCTTCCATTCCTGTGTTACTTGAAGCTTGCCTTCAGAGCTAAATCCTTGTGTAAAATTCGCCATGTTGTTGATTCACTAAGTCCAAGTTGTGAACGTCGTCTAATGGACATTTCAGGATCTTCAGCAACACTTTCACGAACCAAACCAATATTTTCTTGAGAACGACCACTACGACAGTATTTTTCACTTTTTGATCTTCCACGGAACCGGTTCTCTTGAATTTTTTTAATAATTCGACCAATAGCGCTTTCAGATGGAGGATTATGTAAACAATAAAATTCACGTAATTTTCTAAAAACTCTTTTCACAGAATGCTGATTTTCATAAAATAATTTAACAATTTGAACGCATTGTTGTACCGCGTACGAAGCCATTTTTATATATGTCATGCATCACACATCTTAGGTGCCCACATACCCAGACATTCAGTGCGCCATCTATATTTTATTTATTCTTAATGAAACCGCGCAATTTGAAACATCCTTTAGAAAGAAGGTGTTCTTCGAAGTAGTGCCTGTCTAAAGAAGACGATACAAAACTGATTGAAGAAGCAAGGGATAGTTAAAGCAAAACTTAAACAAAGTATGCAAGAAAAAGATAGACAGACTGAATTATAATAATAAAAATAAAATTGTAATAATAATTCTTTTTTTATGACGTTGGGAGCTTTGTTCTAAGTATAAGCTTTGCTATTTATTATTGAGATACTAAAACGTAATTTATATGAACAACGTTTCAGGTGAGGGAGTTCCTTTTTTCAAGTTATTTATTTTTTTCAACTTGTAATTCCTTTTACAGTTATATATTTCCAATTGTGGACAGTATTTATTTATATATAAATATGCGTAGTTATTTACATTTTTTAAAAATATATTTCGTTGTTCAATATTGTAAAATTTGCAAACGCCTCTTTAAATTTACAATTTTTTTTTGTAATTGTGTACACGTCAAAAGACTTGTTCATTCTAAATGTTTTTTATTTATTGCTTTCCAAACACAACATGTTAGTCAGGTATATCTGCATGAGCATTTGTAAATTCCGGTTATCTAATACTTGTATATTCATGGGCATGCAGACAATTTATTTTTTTAATTCTTTTGAAGATATTAAATTGTTATAATTATAATTGAGATTGATAATGTCTCTTCTATCATTCATTGTGTCTTGGTATTTGTTTATAGAAAATACATCATTAAAATATGCCACAAACCAAACAATATCATCAAATCCTTTTTTACCAATATTAAACATGAAACACCTAAAGCAAAACACGCAGTTTATATATATATATATATATATATATATATATATATATATAACTGCGTGTTTTGCTTTAGGTGTTTCATGTTTAATATTGGTAAAAAAGGATTTGATGATATGGCAATATTTTTTTAATAATAATAATAATCTTTATTTGTCCAATAGTCAAAGACCAATTACAGTACAAAAATAAATAAAAATTCATTGAAAAAATACAAATAATAACTAGTGTATATATAAGGGAAAAAAAAGATCTACAATTAATTCTAAACAGTCACAGAAAGAAATCAAAATATATACATCAGGACCGCACAAGAATCAATCACTACCACTGAGACTATCGGAAAGGATTCTCAAACAAAGCATTGGCATTTCTGCTTACATGCGCCGCATTTGTTTTAGCTCTAGGAATCGAAAATGTATCATTAGATCGACTCGATCCCCGAGGCACACGAAAATTTATCTGTACAACACATTTGTTTTAGCTCTAGGGATCGAAAATGTATCATTAGATCTACTCGATCCCCGAGGCACACGAAAATTTACCTGTACAACACATTTGTTTTAGCTCTAGGGATCGAAAATGTATCATTAGATCTACTCGATCCCCGAGGCACACGAAAATTTACCTGTACAACACATTTGTTTTAGCTCTAGGGATCGAAAATGTATCATTAGATCTACTCGATCCCCGAGCCACACGAAAATTTACCTGCGACAAAATGGATGAGGCGTCAATAGTATTAGCAACAAGTTTTATTAAGAACTTGGCACTAAGAACCTCACGCCTCTCTGCAAGAGGTTACGTATGTAGGACTAAAAAAATAAGGACTTACAAACTTTTGAAGAATAAAAGCAGAAATGCAACTGGCTAGCATATAAAAAAACGAGTTAATAAATAATAAATAATAAACTAAATAAAGTCAAAACGAAAGTGCAATATAAAATACGAGAGACTATGAAGAGAATGGTAAGAAAGCGTTATGGAGGTGAAGAAAAATTTACAAGATATCAGAAGGCGTGAAAAATCAAGGCAAAAGAAAGTAGGAATAGAACAAACGAAAGTAATTTAGCAAAGTTTCCATCAATAATAGAAAAAGAATTGAAGAAATAACGGTTGTCTATAATTTCTTAACGCCAAGGAATGTATGTAAAATGGATTAGCAATAAACATGAACGTACTAATGATGGAATACTAACGGGATTGCAATTTCATCCATTCGAAAATACGTTTTAACGACGT
Organism: Dermolepida albohirtum; assembly: GCA_031893035.1. Taxonomy (NCBI): domain Eukaryota; kingdom Metazoa; phylum Arthropoda; class Insecta; order Coleoptera; family Scarabaeidae; genus Dermolepida; species Dermolepida albohirtum. Next base: position 8,395 of record JAVIWB010003261.1, on the reverse strand, counting down.
ATTGATGGGTTATTCCAACTTCTGTAGCAAATTTACAAACAGCCAGGAGCGAGCTGCATTTGTTCGTCTGTAAGAATAGGTCGTCTCGAATATGGGTGCAGGGTATTCGCCCGTCTCATACAATACTGTACATGTAATATAAGACATTGATTACCCAAGTTTGCTGAAATGTTGTTTTGGTTTTGTAGTATTATTTAAGATAGTTAATGGTAGTTTTTATAAGCAAAATTGATTGTAAATACCGTTCTAAAGATCGTCGCAGATGATGCTAAGTCGATTCATTAAAGTACACAGCTAGTATACTGATTTATCTACAGCCAAAGACAAATTAAGATCGTACTCAAAAACTATTTACAAGAAAACATTCTCTTGTTATATAAAATGTATACTTTACGTTATTATGAACATTAAAAAAATCATTTCTCATTGTAATTAATTTTTTTTGTTACGCATGTACTGAAACCTGGCATTGACTAGCACCTTTAATGTATTTTTGATGTAAAAAAAATTGCTAGAAGAATTTTTGGTGTCTTTCGGATACTGTCGATTAAGCATTTTGCATCACTTCATACTTATAAGCTTATACTTCTTCTGACAGATCATTAAACGAAATTAATGCGAAATATATTTAAACGAGTGAATGTACATACATGTTGGTTAGGATTAACACATAGCTATAATATAAATAATAAAACAAATTTGTTTGAAAGGAAACCTTAATATATGGGTGTAAATGCGTACAGTGCCTCACCGTTTAAAACTTTCGGCATCCAGATTCAGCCTTAAGGCATGAATCTACAGAAAAAAAGCAACGGGCGCCCTACGTAGACGAAGTACAAGATGTTTAGAAGTTAATGGCAGTATGTTTAAACATTTATTACAAGAGCACTATGGTTAGAATAATGCGTGTGGGAAATTATGTTGTGAGGTTGTAACTTGAAAACATAAAAAAACTAGTAAGAGAGAGTTTTTTAATTTATTTAGTGTAGAATACATTCCTGGAGTTTGGTGCAATCCTCCTTAGTCATGTGGTCATGATAAACTGTGCAAAATATACTTTATAAAGGCCAATAAATTACATAAAGAAACATCTGCCAGGTTCACTAGAAACTTGGCAGATATATCGGATTCTGGTACAAAAGTAGTATCCCAAATCGCATATAAAGAACGCATGTAGTAATTTTATTAATTGTTACGAGAAAGTTGCCCAATTTATGATTAGCTTATCTTTACTCATAGCTTGTACCGAAAAATTAGAGATTTCAATGGAGTGGAAAAACTGTAAAAACTGGTCACAACAAAAAAAACAATTTGTAAAGCTGTCCGACCTATAAGATATTTTAATCGCTTGAAATGGAATAGTTCTTGGTACCATCTTTCTACTGAGCAATTTTTAATTCAGCGGATATTGGTTTCCAAGGAAGAAAACTGAACCAAGCACTCTCTCCTGAAAATGATCAAGTTGACTGTATTTTAATGAAATTAGGGGCATCACTTATTACTGGATGGGGTAGATCTCTGAAAATTGACCTTTTTTCATAGGAAACCTAGATACGACGCTTTTAAGTCATAGTACCAGATGAACCTCGATCACAAAAAGAATATTAATATCAAGTTCTGTATTAAAAACAATAAAGGTACTACGGAAACTCATTACATAATTAAAATCACTTATTGAGATGAAATAGTTGTTTATCATAAACGCAAATCTTTGATTGGCATCAAGAAGGCACAGAAGTGGTGGCTGTTGACAAAAATTTAAGCATACTAATTGGAACGATGTACTTAATTACGTAATTTCGTGGCAATTTCTAAAGCTCTTTGCCAAGATTCCTAGAAATGAATCTTGGAATACCCAAAGCAATAATTTATCGCATTTTAACTGAACAAACATAGTTTTCGGGAGCTAAGTTCGTTCCACATTCGTTTGAATGATCTAAAATTGTATCAAATGAAGTATTCCAGATACTATTAAAGAAGAAACGGAAACTGTCCAAAATTGATTATAACTAGTGATTAGATGTGGTATTAACAATACGGTCCAGGAAGATAAGTATCTAGAGCAAATATCTGGTTCAAAACGGTAAAAGGTCAAGAGAACGCTTATTGCTTGTTTATAAAGGATAATAGTAAACATGGTCACGTCAACTTGCTTTTCGGATTGGAAACGTGCCTTATTTTTTCGGCTTCCGACGTTTTGTTTTCACTTACATAAGACATCCTCAGGAATTAACTATTACTACTGCTATTGTTTTTGCAACGAATCTGGTGTTAGTCTGTTGCGGATATATTTATATAGAGGTGTTGCTTGCCACGAGTCAGTGGAAGTTTAGTTTATAAAGTTTTTCATCACTACCAAGAGAATTTTCATTGAGGAACAAACTTTTGCGTGTGTTTTTATATTTTTTGTGGGTCACTGTATTACGAATAATGTTGATTTTAATACATTCTGATGTTAGCTATGGATGAAACTAATTATAAGATGTGTATGCTTAAATATTTCACGAGTTATTCGAAAATTGTAATGGATTTCTTGGCTTTTTTAGGAATACTGTAACTAATACTGTCTTCTGCAATTTCTTCATAACTCGTTCGTAGAAAAAATGTTTATATTATTAATGAGGGGAATCCAAGTTTCTAATAATATTGGATAAGCCAGTCAATCTAGTAAAAGTTGATGGAACATTTTTCAGTTTTGCGTTCCTTCAAAATAAATACTTGGAACAGGTTCGATTTGTTGACGAAAATTTGTCTACATCTAGATGTAGGTTGACAGTTATTTTTGAAGTAGAAGGCTGCTGTGGAACTTCATGGACAAAATTAACATCTGCCGCTGCTAATAAAAACAGTTCATTGATATTTCTTTCAAACTAATTGTCCAACATTTGTTCAATATCTGATAAAATTTCATCATCACTATTATTCGAAATAGGTAAGAAGGACCCTTTTCCATATTAACGTTCGTATTCTGTACACGTATTTCGACAATTAAGTTGTCATTATCGGCAGATAGTCACAGTGTCACTCCTGATTCAGCAGGAAAACCATCACAGAATCATATCGTACGAACACCACCTACCAACAAATTTATTTCCCACAGTTTAATACACAGTCTATCGCAGAGAAAAGCGAACTTTTTTAAAATATAAACAAAAGCTTATTATTTTGGTAAAATTCATGTATTTTATTCAAAGTAGTAAGGTCAGTTAAAACGTGAATAAATTTTTGAGTTCATCTTTTCGATGTCCTTCAAGATCACTGCCGACGCCATTTTAATGGCTTCGACGTCGGCATAACGCTGTCCTTTCATCGGCAAATGTAGTTTGGAGAATAGATAGAAATCACAGGGGGCCAAATCCGGTGAATGCTGTGAGTGGCTGATGGTTGAAATGCTATTTGTAGTTAGAAAATCAGTGATAAGCGTCGAGTGATGAGATGGTGCAGTATCAAACGCCAGACACCATTTTCACGATACTGAAGGCGCACTGGATGAATACGCACCAAAAGACGCTTCATAGCACCATGATAATGTACAGCATTGACTATTAGATTAGTTGGTACAAACTCTTTGTTCACTATGCCATTTGAATCATAAAAATAAATCAACATTGTCTTCACTTTTGACTTCTCCAAACCGCTTTTTTTTTTCGTTCTTTCTTCGCTTGGATGCTTCCAATCAAAGCTTTGACTTTTGGTCTCTAGATCGTATTGAAAACACCACGTCTCGTCGCTAGTTGTAGTAGAATATCTGAAGTTTTCTCTTCTTTTTTTGAGTCTTTAATCAAGTGTGTACAATGTTGAATTCAGTTAGCTTGTGTGGTACACATCTTTCACAGTCCCAAATGCTGTATCAAAATGCGATGAATTGAGTCTTTGAAGATATGTAATTCCATTCCCACACATCGCGAAGAGGATTTCTGCTCATTTCTGATAAATTCGCGCACAAGTTCGATGTTATTGTACTTTCCACAACTACAGATTTTTTACACCAGGATCGTTTCTAGCACTCGTACCTGATAATCACGCATCTCCATACATTTGTTTCATCAAATTAAACATTTAAATAGGCCACTTACCATGTTTAAAACAGAACTCTTTGGTCAAGTTACATTTTTCGACCAATGCCAAATACACACTGTTACTTTATGCGCAATTTCTCTGCTTCTAATGAAGCAAATGTCATGATATGTGATACTGTGTGCTACCGTCTGATAACATTGGTGAAACTATACGAAAATATGTCTATATATATATATATATATATATATATATATATATATGAGTGTGTGTATATATATATGTATATATATATATATATATATATATATATATATATATATGTATATGTATATATATATATATATATACAGCAAGACCATCATATCCTTAGAAAAATCTGCGCACACTTTCGGTATTACTCGTACTCAGTCGCCAATGTGTCGCTCGCTTCGGTGATTAGGTACATTCCCAACAGAAAGGCGCGGTTTTATTTTGTACTACGCGACGCCAAGAATAAGAATTTAGAAAATTTTTATTTATTAATATATGTTATACTGGTCCAAATGGAATGTAAATTATTAATTAATGAGGCTGCTAAGTGTTATTTAATAGTGTTCTATTGAGGATGTACTATGAAAGTAAATCTTAATATGATTAGGTAGATAATGTAATTACAAAATTTTTTAATAATACCCAGTAATTAGAAGCAAATAGCTTTATTTCAAAATGATTACATAATTACATAATAAATTACATAATAAAACACATTCACAAAGCAATGATTACTAAGTTATTCTGAATCATCGCTGAAACCAAAATCACTGTCAGATGTATCAGCACCCACGTTTATAATTAGTGACTCCGTAAGAACATCCATAAAAACTTAATTTTGTTTATATTCATCTTCGACTCTCTTCACGTGAGTGCAAAGTTTGTTCCAGTCATTTACTGTAATGCTTTTAAATTTTTCTTCCGCTAGCCTTTTAGCGTCCTCTAATTTAAATGTGACATTTTGTGATGCCACAAAATTTTTCACAGTCGCCCAAATCATTTCGACTGGATTTAGTTCAGGGTGATACGGAGGCAATCGTAAAGTTGTATGACCGTGTGCCTCCAAAATTGCGTCTATTTTATATCGTAAGTGTTGTTGTTTATTATATTTTATTAACATATATAACTGGGCTTTCGTCATATCAGATGTACAGGCAATACCTTTTTCGGTCAACCAGTGTAACATTTTTTGCTTGTTTGCATTAGAATTAGGCGCTGGATTTATCTGAACATTGTAGTATGGAGCATTGTCAATAACTAGTACTGAATTTTTTGGTAAATTTGGTATTAGTTTTTCAACGAGCCATTTTTGGTAATTTTCGAAATTCATTTCGTGATGGTAATCACCGGATTTTGTTCCGGATTTAAAAAGTAACAAAGCGTTTTCTACAAATCCATGGTTCTCACCTCCAGCGTGCAACATAATTAAACGCTGGCCCTTGGAGATTGTCGAAAATAACCCATTTCTTGACTTGTCTGTCCAACTTTTCGATTTTGTATGGCCGCTATGAATATAGGATTCATCCATATAAATAGTTGGACGATTTTGCCGTCGATATACATCTATTTTTCGTAAAAAATTTGTACGAATGTTTCTGATATCTGGTTTTTCTTGTAATATCTTGCGATTGTTTTGTGTAGCACAGAATCTAAAACCAAGCTTCTTTATAATTTTTCTTAAGGATTCTCGGCCGCCCGGAAAATTTATATCTTCTTTAAGTTTTTGTAGTAAATTTTTAATAGTAATCCGCTGATTATTTGTCTTGTGGAAATTATAAATAATATGTTTTATTTGGTATAGGTCAATGTCGTCTATTAAATCCATTACTAAACATTTCCTCGATCTTTTCTTTTTTGGCGATTTGAAAACTGGTAGTTGTTCTGTGTTCTCTTTCTCATTTCGTTCTGGTTCTGCTTGATATTCGTTCCCCTCTTTTAAAATATTATAGACAGAAGCTCTTGAAACACCAGTTGCTCTTGCTACGTATTCCTTTAATTCGCTTTTTGTACAATTTCTTATGTCTGTTTCGTTATCTGAAATTGTCTTTAAAAACTTAAAAACATTAAACACGACTTCACGGGTTTATGAATGCAGTCCTTTTCCACCTCCTAAGTTGGACATTATTAATTATAATAAATAAAACAAATAATAACCAATTATAATGCAAGACCTCAATTACTCACTTTGACTAACCGTAACTTAACAACTTAACCACGCAACGATCATAAGCACACTGAGGACACAAACAGCTTACCGATGACTCGGAGTGTACCACCCGGCACGCCTACGATGCGCAGTAGATTTTTGTCCAAGGATATGATGGTCGTGCTGTATGTGTGTGTATATATATATATATGTATATGTTCAAACAAAGGTTCTCGCGGCTGTAAGTATGAGTAATATTAGGTTCTCGGGCTCTCCGATATGTTGGACAGAAGTCCTCGAAAGAATCAGTGTTTTGACATTTCGATGACATCTCAATCATCTTCTTCAGAAGTTGTTTCTACCTTACCGTCGCATATTTTTTTAATAGAGGACGCCACCAAAGATTACTATTTTAGAAAAACTCGGTTTTCTCTGTGACAGACTGTGTATATATTCTAGTTTCAAAATTAACACCTCTCAGATTCTTTCCTTTAACAGTTGTCCTATGAAGTCAAAGGTGCAAAATTATTTTATCGGACCAGACCATTACCTGTGTTTATGTTATCTTAATTTCAATTCTCTTGAGTTCCCTGTGTACCCGCTATCAATATCCATGTCCCATTGTGTAGAATGCAATTATAATAATCATATTATTATTAGTATTAATATTATTATTGTTTCCGTGGATAGATTTCAAAACCGTACATTTGCTTGACAAACAGGGTTATTACAATTACACGATCAAATCGTATTATTAAAAAAATTTTATTAGACAAATGTCATTTCATAGAATGGCAACGTTTCAGCAGATGGTTTGTAATTTAGACTGCCATGATGCCTGGCCATTTGCCAACGTACACTTGGCATTACGAAAAATTGCAAGCTCCGCAATCATCACGCTCATATTCAGCAATGTTCGGCATTGTGATGGTGGTAGATCTCCCTCTTTGATGGATTTTAAATGTGTTTGTATTGATTTTCCCTCAATTCGCGTACTCACATCGAAAGCACATCTCGTCGATTAATAATTCACAATACATAGTTTGTCATCTGGTAATATGCATCTGTTATAGCCAACTTATATGAATAATTGACGGAAAATTAGTTTCCTTAAGTTTTAATTGAACGTTAACAAGCCAAAGTACTTCGCCGAACTATTGATGGATATTCCAAGCTTAAATGTATTACGTACAGTTTGTATGGGAATTAAAAGCGGGGGATATTTTAGTACCGCAAAACAGTGTATATGAAAACTTGATTCCAGATACATATACGTAGCACAAGTTAACGCACATAACAGCTAATTATATAGCAATACATATACTTTGCAGTGATAGCTGCAAAGTATATCTATTAATTAATCGCTTCATTTTCAAATTGGAGTAAAATCGAAGCTTCATAATTGCCTAAACATTTTTGATTGTATTGGCATTTTATAATTGAGATGGTTAATACAGTCATAATATTTTTTCCATCCAGGCGATACAAATCTAATACAAATTGGGTATTTGGAGTCGTTGTTTCTGGCAATACTAAATGCCTTCATTCATGTAAACCACCCTCACATTGGAAATAAAGATATATTAATTAACCTACTCATTCAATTGTAGCCTTCCCTCATAATTCATCAAAACCATGTGCACTTAACCAATCCTATAAGTGCTGTGATACTTTGGCAAAGTATTTCATATTGCTACTGGATGAAAACTCGATGAAGGAAGAAAAATGAAGGAAGAGTCTTCATTATTCTAACAGAAATTTAGAAAAATTATCATAAAAACGATGACGAAATAACACGTAAATTTATTATTATTGAAGGTGACCACAAAACCTATTCTACTACAGCTTTTCCAGATTTATAGTGGTGCTTTTAGTGACTCTCTGGCGCCTCTTCCTTTTGTTGCATGTACTTGCCGCAGTTGACATTGACTATGACTTGTTCAGTTTCTATATAATCCAGATACAAATTCAAACTAGTTCAGGTATTTGGAATCATTGCTTTTCGCAACACTAAATGTCTTCAATTAGCTAAATCACCCTCACTTTGGAAGTAAAGATATTTTAAGTAATCGTTCATCTAGTCGTTCCCTGCTAAAGGACATAAATTCCTCAAAATCATCACTCAACCAAACTTATAAGTGCTATGATACTTTAGCAAAGTATTTCATACTGTTACTGGATGAAAGCTCAATGAAGACA